>QXTE01000395.1:235623-252144 GCA_003942145.1 Platysternon megacephalum | reverse complement strand
TGCTCTAACCCCCAGCCCCCACTCCCCTCCCAGAGCCAGGGAGAGAACCCAGGAGTCCTAGCTCCAGTCCTATTTCACCTCAACCCACTGGACTCCTGGGTTCTCTCCCCGGCTCTGGGAGGGGAGTGGGGGCTGGTGGGTTAGAGCAGGGGGGGCTGGGAGCCCGGACTCCTGGGTTCTCTCCCTGATATTTTCCAAATCTCATATGGGCAAAGTCCAGCCCCAGGAGAGGCAGGGTAGGGGCGGATAAACGCCCTGATCCGGTTCCAAGCGCCAGGCGAGGAATTGGGCCAATCTGTCCCCTTGCGTCCCAGCCCAGGGCCCAGCCAATCCACCCAGGGCAGCAGCAAACTTTGCCCTGGAACAGTCAGTGAAACAGAGACCAACAATTCCACAGGGGCCTGGCCCGGACTCCTGGGTTCTCTCCCCGGCTCTGGAAGGGGAGTGGGGGCTGGTGGGTTAGAGCAGGGGGAGCTGGGAGCCAGGACTCCTGGGTTCTCTCCCCGGCTCTGGAAGGGGAGTGGGGGCTGGTGGGTTAGAGCAGGGGGGGCTGGGAGCCAGGACTCCTGGGTTCTCTCCCCGGCTCTGGGAGGGGAGTGGGGGCTGGTGGGTTAGAGCAGGGGGGGCTGGGAGCCAGGACTCCTGGGTTCTCTCCCTGATATTTTCCAAATCTCATATGGGCAAAGTCCAGCCCCAGGAGAGGCAGGGTAGGGGCGGATAAACGCCCTGATCCGGTTCCAAGCGCCAGGCGAGGAATTGGGCCAATCTGTCCCCTTGCGTCCCAGCCCAGGGCCCAGCCAATCCACCCAGGGCAGCAGCAAACTTTGCCCTGGAACAGTCAGTGAAACAGAGACCAACAATTCCACAGGGGCCTGGCCCGGACTCCTGGGTTCTCTCCCCGGCTCTGGAAGGGGAGTGGGGGCTGGTGGGTTAGAGCAGGGGGAGCTGGGAGCCAGGACTCCTGGGTTCTCTCCCCGGCTCTGGAAGGGGAGTGGGGGCTGGTGGGTTAGAGCAGGGGGGGCTGGGAGCCAGGACTCCTGGGTTCTCTCCCCGGCTCTGGGAGGGGAGTGGGGGCTGGTGGGTTAGAGCAGGGGGGGCTGGGAGCCAGGACTCCTGGGTTCTCTCCCCGGCTCTGGGAGGGGAGTGGGGGCTGGTGGGTTAGAGCAGGGGGGGCTGGGAGCCAGGACTCCTGGGTTCTCTCCCCGGCTCTGGGAGGGGAGTGGGGGCTGGTGGGTCAGAGCAGGGGGGGCTGGGAGCCAGGACTCCTGGGTTCTCTCCCCGGCTCTGGGAGGGGAGTGGGGGCTGGTGGGTTAGAGCAGGGGGGGCTGGGAGCCAGGACTCCTGGGTTCTCTCCCCGGCTCTGGGAGGGGAGTGGGGGCTGGTGGGTTAGAGCAGGGGGGGCTGGGAGCCAGGACTCCTGGGTTCTCTCCCCGGCTCTGGGAGGGGAGTGGGGGCTGGTGGGTTAGAGCAGGGGGGGCTGGGAGCCAGGACTCCTGGGTTCTCTCCCCGGCTCTGGGAGGGGAGTGGGGGCTGGTGGGTTAGAGCAGGGGGGGCTGGGAGCCAGGACTCCTGGGTTCTCTCCCCGGCTCTGGGAGGGGAGTGGGGGCTGGTGGGTTAGAGCAGGGGGGGCTGGGAGCCAGGACTCCTGGGTTCTCTCCCCGGCTCTGGGAGGGGAGTGGGGGCTGGTGGGTGAGAGCAGGGGGGGCTGGGAGCCAGGACTCCTGGGTTCTCTCCCTGGCTCTGGGAGGGGAGTGGGGGCTGGTGGGTGAGAGCAGGGGGGGCTGGGAGCCAGGACTCCTGGGTTCTCTCCCCGGCTCTGGGAGGGGAGTGGGGGCTGGTGGGTGAGAGCAGGGGGGGCTGGGAGCCAGGACTCCTGGGTTCTCTCCCTGGCTCTGGGAGGGGAGTGGGGGCTGGTGGGTGAGAGCAGGGGGGGCTGGGAGCCAGGACTCCTGGGTTCTCTCCCCGGCTCTGGGAGGGGAGTGGGGGCTGGTGGGTGAGAGCAGGGGGGGCTGGGAGCCAGGACTCCTGGGTTCTCTCCCTGGCTCTGGGAGGGGAGTGGGGGCTGGTGGGTGAGAGCAGGGGGGGCTGGGAGCCAGGACTCCTGGGTTCTCTCCCCGGCTCTGGGAGGGGAGTGGGGGCTGGTGGGTGAGAGCAGGGGGGGCTGGGAGCCAGGACTCCTGGGTTCTCTCCCTGGCTCTGGGAGGGGAGTGGGGGCTGGTGGGTTAGAGCAGGGGGGGGCTGCCCTCACCCTTGGCGCGTAGCTCCACCATGGCGCGGTACCAGGCCTCTTGCTGCTCCGGGCTCTCGGCCGCCAGCCCGAAGGTGCCGTCCCGGCCGTACAGCACGATGAGGTGCCGGTGCCGGGCGTCCGCCCGCTTGTTGATGTTCAGGGCGCTGGCCAGGGGGAAGCTGCGTTTGGGGTGGGCGCCGCCGGCCCCGAATTTCTTCTCGCTCTCGTAGTACTCCAGGCGGGCCGGCCCCCGCTCGCTGGGCGCCCGCAGCACGAAGAACCGGCGCCGCTGGGACTTCTGCTTCCGCAGGTGGCCGCACAGACGGACGTCGGCCATGGGCGGGTCGCCCTCGGCGGCCGACTCCTGCATGGCGCGCCAACTCAGGGGAACGGGAGAGTTAAGGCATGGCCGGCCGTCCCGTCCCCCGTTTGCAACGCCAACACGGCCTGTCCGCTTTGGGGGGGCCTGGGTTTTGTTGTTGCACCTGTCCTCTTGGGGGGGGGCCCCACGCGCGCCCCCTTTTCGCAACCGCCTCTTGCGGGGTGCCGAGCTTCGGGGGGGCCCAGGGTTTCACGCCCGCTCTGCGCCCAGATCATCTCCTTCCCAGGAGTTCATTGCTCTCCCGTTTCACGGCCTCCTGTCTTTTAAGGGCGCCTCCCCCAAGTTTTTGCAACCCCCCTCCGGGGGGGGGGGGGCAGAGGTTTAGCGCCTTCACCCCCCGGATCGGGCCTGCCGGAGGCCCAAGGGAGGCGCCGTTGCAAACTCGCCGCTGGCTTCTCTCGCGTCCCGCCCGTGTGCGAAGCCCCCGCTTCCCCGCGATGTCACGGCCGGTCAGTCGCCTGGCCACGCACGGCAGCGTGCAAATGAGAGTCTCTTTGCAAGCTCGCCCGGCTGCAGAAAAACAACCACCTTTGCGGAGGTGCCGGCGTGTCGGCCCCGGCGCTGGCCGGCTGCAGCCTCGTTTGCACGAATTGCTTCTTTTGCAATCGGCTCCGGGTTTGATTTTAATAGAAGTCACATGCCGAGAAGCGAAATAAATCAGCCGAGTTGGTTGTTTTGGGGTTTTTTCCCCCCCCCGTGCGGTTTGCTGGCGCGAAGCTGGAAGCCAGCGAAGAGAGGAGGAGGGGGAAAGAAAAACCACCGGGCTTGGAAAGGCAGGAGCAAGGAGCGACAGCTGATCACGCCGCTCTCGGGCCGCCTGGATCGGCGCCTCGGCCCCGAACGCGGAGGCCGCCCGGGATCTCCTGGCTGCGGAAAGCAGGGCGAGGCGCCGTTCTTAACACCTTTGCACCGAGGCGGGACGCCGGCCGGGGGGGGGGGGTCTCGCTTTTCCCCGCGCGAACGAGGAACGGGGGGAAAACTCGAGCGAGGGGCTTTCTCGGCACGAAGCCGCGGGCCCGGCGGAAACCCCCCCCCCCACGAAAAGCCACCGAAAAAAAGCCACTTTGCAGGGAGGCTGCCGGGCCCTGAGCCAGATCCTGATGTCGCAAGAAGGGGGGGGACAAGTTAAGGCGGGGGGGCCACGTTAAGGCGGGGGGGGACAAGTTAAGGCGGGGGGGGGGACGTTAAGGCGGGGGGGGGTTATTTGAGGACTTGCAGAAAAGGCAAAGGAGGGAAAAAACCTCCAGGCAAGTGGATTCCCGCCCCCCCCGGCCAAAGCAGCTGGAACATGCAACAAAATCCTTGGGGCTCCTCTGTGCAATTACCTCGTAGGTCCCGGAGTTTTAGGGGGTGGGGGGGGCCTGGGGTTTAACCCCCCCCCCTTTCCCAACGTGCACAAGGCAGGAGCTTTGCAAAGGGAGCAAATGCACCGCGGGGCTCCGGGTTTCTTCTCCGCCAAAGCCCGCCCGGGCCCCGGCTCTCCCGGGCGGGGGAGGGGGCAGCCCGGAGTGACCCCCCCCGGCTCGGCTCGGCCCCCCCGGCGCTGCGGCTCCTGCTCCTGCTCCTGCTGCTGGGCAAACACCCGCTGCCATGAGGCTGCTGCTGCAGTTGATTGATGGCTCTGCAGGCGCGGGGGGGGGGATTTAAAGGGCCAGCAAAGGAAGGGGGGAGCAGGCTGCCCAACCCCCCCTCCCCCAACCGGCCGCCCCGCCCCAGAGGTGGGCGCATCTCAGCCCGGGCGAGGGGCCCCCGGGTAACCGGCCGCCCCGCCCCAGAGGGGGGGGCAGCTCAGCGCCGGGCGAGGGGTCCCTGGACAACCAGCCGCCCCGCCCCAGAGGTGGGCGCATCTCAGCCCCGGGCGAGGGGCCCCCGTGTAACCGGCCGCCCCGCCCCAGAGGTGGGCGCATCTCAGCCCCGGGCGAGGGGACCCCGTGTAACCGGCCGGCCCGCCCCAGAGGGGGCCGCATCTCAGCGCCGGGCGAGGGGTCCCCGGGTAACCAGCCGCCCCACCCCAGAGGTGGGCGCATCTCAGTGCCGGGCGAGGGGTCCCCGCGTAACCGGCCGCCCCGCCCCAGAGGTGGGCGCATCTCAGCCCCGGGCGAGGGGTCCCCGTGTAACCGGCCGGCCCGCCCCAGAGGTGGCCGCATCTCAGCGCCGGGCGAGGGGTCCCCGGGTAACCGGCCGCCCCGCCCCAGAGGTGGCCGCATCTCAGCGCCAGGCGAGGGGTCCCCGTGTCACCTGCCGCCCCGCCCCAGAGGTGGCCGCATCTCAGCGCCGGGCCAGGGGTCCCTGGGTCACCGGCCGCCCCGCCCCAGAGGTGGGCGCATCTCAGCCCCGGGCGGGGCGCCCCCGTGTAACCGGCCGGCCCGCCCCAGAGGCGGCCGCATCTCAGCGCCGGGCGAGGGGTCCCCGGGTCACCGGCCGCCCCGCCCCAGAGGTGGCTGCATCTCAGCACCTGGAGGAGGATCCCCCCTCCCCTTCCTGGGACCCAGCCATGGGCCAATGGGGAAGTAGCGTTGGGCTTTGAGGGCGGAATTTAACCATCCCTCGTCCAATCAGCTGCGGCCCTGGAGCTCCCTCCCCCCCTTTAACTCCTTCCTCCCTGCTCCCCACCCTCCCTCACCCCCAGCAACCCCCTCCCAGGGCCCAGGTGCGGGGGGGGAGGGGGTGTCTGCAGGGCCCGCTATGGGGGGCCACTGAGGGCTGAGCTCTGCTAGCGGGGGGGGGAGTGAACCTCCAGAGAGCGGCCGAGTCTTTCGGGGGCATCACACGGCAAAGGGGGGGGGAAGGAGGCCGGTGCGGGGGGGGGTGTCCCCTGGTGTTTATAGGGTGCTGGGGGGGCCGCTCCATGTGGTCACCGTGTGTGTGGGGGTGTCACTGAGCAGCCATGAGTACACGACAGAGACATCAACCCATAAACCCCCTACCAGTGCCCCTCACTCCCGACCCGCAGCCCCTGCTAGCCCAGCCCTGTCCCCCCCCAGCTCTGCCAGTGCCCCTCACTCCCGACTCGCAGCCCCTGCCAGCCAGCCCTGCCCCCCCAGCTCTGCCGGTGCCCCTCACTCCCGACCCGCAGCCCCCGCTAGCCCAGCCCTGCCGGTGCCCCTCACTCCCGACCCGCAGCCCCTGCTAGCCCAGCCCTGTCCCCCCCCAGCTCTGCCAGTGCCCCTCCCTCCCGACTCGCAGCCCCTGCCAGCCAGCCCTGCCCCCCCCGCCCTGCCGGTGCCCCTCACTCCCGACCCGCAGCCCCCTGCCAGCCTGGCCCTCCCCCCCCCCCCGCCAGCTCTGCCGGTGCCCCTCACTCCCATCCCCAGTCAGGGACAGGCCTTGTGTTTCTTCAGGCCCCATGCCGGGCGCGGGCGGGGAGGGGCGGGGGGGGTTTGTATCTATTGCACCAGTTTCCCCGGGCCCCTTATCTCAGCTCTGCAGAGTCTAACAGTCCTTGGTGTCAAGGTGCAATTTAAGGCTGGGCCTGAGGGTCAGAGATGGTGACCTGCGCCCTGCCACGCTGGCAAGCCGGCCTCCCGGGGGCTGCGGGTCGGGAGTGAGGGGCACCGCAGGGCTGGCGGGGGCAGGGCCGGGCTAGCAGAGGGGCTGCGGGTCGGGAGTGAGGGGCACCGGCAGAGCTGGGGAGGGGGCAGGGCCGGGCTGGCAGAGGGGCTGCGGGTCGGAAGTGAGGGGCACCCATGGGGCTGCGTGCAGCGGGAGCAGGGGGGGGGAATTGTTTATAGTAAATAACGCAGCCCAGACGGGATGGGCCGAGCCCAGCTGGGTCGCGTGAGCCGCCCTGATAGCCATCGGCCACCAAGTCCTTGAACCAGCCGTAAACATCCCTGGAGGTCATTGGGGACAGGGAGGGTGCCGGTGCCCCTCACTCCCGACCCGCAGCCCCTTCTAGCCCAGCCCTGCTCCCCCCCCCCGCCCTGCCGGTGCCCCTCACTCCCGACCCGCAGCCCCCTGATAGCCCAGCCCTGCGGGTGCCCCTCACTCCCGACCCACAGCCCCTGCCAGCCCAGCCCTGCCCCCCCCCGCACCTCTGCCGGTGCCCCTCACTCCCGACCCGCAGACCCTGCTAGCCCAGCCCTGCCCCCTCCCAGCTCTGCCGGTGCCCCTCACTCCCGACCCGCAGCCCCTGCCAGCCCGGCCCCGGCTCTCCGGGTTCACGGCAGGTCTTGAGGCCGGTTTCCCAGAACGAGGTTTATTCTTAGCTCCCAGCGAGATAAACACTTTGGGGCGACCTGCTCCCGGAGCCGACCCCTCCCCTTCCCACAATCCCCTGCCCCCCCCACAGAGACATCAGCGGTGACCTCACAAGGCCTCTGCCCTGGCACTGCTGCCCCCCCCCCACTGGGGAGCCTCTCTCTGCCCCCCAGCACTGCCCCCAATGCTACTTTCCTGCTGCCCCCGGCCCCAGGGACCCCCCCTGCCCCCCTCCAGCCTGGCAGCCCCCCGCAGGGCATGTCTGCGGCCAGGCCGCCCCTCGCCACCCTCCTCATGGTGGCCCTGAATGTGGGGCTCTACCTTCGCCCCCTGGGGGCCCCCGACAACACCTGCCTGAGCGTACAGGGGGTCTGGGCTCTGGGCGAGTGGCAGCGCCTCCTGCTGGCCCCCTTCCACCACCTGGGCTGGGGCCACCTGGGCCTGAACATGGGGGCGCTGCTGTGGCTGGGGGCGGGGCTGGAGGGGAGGGTGGGCAGCGCCCGGGCGGGCTGCCTCTTGGGGGGCATGACGCTGCTGGGGGGGCTGGTCCATCTAGGGCTGAACGCGGGGCTGGCGGCCGCCCTGCGAGATCCCCGGCGCCAGGAACACTGCGCCGTGGGCTTCTCAGGTAGGGAGCCTGGGCCCAGCTGGGATGGGACCCAGGAGTCCGGGCTCCCAGCCCCTCCCCACCTGATCTAACCACCAGCCCCCACTCCCCTCCCAGAGCCGGGGAGAGAACCCAGGAGTCCGGGCTCCCAGCCCCCCCTGCTCTAACCCACCAGCCTCCACTCCCCTCCCAGAGCCGGGGAGAGAACCCAGGAGTCCTGGCTCCCAGCCCCCCCGCTCTCACCCACCAGCCCCCACTCCCCTCCCAGAGCCGGGGAGAGAACCCAGGAGTCCTGGCTCCCAGCCCCCCGTGCTCTGACCCACCAGCCCCCACTCCCCTCCCAGAGCCGGGGAGAGAACCCAGGAGTCCGGCTTTACCTGTCTGATCCGCCCCCCCCCTTTTTGCAGGGGTTATCTTCTCTCTGGAAGCCATGGAGGGTCTCCTAGCGCCTGTCACCATAGCAACCCTGGGCAGCGTCACCATAACGACCAAATGGCTCTGCCTGGCTGAGTGCATCACCGTGACCCTCCTGTACCCCAGGTGGGCGCTAGGGGGCGCCGTGGGGCAGGGGCAGGGCTCAGCAGGGGGCGCCATGGGGCAGGGGCAGGGCTCAGCAGGGGGCGCCGTGGGGCAGGGGTAGGGCTCAGCAGGGGGCGCCGTGGGGCAGGGGTAGGGCTCAGCAGGGGCCGCCGTGAGGCAGGGGTAGGGCTCAGCAGGGGGCGCCGGGGGGCAGGGGTCATGGCTCAGCAAGGGGCGCCCTGGGGGCAGGGGGCGGGGGGGGGCGGGAGGGGGCGCCGGGCGGGGGGGGGGGGGGGTGGGCCGGGGGGGGCGCGGGGGGGGGGGGGGGGGCGGGGTGGGGGGGGGGGCGGGGCCGGGGGCGGCGCGCGGTGGGGGCGGGGCGCGCAGGGGGGGCCGCGGGGGAGGGGGCAGGGCTCAGCAGCGGGCGCCGTGGGGCAGGGCTCAGCAGGGGGCGCCGTGGGGCAGGGGTCATGGCTCAGCAGGGGGCGCCGTGGGGCAGGGGTCATGGCTCAGCAGGGGGCGCCCTGGGGGCAGGGGGCAGGGCTCAGCAGGGGGCGCCGTGGGGCAGGGGGCAGGGCTCAGCAGGGGGCGCCCTGGGGGCAGGGGGCAGGGCTCAGCAGGGGGCGGGGTAGGGCAGGGGGCAGGGCTCAGCAGGGGGCGGGGTAGGGCAGGGGGCTGTTTGGGTGATAGGGGCGGTGCAGGGCAGAGGGGGCTGTGGGGCAGGGGGGCTGTGGGGCAGGGGTCGCTGTGGGGTAGGGGGCGGGGCAGAGGGTGCTGTGGGGCAGAGGGTTCTGTGGGGCAGGGGTCACTGTGGGGTAGGGGGCGGGGCAGAGGGGGCAGGGGGGCTGTGGGGCAGGGGTCACTGTGGGGTAGGGGGCGGGGCAGAGAGTGCTGTGGGGCAGGGGGGCTGTGGGACAGGGGGGCTGTGAGGCAGGGGTCACTGTGGGGTAGGGGGCGGGGCAGAGAGTGCTGTGGGGCAGGGGGGCTGTGGGGCAGGGGTCGCTGTGGGGTAGGGGGCGGGGGAGAGGGGGCTGTGGGGCAGGGGGGCTGTGGGGCAGGGGTCGCTGTGGGGCTGGGGGCGGGACAGGGGTCGCTGTGGGGGCGGGACAGGGGTCGCTGTGGGGCAGAGTGCGCTGTGGGGCAAGGCAGGGGGGCTGTGGGGCAGGGGTCACTGGGCTGCCCCACTCTAACCCCCATCTCTCCGCAGCAGCAGCTCCTTGACAGGCCACCTGTCTGGAATGCTGGTGGGCGTGGCTCTCGCGGCCACGCCCCTTGGCTTGGCCACGCCCCTCTCCACCTTCTTATGATGGGACCTCGGCTCGGATGGCAGAACCGTCCCCACCCCACCGCCAGGGGGCGCCTGGATCCAAACCCACCCGTGAGTGACAGCACCTCTGGGAGCCCGGACGCCTGGGTTTTCTCCCCGGCGCTGGGAGGGGAGTGGGGTCTGGGGGGTTAGAGCAGGGGGGGCCGGGAGCCAGGACTCCTGGGTTCTCTCCCCGGCGCTGGGAGGGGAGTGGGGGCTGGTGGGTTAGAGCAGGGGGGGCCGGGAGCCAGGACTCCTGGGTTCTCTCCCCGGCTCTGGGAGGGGAGCGGGGGCTGATGGGTTAGAGCAGGGGGGGCTGGGAGCCAGGACTCCTGGGTTCTCTCCCCGGCTCTGGGAGGGGAGTGGGGGCTGGTGGGTTAGAGCAGGGGGGGCTGGGAGCCAGGACTCCTGGGTTCTCTCCCCGGCTCTGGGAGGGGAGTGGGGGCTGGTGGGTTAGAGCAGGGGGGGCTGGGAGCCAGGACTCCTGGGTTCTCTCCCCGGCTCTGGGAGGGGAGCGGGGGCTGGTGGGTTAGAGCAGGGGGGGCTGGGAGCCAGGACTCCTGGGTTCTCTCCCCGGCTCTGGGAGGGGAGTGGGGGCTGGTGGGTTAGAGCAGGGGGGGCTGGGAGCCAGGACTCCTGGGTTCTCTCCCCGGCTCTGGGAGGGGAGTGGGGGCTGGTGGGTTAGAGCAGGGGGGGCTGGGAGCCAGGACTCCTGGGTTCTCTCCCCGGCTCTGGGAGGGGAGTGGGGGCTGGTGGGTTAGAGCAGGGGGGGCTGGGAGCCAGGACTCCTGGGTTCTCTCCCCGGCTCTGGGAGGGGAGTGGGGGCTGGTGGGTTAGAGCAGGGGGGGCTGGGAGCCAGGACTCCTGGGTTCTCTCCCCGGCTCTGGGAGGGGAGTGGGGGCTGGTGGGTCAGAGCAGGGGGGGCTGGGAGCCAGGACTCCTGGGTTCTCTCCCCGGCGCTGGGAGGGGAGTGGGGGCTGGTGGGTTTGAGCAGGGGGGGCTGGGAGCCAGGACTCCTGGGTTCTCTCCCCGGCTCTGGGAGGGGAGTGGGGGCTGGTGGGTTTGAGCAGGGGGGGCTGGGAGCCAGGACTCCTGGGTTCTCTGGGGTGTGTGTGTGTATTTGTGACACTGGGTGGCCTCGTGCAGCAGAGGCTGGAGGGAGCAGGTGCCCCCCACATCTAACAGCCCCTGTCTCTCTGTCCCCGCAGGCCCAGCCCGGAGCCGTCGGAGCCGCCAGCCCCCCGGCCAGGCCCAGCCCCACTTTGGCTCCCAGGCCTGTTTTGTCAACCTGGGTCTGGTGCTGTTTGTAGGTAAACACGCCCGGCCCGTGTCTGAGAGCCCCTGTTTCCACTGCACACAGTGGGCCCCTGCCCCACGCCCCGGTCTGCCCCAGGGCGGGGACTGGCTGGCTCAGGGGGGCGGGGAATGGGGCAGGGGCCTGTCCCCGGGCCGGGGCGCCGCGCCCCGGTCGGCCCCGGGGGGGGGCCGGGCGGGCCCGGGGGGGCGGGCCCCGGGGCGGGGCCTGGCGGGCCCGGGGGGGCGGGCCCCGGGGCGGGGACGGGCGGGCTCAGGGGGGCGGGCAACGGTGCAGGGGCCTGTCCCCGCTACGGGGGGCCGGCCCCCACCCGGCCCCAGGGCGGGGACTGGCCGGCTCAGGGGGGCGGGGAATGGGGCAGGGGCTGTCGCACGAGAAAGTGATCCCGCACGGGTGGGAGAGGGTCAGGCAGAGCCAACATCCTCTGCCGCCCTGTGACCCGGGGGCTCAGTGTGACACGCCCTGGCACCGCCCGCAGGCAGGGCAGCAAAGCCCTGTGTGGCCACACGCGTCGGTGTCGTGCAACAAAGTGCCAAGTGCGTGAGCGGTTGCTGGTGCCAGGGCCAGGGGCGGGCGCGGGGGGATCCGCTGGCGTAATTTGGATAAGGCCAGAGCGCCTGAGATCAGGGTGCAAAGCGTGCCGATTGGCTGAGGGGGCCTGGGAGAGCACAAGAGAAAGCTCAAGTGTGCAAGAGTGCACTAGTGTGCGAGGGCCAAGGCACAAGGAGAGCGTGCGAGAGGCGACGGGCCCATGGGGGGGAGGAGACGTGCGAGGCATTGGAAACCTCCAGAGCCATGTGCGGGCCAGAGCAGTTGTGCACGTTGAGCCTTGCACGGGGGGAGAGAGCAGCAGCCAGGATCACCAGGGAACGTGCGAGAGATTGCAGCAGCGTTCGTGTAGGATCACGAGCGCGTGCAAGGACACAGCAGGACACACCCACAGGCTCACAAGCACCCGTGAGATGCGAGCCGCCTGCACACAACTGACCCCAAACACACGCCAGGGTAGGAGTGGGGGAGATGCTAAGCACCTGCCCACCCCGTTACAAGGCATGGTCATTCGTGTGCACGCTCCCACACGCACAGGATCGTACGCGCTTGTGAGTGCGTCAGTGCTCACACTCGGGGGGCCAACAGCGCACGAGCGCATTAGCAGGCAAGTTCATTGCGGGCCACACAACTACAGGCATGTGTGAGGTCACAAGCGCACGGCATGCACAATCACAGGCGGCCGCACAGGGTCAGAAGGGCATGCACGGGGGTCACAAGCAGGCTGCACGCAACGTCACAAGTGCACGTGCTGGATCAGAAGCGCACGGCATGCAAAACCACAAGCGCATGCACAGGGTCACAAGCGTGCTGCATGCAAAATCACAAGTTCACGCACAGGGTCACAAGCGCGCTGCAGGCAAAATCACAAGTTCACGCACACGGTCACAAGTGCACCCGCGTGCAAAATCACAAGTACGTGCACAGGGTCTCAAACGGGGCGCAGCGCATTAGCGGGCTGCCCCCAGTCTACCAGGCGCCGCTGGATTGGGAGTCACACCCAGGGCACCTACCGATCGGCCCCTCTTCCCCTGGTGCCCTGGGCAGGGGCACAGAGGTGGGGGGTGCCCGGCCCAGGAGGGCCGGTGGGGGGCTCGGGTCCCCTCCCCACAGAGGACGGCAGCCGCAAAGGTCCAATATAGATTTTATAGAGCGATCTCGAGAGAACCATTTCCAGCGCCAAAAACGTCTCTATATATTAAAAAGATCATTCACTTTTCTCTCCGAAAAATACTGCAGCGCGGCCCCTCCAGGGCCCTGCCTTGTTCCGGGGGCGGGGAGGGGTACGAAGCGTGGCCCCCCCCCCAAACCAGGAGGGGGTGTGAAGCTGAGCGAGGTGATATTTGTCCGAAGCGGCAGTGGGGGGGTACACTGGCGCCCCGGGGGAGGAGCTGGCTGGTTAAATGGGGGGTCGGGACGGGCATGATTTCGGCAGCAGCATTTGGGGGCGTCCTGGGGATGGAGGGGCTGGAAAAGGATTGGAGAAATTAGCAAATGGTGGGGCAGGAGGGAGCCAGGACTCCTGGGTTCTCTCCCCGGCTCTGGGTGGGAAGTGGGGGCTGGTGAGTCAGTGCAGGGGGGGGGCTGGGCACTAGGACTCCTGGGTTCTCTCCCCGGCTCTGGGGGGGGAGTGGGGGCTGGTGGGTCAGGGGGGGGGGGGGGGGGGCGAGGCCTCGTGGGTGCCCTCCCGGGGTGGGGGGGGGAGGGGGGTGGTGGTGTGAGGGGGGGGGGGGGGGGAGATTGGCAAGGGGGGGGGGGGGGGGCGTGGGGGGGGGGGGGGTGTGGGGGGGGGGGTGGGGTGGGTGGGGCTGGGGGGTGGGTGCGGGGGAGGCGGTTGGTCTGGTCTTCCTCCGGCGAGCGGGGGGGGGAGTGGGGGTGGGCGGGTTAGCGCGCGGGGGGCTGGGAGCCAGGACTCCTGGGTGCTCTCCCGGGCTCGGGGTGGGAGGTGGGGGGTGGTGAGTCAGGGCAGGGGGGGGGCTGGGCGCCCGGACTCCTGGGTTCTCTCCCCAGCGCTTGCAGCAGAGGCGGGCCGTCCTCGGTGCAGGTCTGGTGTAGATCGGGGTCCCCCTCCCTGCTTAGCGCCCGCCGGCGAGGGGGACGGTCCGTGCTGGGGATGCCGTTGTGGGGCTGGGATCTGGGGCGCCCAGCGGCTCTGGCCAGCCCCCCCGCGGGGGACGGGAGTGATTCGAGGGCCAGCAGCCAGTGGGGCAGAGCCGGGAGGGGGAGCCTGAAGGCAGGGCCAGGTTCCCCCACCCCTGTCCCGGGAATAGGGGGGCTGCGAGGAAGCAGCTGGCCAGGGATGGGGTGACAGCAGGGGGGAGGGGTGGTGAGGAGCCAGGACTCCTGGGTCCCACCCCACGAAGAGGCTAGCAGTGGGTCTGGGTGGGGAGAATCTCACTCGGGCAGAGCCTAGACCGGGGTGGGGTCGGAGCGGCTCAGAGGGGGAGAGCTCAGCCCCCCCATAAAAGGCAGAGCCCCAGGGTGGAGGCCAGCCCCCCAGGGATCCCAGCCCCCCATGGCGGAGCCCCCCAGAAATTCCAGCCCCCGGGGATCCCAGCCGAGACTCATCCCGGGCCCGAAGGGACCCCAGCCCCTCTTGTTTGGGAGGAGAAGCAGAGGGGGCTCCCTTTCCCAGCATGCATTGCTGTCCCGCCTCCAGCTCCCCTGGGGTTCCCCTCTGGATCACAAGGCCCGGCAGAATCCCAAACCCCTCTTAAGGGCCAGCTAACCCGCTTGACCCACGGTCCCGCCCCCTCCACTTTCCCAGCATGCCCTGCTGAAAAATCCCCACCGAGACTACAAGTCCCAGAGTGCCTCGGTGCTGGGCCCAGAACCTCTCCTCGGGCCGGTTCCCTTGGAAGCCATCGCAGTAGTTAAAGCACTTGGTCCAGCCCATCCCCACGGCGTCGGGGGTGCGACGCTGGAAGCCGGCGTGTGTGTGTGGGGGGGTGGCTACAGCGGCCTGCCCCCCGCTGGATGGGACGGGCACTTCCAGCCCAGAGCAGCCGTCCGGGCACCTCGCTATAAGAAGGGGTTGGTGGCTGGATGCTTGATGACGAAGGGCGGGGACGGAGCCGCCGTCTGGGGGGACAAAGGGGGGTTAGGGAGACGGGGCACAGGCGGCAGCAGACAGACGGACACCAATGCCCGCCGGATCCCCGACTCATACCCCACAACCCAGCCCAGACCCCAGGTCCAAGGGTGCTTGTCAGCCGGGTCCCACAGAGAGGGAGTGGGGCACCGCCCATGGGTGAGGGGAGCCAACGCAGGGGCCGGGGGGTGCAGAAACCAGCAAGGAGGGTGCCCCACTGTGCGGATGATGGGACAGATCTGATCTGGGCGATTGGGTGAGTCAGCAGAGCGGCTCTGCCATAGGGAAATGATGCTGGGACCTGGTGCTCCAGCTTCGCTGTGGGGCTGCTGAAGCCGGAACCGCCTGGAAAGCAGGGGAAGACGCCAAACCCCGGCAGGGCCCCACTGCAACCCGACCGGCTGGGAATGGGATGGTCCTCACCATGAAGGGATTGGTGGAGATCCCGACCGGCTGCCCCACTTGGGCTGCAGCAAACCCATCAAAACTGGAACCTGCAGGGGGAGAGATGAGCTGGCAGAGAACCCAGGAGTCCTGGCTCCCAACACCCCCTGCTCTGACCCACCAGCCCCCACTCCCCTCCCAGAGCCAGAGAGCTCCCAACACCCCCTGCTCTAATCAACCAGCCCCCACTCCCCTCCCAGAGCCGAGGAGAGAACCCAGGTGTCCTGGCTCCCAGCCCCTCCCGCTCTAACCACCAGACCCCCCTCCCCTCCCAGAGCCGGGGAGAGAACCCAGGAGTCCTGGCTCCCAGCCCCCCCTGCTCTAACCCACCAGCCCCCACTCCCCTCCCAGGGCCGGGGGCTCACCTGGCGCGGTGCCGTTGGGCTGGAAGGGGTTGGTGCTGGGCCGGGCGGGCGGGGCGGCGGGTGGGGCGAAGGGGTTGGTGTAGGCTGGAAGAGAGGGTGGCACAGGAGAGGTGGCTGATTGCTATTGGCTGCCGACGGGCGCTAGAGCCCCCCCGGGCCAAAGCAAAAGCCACCTACCCCCGTAGGCGGGCGCGGGCAGGGCCGCCGGCTGGCTCAGGCTCCCGAAGAGGCTGCGGAGGAGAGAGACGGTGTTAGCTAAACAGAGTGGGCCACCCACAATGCACTGGGGTTTCCGCACGGTCCTGGGCCTGCAGGCCAGGGGCCGGCCACCCCAGCCGGCCAGTCTCCTGGGTTCCCCCCGCCCAGGGGCCACCGGGGGGACGGGGGGGGGGTCCGGAGAGGGGGTTAGTACCTGCTGGGTGCTGCGCCCATGTCCGGGATGAAGCTGCTCACCTGGGCACCCCCTGCTGGCAGAGAAGGGAACAGCGCGGTCATCCCCGCCAAGGCGCACGCCCTCCCTCTGGGGGTCGGGGCAGTGGGTGCCGGTCGCCCCGGCCCCACTGCACCCATGACCCGGGAGAGGCCAGGGAGCAGCACCAGCTCCCCCGGTGCCCATGCCAGGCACCGCTGCACTCCTCAGGGGAACATTATTCTTATATTCACGCCCGACTAAACTCAAATTGATTTTCCCCGTCCTGAGCCTGCAGCCAACGCCACATGCTGGGGAGAGAACCCAGGAGTCCTGGCTCCCAGCCCCCCCTGCTCTGACCCCCCAGCCCCCACCCCCCGCCCCGAGCCGGGGAGAGAACCCAGGAGTCCTGCCTCCCAGCCCCCCCTGCTCTGCCCCACCAGCCCCCACCCCCCGCCCAGAGCCGGGGCGAGAACCCACGAGTCCTGGCCCCCAGCCCCCCCTGCTCTGACCCACCAGCCCCCACTCCCCTCCCAGAGCCGGGCAGAGAACCCAGGAGTCCTGACCCCCAAGTCCCGTATCCCAAGGGAGAAGCAAACCACAATCATTATCTCACCAAAGCTGTAACCGCCTGGGACTGTCCGACTGGCTGGGAACAGGAGGCAGAGAGCAAAGGGTTAAAGAAAGAGATCCCAGGGGAGCCCCATCCCCTCTCCCAGCAGAGCTAGGGGGACCCCAGGCCTTGGGAGGAGGGACTGGGGACAGTCCCCCAGAAATCCCCACCCAAAGAGGGGGAGCAGGGGAAGATCCCCACGTGGGACAACCATTCACCTGCACATTCCCAGCTGAGATAGACTAATGGTCGGCCCATTCTCGTGAGCTGGGGAGAGAACCCAGGAGTCCTTGCTCCCACCCCCCTGCTCTAACCACCAGCCCCCACTCCCCTCCCAGAGCCGGGGAGAGAACCCAGGAGTCCTTGCTCCCACCCCCCTGCTCTAACCACCAGCCCCCACTCCCCTCCCAGAGCCGGGGAGAGAACCCAGGAGTCCTGGCTCCCAGCCCCCCCTGCTCTGACCCACCAGCCCCCACTCCCCTCCCCGAGCC
>QXTE01000395.1:212532-231812 GCA_003942145.1 Platysternon megacephalum | reverse complement strand
CTCCCCTCCCAGAGCCGGGGAGAGAACCCAGGAGTCCTGGCTCCCACCCCCCTGCTCTAACCACTAGACCCCGCTCCCCTCCTAGAGCCGGGGAGAGAACCCAGGAGTCCTGGCTCCCAGCCCCCCCTGCTCTAACCACCAGCCCCCACTCCCCTCCCAGAGCCGGGGAGAGAACCCAGGAGTCCTGGCTCCCACCCCCCTGCTCTAACCACTAGACCCCGCTCCCCTCCTAGAGCCGGGGAGAGAACCCAGGAGTCCTGGCTCCCAGCCCCCCCTGCTCTAACCACCAGCCCCCACTCCCCTCCCAGAGCCGGGGAGAGAACCCAGGAGTCCTGGCTCCCACCCCCCTGCTCTAACCACTAGACCCCGCTCCCCTCCTAGAGCCGGGGAGAGAACCCAGGAGTCCTGGCTCCCAGCCCCCCCTGCTCTAACCACCAGCCCCCACTCCCCTCCCAGAGCCGGGGAGAGAACCCAGGAGTCCTGGCTCCCACCCCCCTGCTCTAACCACTAGACCCCGCTCCCCTCCTAGAGCCGGGGAGAGAACCCAGGGGTCCTGGCCGCACCCCTGCTCTAACCACTAGACTGCGTGTCACCTCTCTCTGACGCAGTGTTCACGCCAGGGAAGGCCTGGGCAGCGGGAGGGGCAGGGGGAGCGTTACCTGCAGCTGTCGGCTGGGTGTGGAATGGCACCGACGCCCCCCCGAATGCCGACGCTACCGGGCTGCCCCCAAAGGCATCAAAATTGGCAAAGGCAGCGTGGGCTGGAGCCTGGCCTGGGAAGGACACAGGTGGTCAGTCAGCTCCCAGCCTGCACTACCGAATATCACCACATGGGGGGTCTCTCTAGCTCAGCGCTCTATGGTCAGCCAGCTCCCAGCCTGCACTACCCAGTGTCACCACATGGGGGTCTCTCTATCTCAGCGCTCTATGGTCAGCCAGCTCCCAGCCTGCACTACCCAGTGTCACCACACGGGGGCCTTGCTAGCTCAGAGCTCTATGGTCAGCCAGCTCCCAGCCTGCACTACCCAGTGTCACCACACGGGGGTCTCTCTAGCTCAGAGCTCTAATTGGCCAGCTCCCAGCCTGCACTACCCAGTGTCACCACACGGGGGCGCCGCTCTAGCTGCTCACATTAGCGCTGGCTGGCTGGCGCGGGCAGGGAGCAGCTGGTCCTGTGGCTCCCCTGCCCCCGTACTTACCCGGGAAGGCAGGGAACATGGCGAAGGCGGGGGCCGGCTGGGGGGCGGCGAAAGGGTCCCCACCTATGTCCGCCAGGAGGTCCGTGCTGGCTTTCTTGGCCGGCTGGGGGGTGCGCTGCTGCGACAGGCGGGGCTGGCCCAGGGTCTGAGAGACACAACCGGTAACAGGCCTGGGGCCTCGCGTCCTGCCTGCTCTAACCACCAGCCCCCACTCCCCTCCCAGAGCCGGGGAGAGAACCCAGGAGTCCTGGCTCCCAGCCGCCCCTGCTCTCACCCCCCAGCCCCCACTCCCCTCCCAGAGCCGGGAAGAGAACCCAGGAGTCCTGGCTCCCAGCCCCCACTGCTCTGACCCACCAGCCCCCACTCCCCTCCCAGAGCCGGGGAGAGAACCCAGGAGTCCTGGCTTACCCGGCTGGATCCGGCAGCTGTGAGGAGCACTCCCGAGTCCCCTAGAAGGGTCTGCTGGGGCTTCACCTCTGGGGTGGAGCTCTGGCTGGCCAGGGAGCCGGCGCCCTTGGCTTGATCCGGCGAGACGTACCTGCAGGGGGCGCCAGAAAGACACATTGCCAGCACCAGCCACAGGGACACCCGCTACCATGGTGAGAACCTTGGGGGCTTACAAAAATAGGATGACAGCAGGATTTGGGCAGCCAGGACTCCTGGGTTCTCTCCCCGGCTCTGGGGTACGTCAAGTACGCCAAGGAGCAGGAACTGTGTCCCTCCACTGCACCCATGGGAGGGGCTGAAGGGGGGTGAGGCCCAGTTTGCGGGGAACCAGGGACAGCCCCCTCCTCTCCCGACCCCACTCGTCCGCCGCTCCGCTTTTACCATCGCTTCTTCTCGTATTTCTCCTGCAAGAACTCCTTCACTTTCTGCGGGTCCCTGGAGTCCGGGAGCAGCGACGTGCGGGGATCGAAGGAGCCCAGCCAAACCTTCCGGCAGGCCTAGGGCCAGCAAGACTTTGTTAGACAAAGGAGGCGGGCAGCCAGGACTCCTGGCTCCCAGCCCCCCCTACCCTCCCAGAGCCGGGGAGCGAACCCAGGAGCGCTGGCTGCCCGCCCCCCCTGCTCTAACCCCCCAGCCCCCCCCCCCCCGGAGCCGGGCACGGAGCCCAGGAGTCCTGGCCCCCGCCCCCCCCTGCTCGACCCACCCCCCCCCGCCCGGGCCCGGGCACAGACCCCAGGCGTCCCGGCTCCCGCCCCCCCCTGCTCGACCCACCCCCCCCCGCCCGGGCCCGGGCACAGACCCCAGGCGTCCCGGCTCCCGCCCCCCCCTGCTCGACCCACCCCCCCCCGCGCCGGGGAGAGCACCCCGGAGTCCCGGCTGCCCGCCCCCCTTGTCTCACAAAGCCCTGCCCGCCCCCCGCCCCCCCTGCTCTAAACACCAGCCCCCACTCTCCTCCCAGAGCCGGGCACAGAACCCGGGAGTCCTGGCTCCCCGCCCCCACTCCCCTCCCAACGCCGGGGGGCGCACCCCGGAGCCCTGGCTCCCAGCCCCCCCCCCCCCGCCGGGGGGGGAACCCACGGGCCCGGGCCCCCCCCCCCCTGCCAGAGCCGGGGCGAGAATCCAGGAGTCCGGGCTGCCCGCCTCCTCTGTCTAACAAAGTCTTGCTGGCCCTAGGCCTGCCGGGAGGGTTGGCTGGGCTCCTTCGATCCCCGCACCTCGCTGCTCCCGGACTCCAGGGACCCGACCCCACTCGTCCGCCGCTCCGCTTTTACCATCGCTTCTTCTCGTACTTCTCCTGCAAGACCTCCGTCACTTTCTGCGGGTCCCTGGAGTCCGGGAGCGGCGACGTGCGGGGATCGAAGGAGCCCAGCCAACCCTCCCGGCAGGCCTAGGGCCAGCAAGACTTTGTTAGACAAAGGAGGCGGGCAGCCAGGCCTCAGGGGTTCCCTCCCCGGCTCTGGGCGGGGGGGGGGGGCGGGACGCCGGGGTGCTCTCCCCGGCTCCGGGAGGGGGCGGGGGGGCTGGGAGCACGGACTCCTGGGTTCGCTGCCCGGCGCGCTCCGAGGTGGGCCCGGGCGCGCAAGGCCCCTCGCGGCGTGGCCGCGGGGCCGCGCCGCACGAGCGCTTGTCTCTTATACACCTCTGGAGGTGTGTAAGAGATAGGGGAGGGGAGTGGGGGGCGGGTGGGTTAGAGCAGGGGATGCTGGGAGTCAGGACACCTGGGAACTCTCCCCGGCTGTAGGAGGGGAGGGGGGGGCTGGGAGCCCGGGCTCCTGGGTGCTCGCCCCGGCGCTGGGAGGGGAGCGGGGGCCGGTGGTTAGAACAGGGGGGGCCGGGAGGCAGGACTCCTGGGTTGTCTCCCCGGCTCTGGGCGGGGCGCGGGGGCGGGTGGTTAGAGCAGGGAGGGGCGGGAGCCAGGACTCCTGGGTTCTGTGCCCGGCTCCGGGAGGGGGAGGGGGGGCTGGGAGCCCGGACTCCTGGGTTCGATGTGCAATGGGCTCCGAGCTCGGCACTGGCGATCAAGGCCCCTCACCTCGTTGCCACGGGACTGCAGGAACAGCACCTCGGGCTCGGTGAAGGTGGTCATGGAAATGGATTTGACGCGGTGCGGGGGGTTCAGGCCCCGGCTGCAACGGAGAGAAGGGTTACGGCTCGGCCTTGAGGAGCCAGCAGGGTCTGGGACTGGGGGTACCTGGCCAGAGCCCCCCTCCCGGAGCCGGGGACAGAACCCAGGAATTTCCGCGGGCTGCGCTATGAAATATTCAGCTGCAGGCTGCAGGGCTGTCCCTGGGGGGCGCCCGGGGGGGGGGGGGGCAGCATGAGACACCCCCCCATGGACAAGGCAGGAGGATCGCCCCCCCCCCCCGAGCAGGAAATGGGGCTACAGGAGCCCCCGTGTGAGGTGGGGCAGGAAGGGTGGGATCAGATTGGAGCTGAGCTGAGGGTGGGACCCAGAAGCCCCGCCCCCACTCACAGCGCCCCCCGTGCACACGAAGCCCCGCCCCCACTCACAGCGCCCCTAAACAGCCCGTGCACGCGAAACCCCGCCCCCTGCCCCGCCCCCACTCACAGCGCCCCCGAGCAGCCCGTGCACACGAAGCCCCGCCCCCTGCCCGTAGCCCCGCCCCCACTCACCGCGCCCCCGAGCAGCCCGCGCGCGCGCGTAGCCCCGCCCCCACTCACAGCGCCCCCGAGCAGCCCGTGCACACGAAGCCCCGCCCCCCTGCCCGTGGCCCCGCCCCCCCTCACAGCGCAGCCCGTGCACACGAAGCCCCGCCCCCTGCGCGTGGCCCCGCCCCCACTCACGGCGCCCCCGAGCAGCCCGCGCGCGCGCGTAGCCCCGCCCCCACTCGCCGCGCCCCCGAGCAGCCCGCGCGCGCGGAGCCCCGCCCCCCTGCCCGTGGGCCCGCCCCCACTCACAGCGCCCCCGAGCCGCCCGTGCACACGAAGCCCCGCCCCCACTCCCCGCGCCCCCGAGCCGCCCGCGCGCGCGCGTAGCCCCGCCCCCACTCGCCGCGCCCCCGAGCAGCCCGCGCACACGAAGCCCCGCCCCCACTCCCCGCGCCCCCGAGCCGCCCGCGCGCGCGCGTAGCCCCGCCCCCACTCCCCGCGCCCCCGAGCCGCCCGCGCGCGCGCGTAGCCCCGCCCCCACTCGCCGCGCCCCCGAGCAGCCCGCGCACACGAAGCCCCGCCCCCCCGCCCGTGGCCCCCCCCCCCCTCACAGCGCCCCCGCGCAGCCCGGGCACACGGAGCCCCGGCCCCCTGCCCGTGGCCCCGCCCCCACACACGGCGCCCCAGAGCAGCCCGTGCGCACGAAGCCCCGCCCCCCTTCCCCTGGCCCCGCCCCCACTCACGGCGCCCCCGAGCAGCCCGCGCGCGCATAGCCCCGCCCCCCCGGCCCTGGCCCCCCCCCCCCCCCCAGCGCCCCCGAGCCGCCCGTGCACACGAAGCCCCGCCCCCCCGCCCGTGGCCCCCCCCCCCCTCACAGCGCCCCCGCGCAGCCCGGGCACACGGAGCCCCGGCCCCCTGCCCGTGGCCCCGCCCCCACTCACAGCGCCCCCGAGCAGCCCGTGCACACGAAGCTGCCCAGCGTGATGTCCACGTAGGTGACGCCGCGCTGGCCGCACTCGAAGCAGAGGCGGTTGCCGGGCCCGGAGCCCACCAGGTCCCTGACGCGGCGGGACCAGACCTCGGACTCCGCGTCCCGCGGGGCGCCGGGCTTCCTGCCCCCGGACCCGGCCGCCATCAGCCCCCGCCCCTCCCGCCTGCTGTCCGCGGGGCCGCGCCGCCCGAGCGCACTGCGCAGGCGCCAGCTCCCCCTCTTCCGTGCCGGGCGCGTGCGCGTGCGCAGCCGCCCCACCCCCCGTTTCCGTTAGTCGCCAGTGCGCCTGCGCCGCGCAACCCGCCCTCACTGGTTCGCCACTGCGCCTGCGTTTGACGGGTGGGGCGGCACGTGCCGCCAGGCTTGCTTTTTCTGTTGCGCCGGCGCCACTTCCAGCGCGCCCCTCTTCTGCGCATGCCCTACAGGAGGGCTGCCCGTTCCCTCGCTTTTTTTTTTTAAGGCGCATGCGCCAACTTGTCCGGAGGCGCGAAGCAGCTCTCACCCCGCCCCCGAGCGGCCTGGCACGCGGCCCCAACGACGTGGGCGGGGCGTCACCAACCGCCCCCGCGCCCGTTCCAACCGCCGTTCCCGCCAAAACGGCCCCCCCAGCCCCTCCCCCCAGTGACGCTCAGGGGCCCCCCACAAGGCCCCCAGAAACCCCGCGGCTCCCAGCCCCGCCCCCCACTGGGGCCCCTACCCCCTAGAGATCCAGGGCTCCCCTACCAAGGCCCCCCGAATGGGGGCCTGAGCCCCTCCCCCCAGAGACCCTCAGCCCCTCCCCCCCAGAGACCCAGGGCCCCCCCAGATCCCACCCCTTTTGGGCCCCCAGCTCTTCTGCCCAGAGACCATGGGGCCCCCCATTGGGGCCTGCAGGCCCTACCCCCACTGGGGTCCCGTCCCCCCCCAGTGACCCAGCCCCCCATTGGGGCCCCCAGGCCCTACCCCCACTGGGGTCCCCTGCCCCCCGCAGTGACCCAGCCCCCCATTGGGGCCCCCAGGCCCTACCCCCACTGGGGTCCCCCACCCCCTCCAGAGACCCAGCCCCCCATTGGGGCCCCCAGGCCCTACCCCCACTGGGGTCCCCTGCCCCCCCACAGACCCAGCCCCCCATTGGGGCCCCTACCCCCTAGAGATCCAGAGCCCCCCCACCAAGGGCCCCCAGCCCTGTCCCCCAGAGCCCCCTTCTTGGGCCCCCAGCCCCTCCCCCCCAGAGACCCAACAGCTCCCAGCCCTGACCCCCAGAGCCACCTCACTGGGGCCCGCAGCCCCTCCGCCCTAGAGATCCATGGCCCCCCAGCCATGCCCCCCAGGGCCCCCCAATCGTGCCCCCAGCCCCTCTCCCCCAGACACCCCCAGCCCCTCCTCCCCAAAGAGCTAGGGTCCCCCTACCAGGGCCCCAGTCTCCCCCCCCCACAGACCCAGGGACCCCCAGCCCCTCCTCCCCAAAGACCTAGGGTCCCCCTACCAGGGCCCCAGTCTCCCCCCCAGAGACCCAGGGACCCCCAGCCCCTCCTCCCCAAAGACCTAGGATCCCCCTACCAGGGCCCCAGTCTCCCCCCCCCCCCCCCCCCCAGCCCCCCGCCCCCCCCCCCCCCGCCCCCCCCCCCCCCGCCCCCCCAGGGGGGGGGGGGGGGAGCACCCCCCCCCCCCCCCCCCCCCCCACACCCCCAGGCACCCCCAGCCCCTCCTCCCCAAAGACCTAGGGCCCCCCTACCAGGGCCCCAGTCTCCCCCCCCCAGACCCAGGGGCCCCCCGCCCCCCCCCCCCCCCCACCCCGGGGCGCCCCCCCCCCCGGCCCCCCCCCCCCGGCGCCCCGCCCCCCCCCCCCCCCCCCCCCAGGGCCCCCCAGCCCCCCCCCCCCAAAGACCGAGGCCCCCCCCCCCCGGGCCCCAGCCCCCCCCCCACAGACCCAGGGACCCCCAGCCCCTCCTCCCCAAAGACCTAGGGTCCCCCTACCAGGGCCCCAGTCCCCCCCCCCCCCAGCCCCAGGGCCCCCCAGCCCCTCCTCCCCAAAGAGCTAGGGTCCCCCTACCAGGGCCCCAGTCTCCCCCCCCCCCCCCCCCCCCACCCCCGCGGCCCCCCCCCCCAGCCCCCAGCCCCCCCCCCCCCCCCCCCCCCCCCCCAGAGACCCAGGCCCGGTGCCGGATGCGTTTGCGACAGTGCTGGGAAGAGAGCCAGGCGGGATTCATCCCCCCATAGCTGCTTGGGGAGCCTGGCCTGGGTCGCTCGGAGCGGTACGGAGACGTACGTTGTCTGGAGCGATGCTCCGCGGACTGATTTCACACCTGGAGCTCCTGGATCCTTCTTCGCTTTCTGCCCCCAATCAACTGCTGTGTAGGGTTGTAGGTTTATAACGCACAGCCAGACTTCTGCCTCCCCCCCAGAGGTGGCTGCATGTCAGCACTGTCCATCTATAAACAGCTGTTGTACCTCACCCCAGCGGCCGCTGCACCTCAGCGCTAGGCAACGGATCCCTGTATAAACCGCCTCCCCACCCCAGAGACGGTTGCATCTCAGCACGAATGAAGGGATCTCCATATAACCAGCTGCCCTGCCCCAGAGGCGGGTGCATCTCAGTGCCAGGTGAAGTATCCCTGTCTAACCAGCCACCCCCGACCCAGTTGCTGCTGCATCTCAGCACTGGGCAAGGGGTCCTTATTTATAAAGCATCTCTGGGTTTGTTTTTCAATCCAAACCTGCCTTAGAAGTGTAAGAGATTCGTTGGGACAACCACAATCACCCCTGCAGTTTCCTTTGGCGGCGGAAAGACGCCAAGGCGGACTGAACGCTTCACACGTTTGCGGCGTTAGATCTCGCAGCTCCCAATTTGCAAGGGGGGCGTGGAGCAGGCGTGGTGGAAACACGCCAATGAGCCTGTTTGAAGGGGATTCTTGCCAAAAGTGTGCCCGCTCCTTGTTTCACTCGCTGGCTGTCATTCTGGGCTCCAGTCCCATCTGGGATATTGCATCCTGCTCTGGGCAAAAGCAGTGGACACTTCTGGAGTCCAGAGAAGAAGAAGAACAAAAAGCAATGATTACAGTCAGTGACTGTTTGTTTAATTAATGCTCCCATTTATAGCCTTGGGCCCGGTGTGCAGATTAGCCTTACGCGAGTACCTCAGTTCCCAGAGCAGTGGAAGGATCAAGCCTACAATCGGTGTCAGCCAAAGCGGGGGTGCAGGGAAACTGAGGTGGGAAGGAAGGGATGCCCCCAGTTCGTTCTGCCTGAGCCAGCCACTGTGGGTCCTCAGATGCGCTGTCCTCACCCATTTACATGTGTATCTGTCTCCCCACCCCCACGCGTCTGATTGAAATTCACCGCGAGGCTGCCGCGGAGGAAGGAGCTAGTCCACGGCCCTCCAGGCAGTGTTCTTGTGAAAACGAGGCGTTCTGGGGAGCGAGGGAAGGCGTGTGCTTGAAACACGCCGGGCTGGTGGCGTGTTGGAGGGACATCCCCGTGAAAGCGTGACTTCCCTGCAAACGGCACTCGTGTCATAGCACGAGGGCTGCCCTGGGCTCCGCTCCCGTGCACGCCTGCAGCCCTCGCTCACGTGCGGCAGCTTGGGCCGAGGTGAACTATCCTGCACCTAAGACACACAGCGATCGCGCTGTTAAAAGCGCACCTTCTTCTGCAGGGAAGACCGAACCTATATAACTGGACAGGCCGAACAGTCCCCAGAACTGGAGAGATGGGTACTAGAATACTGCATCTGGTTCTGGTGTTCCTGTTTTAAACAGGATGTTAAAAACTCAGTGCGGGGTAGAAACGAGCCACCAAAAAGTTATTCAAGATCAGGAGGAAATGCCTTGGACCCAAGGAGCTCGATCTGTTTAGCTTATCAAAAAGAAGAATGAGAAGTGACTGCGGTGTCTAGCAACTACACACCACACCACAGAAACACCAACCCAAGAACCAATCCCTGTAGCAAACCTCGTTGCCTACTCTGTCCCCATATCTACTCTAGCGACACCATCGGTGGACCCAACCACATCAGCCACACCATCAAGGGCTCATTCACCTGCACGTCTACTAATGTGATATATGCCATCATGTGCGAGCAATGCCCCTCTGCCATGGACATTGGCCAAACCGGACAGTCCCTACGTAAAAGAATAAATGGACACAAATCGGACATTGGGAATGGTAACATACAAAAGCCAGTAGGTGAACACTTCAATCTCCCTGGACATTCTGTAACAGATTTAAAAGTCACTATTCTTGAACAAAAAAACTGCAGAAACAGACTTCAAAGAGAAACAGCAGAACTAAAATTCATTTGCAAATTTAACACCATTAATTTGGGCTTGAATAGAGACTGGGAGTGGCTGGCTCATTACAGAAGCAGCTTTACCTCTCCTGGAATTGACACCTACTCATCAATTATTGGGAGGGGACTACATCCACCCTGATCGAATTGGCCCTGTCAACACTGGTTCTCCACTTGTGAGGTAACTCCCTTCTCTTCATGTGTCAGTATATAATGCCTGCATCTGTAACTTTCACTCCATGCATCTGAAGAAGTGAGAGTTTTTTACCCACGAAAGCTAATGCCCAAATAAATCTGTTAGTCTTTTAAGGTGCCACCGGACTCCTTGTTGTGTTTGTGGATACAGACTAACAGGGCTACCCCCTGATACTTGTGGTGGATACGGATTTGTCTCCCCATACAGCGATCAGATCCAGTACCTCCCGTACGGTCCATGCTGGAGCTCTTTTTCGATTCTGGACTGCATGGTCACCTTTGCTGATGA
Source organism: Platysternon megacephalum (assembly GCA_003942145.1). NCBI lineage: Eukaryota > Metazoa > Chordata > Testudines > Platysternidae > Platysternon > Platysternon megacephalum. The sequence goes on along the minus strand of QXTE01000395.1, from coordinate 221,814 downwards.
GCTCTGCATGGTCACCTGTGCTGATCAGCTCTCCATGCTGGGCAAACAGGATATGAAATTCAAAAGTTTGTGGGGCTTTTCCTGTCTACCTGGCCAGTGCATCTGAGTTCAGATTGCTGTCCAGGGCGGTCACAATGGTGCACTGTGGGATAGCTCCCGGAGGCCAATACCGTCGAATTGTGTCCACTCTAACCCTAATTCGAACTGGCAATGTCGATTTCAGCGCTACTCCCCTCATCGGGGAGGAGTACAGAAATCGATTTTAAGAGCCCTTTATGTCAACAAAAATGGCTTCGTTGTGTGGACGGGTGCAGCGTTAATTCGATTTAACGCTGCTAAATTCGACCTAAACTCGTAGTGTAGACCAGGCCTAAGTATCTTCATGGGGAGAAAATACCAGGTGCTAACAAGCTGTTCAATCTAGTGGAGAAGGACAGAACAAGACCCAGTGGCTGGGAGTTAAAGCCAGACATGTTCCAGTGAGAGACGAGGCACCAGTTTTTAACAGTGCGGGTAATTAACCATGGGACCAAACCCCCCAGGGGGGCAGCGGGGGCGTCTCCATCTCTGGATGGCTTCCCATCCAGACTGGAGCTTTTCTGGAAGATGCTTTAGTCCGGCACGAGTGACTGAGCTGAATCCAGGGTTAAATGGGTGAAGTTCTGAGACCTGTGCTGTACAGGAGGTCAGGGTAGGTGATCGGATAGAGGAACTAACGTTGGCTGAGACAGATTTGGGAAGGTCTGACACACACACACAAATAGCTCTAAAAGATGCTGATTTATGAATTCGAAGGCCAGCGGGACCAGGCCATGCTGGCTGGCACAGGGCAGGGAACTGCTCTGACTGAATCCCCCGGTTGAACTTGAGCAGAGCTTTGGAACGAACCTCCCGTCTGGATTTTAAAATCGCCAGTGACGGGAAANAACACTGATCCAAGCAGGCAAATTAGAGGAACCAACGTATTCGAAAGGCTTCCACAATCTCCTGGGAGAGATGCTGTTTGACACCCTGAATGGCGGGGCTCTCTCTAGCCTAACCCAACCAGAGTTATTGGGCTCTAGATCTTCCACTCTGGGCAGGAGGGGATTAAGGAGCTGTTGTGGGTTCAAACAGGTAGGGGGGAAGCCTGCCCCTTGGAGCGCTGGCCAGGCGGCTTGGCGAAGCTCTGAGTCACTTTAACTTGTGACTGTCTCGTTGTCGGCTCCTGTTGACTAGAGTTACCAGATAGCAACTGTGAAAAAAACGGGACAGGGGGTGGGGGGTAATAGGCGCCTGTATAAGAAAAAGTCCCCCAAAACGGGACATCTGGTCACCCTACTATTGACAGGTTTTCCCCGCTGGCCCCTGGAAGCCAGGGAGAGGTAGACTCCTGCTTGACCCCGTGGGAGCTGGCTATGGCTTTGATTAGTGTGTGTTCCTTTCCCCGGGGGAGCAATCCTAACCCCTGGGACGGGGCTGGAGGGCTGAGTCTCCCACTCCCGGACCTGTGCTGACTGGGTGAGTACAGGGCCCCAGCACAGACCAAGCCAAGCCCCCGACAGCTCCAGGGATTCCTAGCGCCTAAGGCCGGGTAAGCGTCCGCAGGCTCCAGTCTGGAGCTGAAATCTGACTAGACTCCCAGGGTAGGAACTCATTTCCATATGTGCCTACTCAGCACAAGGTACGACCCCAGGCAGATCCCTGCTGAACGGAGGGCTGGGTTTGATGGTAATCAGCGCTGAAAGCGGGAGCGAGAAAAGAAGCCCCCAGAGGCAGCCTGGCTTGTGCTGGGCTCTGGCAAAGGGGCGGCAGGTTGAGGGCAAGCGTTTGAATACTTCAGCCCTCCGCACTTCCTTCTCTCCCACTGGAAACACAACCGCTCTGATTTCGGGACCCAGCGTCTTTCTGAGGGCGCCAAATTCAGACCGGAAAAGAGGTGCACGTTTTTAACAGGGCGAGGAACGACCCGCGGGAACAACTTCCCAGGGGCTGCGGAGGGTTTCCTGGTTTCCGTGGTCGCCGTGTTAGTCTGTATCAGCAAAAAAAACCGAGGCGTCCTTGTGGCACCATAGAGACTAACAAATTTATTTGGGCATAAGCTTTCGTGGGCTAGAACCCACTGCATCAGATGTATGAAGTAAAAGATACGGGAGCAGGTATAAATAAATACATGAAAGGCTGGGGGTTGCTTTACCAAGTGTGAGGTCAGTCTAACGAGATAAATCAAAGCAGCAAAGAATCCTGTGGCACCTTATAGACTAACAGAGGTTTTGCAGCATGAGCTTTCGTGGGTGAATCCCCACTTCTTCGGATGCATCCGAAGAAGTGGGGATTCACCCACGAAAGCTCATGCTGCAAAACCTCTGTTAGTCTATAAGGTGCCACAGGATTCTTTGCTGCTTTGATTTATCTCGTTAGACTGACCTCACACTTGGTAAAGCAACCCCCAGCCTTTCATGTATTTATTTATACCTGCTCCCGTATCTTTTACTTCATACATCTGATGCAGTGGGTTCTAGCCCACGAAAGCTTATGCCCAAATAAATTTGTTAGTCTCTATGGTGCCACAAGGACGCCTCGGTTTTTTTTGCTGATACAGACTAACACGGCGACCACGGAAACCAGGAAACCCTCCGCAGCCCCTGGGAAGTTGTTCCCGCGGGTCGTTCCTCGCCCTGTTAAAAACGTGCACCTCTTTTCCGGTCTGAATTTGGCGCCCTCAGAAAGACGCTGGGTCCCGAAATCAGAGCGGTTGTGTTTCCAGTGGGAGAGAAGGAAGTGCGGAGGGCTGAAGTATTCAAACGCTTGCCCTCAACCTGCCGCCCCTTTGCCAGAGCCCAGCACAAGCCAGGCTGCCTCTGGGGGCTTCTTTTCTCGCTCCCGCTTTCAGCGCTGATTACCATCAAACCCAGCCCTCCGTTCAGCAGGGATCTGCCTGGGGTCGTACCTTGTGCTGAGTAGGCACATATGGAAATGAGTTCCTACCCTGGGAGTCTAGTCAGATTTCAGCTCCAGACTGGAGCCTGCGGACGCTTACCCGGCCTTAGGCGCTAGGAATCCCTGGAGCTGTCGGGGGCTTGGCTTGGTCTGTGCTGGGGCCCTGTACTCACCCAGTCAGCACAGGTCCGGGAGTGGGAGACTCAGCCCTCCAGCCCCGTCCCAGGGGTTAGGATTGCTCCCCCGGGGAAAGGAACACACACTAATCAAAGCCATAGCCAGCTCCCACGGGGTCAAGCAGGAGTCTACCTCTCCCTGGCTTCCAGGGGCCAGCGGGGAAAACCTGTCAATAGTAGGGTGACCAGATGTCCCGTTTTGGGGGACTTTTTCTTATACAGGCGCCTATTACCCCCCACCCCCTGTCCCGTTTTTTTCACAGTTGCTATCTGGTAACTCTAGTCAACAGGAGCCGACAACGAGACAGTCACAAGTTAAAGTGACTCAGAGCTTCGCCAAGCCGCCTGGCCAGCGCTCCAAGGGGCAGGCTTCCCCCCTACCTGTTTGAACCCACAACAGCTCCTTAATCCCCTCCTGCCCAGAGTGGAAGATCTAGAGCCCAATAACTCTGGTTGGGTTAGGCTAGAGAGAGCCCCGCCATTCAGGGTGTCAAACAGCATCTCTCCCAGGAGATTGTGGAAGCCTTTCGAATACGTTGGTTCCTCTAATTTGCCTGCTTGGATCAGTGTTGAGCTAGCTAATGGTGCTAGGCCAATCTGTAGGTTTCAGCGCGAGGGTCCCGTCGAAACGCTGAAAGGATCGTTAAAAGCAGCAAAGAATCCTGTGGCACCTTATAGACTAACAGACGTTTTGCAGCATGAGCTTTCGTGGGTGAATACCCACTTCTTCGGATGCAAGATATGAACAGATGCAAGAGATGAAAGGATGCAAGAGATGAACGGATCGTTGTTAGACTTCGGCGTCAACGGGCCATTGAGATGGCTGGGGTCTCTCTGGGCCGGTAGGAGGGGAAAGATGCTTGAAGCCACTTCCACGCCACTTCTCATGTTCCCCTGTGGGACCCAGAGAATTTCGGCCCACCTTGCAGAGCGCAGGCATGGTTGCGTCGCTCACACCGGGGCAGCTCCCTCCTCTCATCCAGACGGGCTCAGGCTCTCTGCACATTCAGGCAGCATCACTTAGTCAGTTACGCTCGGGGCAATGTGATTGGCTCAAGCAAGAGCTCGCAACGTCTTTTTTCCACTGGAAGCCCAGATCCCAGCTGGGCTCGGGGATCCGCCCTGGCCCAGCCCGTCAGCCTCCCTGCCTTGAATGAAAGAAACGCCAGGTACAGAGAGGCTAGTTCGCTGCTTTCTCTTTTAATAGTGCACAGAATCACTTTACAAAAGAAATCCCCCTTCCCCAAAAATAAAGAATCCTAAATACGGAGGCAATTCAATACTCGGGATCTTGTTTTTTGGCAACACGTTTGTGTGTTTGTTTTTGCAGTGACCCTACTTTAAATCCATTGTCATTGTCCTTTGTTCTACAGCCCCGGGAGCTCCCTCAGCAGAGCCCACGCCCCGGCACGGTGGCAAAACAACTTGCCTTGGCTGGCTGGAAAGAAGGGTAATTTGAGGAACAATCCTGCACTTGTCTCTGGATCCCAAAGCACCGTAGGGACAGACGTCAGGCCTCGCCATTGCTGCGGTGCGGCGAGAGGGGAAACCGAGGCACCAAGAGGTGAAGCGACCTGCTGGGGGGTTGCACAGTGAAGCAGGGGAGGAGCTGGGATAGGACCAAGGAGTCCTGAGTCCCTGTCTCCATTGCTGTAAGCACCAGACCATACTCGTCGTGTCCGTCCCCCCCCCCCAGAGCTGGGGACAAAACCCAGGAATCCCAACTCCGAGCACCCTCCTGATCTAACCACTAGTTATCACTTCCCTCCCAGAGCTAGGGATAGAACCCAGGAGTCCAGAGTATGAAACCCCCCCCCCCCCAGCTCCAGAAATGCAAAAAGAAACCAAGAAGCCACCTCTTCACAAAGCTGCCAAAATAACCTCCAACTCGAGCTAGAGTAACAATGTACATTGGCTTTTGTTTGTGTAGCTGCCTGCATGTGGCGAGATAAGGAATCCCTCCACCTTAATGTAGGATGTGTGTGTGTGTGGGGGGGGGATTATGGTACCACGAATCCTCGCCTTGTCCTTTGGGATAGGAATGGCGTGAGGGCAGACTAGGGTGACCAGATGTCCCGATTTTAGAGGGACAGTCCCGATTTTGGGGTCTTTTTTTTTATATAGTACCCCCCACCTCCTGTCCCCATTTTCCACATTTGCTGTCTAGTCACCCTAGGGCAGACATAAGGCCCCGAGGAACCCGCGGGAAGCAGAATTTTCGTTCGGTGGGAAATTTGGTCATTTTGAAATCCCTTTTCCTTCCAGATCAGACTGAGAACCAAAGACTCTAACTTCCCTGCTAAGTGAAGCTTGAGGAAATCATTTCATTACGATAAATGTTTGTTTCAATTTTGACTTTTGATTTTTTTCACATTACAATTTACGCCATAGAAGAATAAAACATCTCTATAATTACAATTTAGAGCATCGAAGATGAAAACATTTCATTTCAACCTGACTGTTTCAGAGTTAGATCATTTATAAGATAATGATGATGCTGGTATTTATGATATACACTGGACCCTCGCTAAAACGCACGTCTATATAGCGCGAATTCGCATATAACGCGTTCGCGGCCATGGACCCCAAATTTAATTACTTTAATTGCAATTCACTTTAACGCGGTCCCCGCGTTAACACGGTACCACGCATGGATCCCAAATCCCGCATTCTAGTGAGGGTCCCGTGTATTTGTAATCAGTCTAAAATTGAAAAAAGCCAGAATGTATCATAAATAATGGTATTTTAGAATTGAAATGGATAGTTCAATCTAAAATTGAAAAAAGTCAGATGGAAACCATGTTTGTTTAAGATTCGCTCATAAATTATATGTAGGCTTGGGAGAAATCCATTTGTTAATAATTTTGACATAATATCTGTTTATTTTTAGGCATTTTTATATATTATTGGTTTCAATGTTCACAATTGCACCAAATTATGGATTTTTTTTTTCAATGTTTATTGCTCTAAATTTTCACCGTTGCGAGAAATTATGGAGGGTCAGACAATAATTAATGACAGTAGAGGCTGAGATTCCAAAAGTTAAAGCTTTATAACTGTTGAAATGTAAATTGTCAACATCACGTGAAAATATACAAAGTAAATACCCTTCAACTCGAATAACTTCTCAAGTCGCATTTTTCTCACTTTGTCTATCTGTAAATGTTGACTATCATTGATGGAAATATTTGTTCCTTGGTTTGTTTGTGGCTGGTGAAATCCATGTTGACCAACATTTACCAAGAAATATTGAATCCTTATTTATAATACCTATTATAATCTAGAATAAAAAAACCATTTTGTTTGAAGTTTGGCCTTTTTGTTTAAATATTATAATTTATAGCATATCATAAATAGCATTATATATAATTATACTCTATATGAGCTAAAAATTTGATTGAAACAAGTTTCTAATGATCTGATTGTTATATGTAAAACACAAAAAGTCAAAATTGAAACGGTGTTCTTATTTTAGCTGAATTTTTTTAAAAAAATGTTTGATTATATTATTATTTATAATATATAATCATATCGGTCTAGTTACTAATATCATCTACATTTTTAAAAATCTGGCTAGCTAAAGTAGAAACATTGATTTTGCGTTTCTTTTGACAGATGATGATCGTGTATAATCTAAGCTGAAATAAAACAATTTGAAGTATAAAATCCAAAGGTTGCGCTGAACAGAAATGTCGCCCAACCAGACGCCCGCTTGTGAGAAGTTGCCATTTGCACCAAACAGCATTTTTGGATGGAAAAAACCAGTCCCTCGGGCAACCGCTGCGCAGGTCGGCCGGGAAGGAGCGTGGAGCAGCCCCGGCGCTAGATTTTTTGGTGCCTACCTGCTATGCTAGGAAAGGAGGTGAGTGCTCTGGTGTGTGGAGACGGGGCAGTTTGTGCATTTCCTGGGTGTTAGCCGCTCACACTCCAACCCCAAGGCTCCGTCCCGGGCCCGGCTGACTGCTAGCACATGTTCTGCATCCGGAGTCGCCCCTGTGTTCAGAACCTAGAGACGACGTGGCCAGCGTGGGCTGGGAGGATCCGTGGGGCCAGCCTCCACGTCCTGCTGTCTGCGTGTGTCAAAGCGAAGCCGTGTGCGCCTGTCGGAGACCGGGGCTAACGAAGAGTCCTGGCCCGTGTGCCGGACAGGCGGAGCGCGGGAGATCTGGCCTCAGAGCGGCATGGCTGAGGCCTGTCCCCCGCAGCCCTACCCCAGGGCTCCAGCACTGAGGCGCTGGTGGCAATTTAAAGGGCCTGGGGCTCCAGCCCCTGCTGGGAGCCCCAGGCCCTTTAAATTGCCCCCTGGGGAAGCCGTACCGGGGCTTGGGCGCGGGGCGGCCCTGCCTGTCCGGGGGAAGCGGAGGCACAGAGTGGTGAAAGTGGCTTGCCTGAGGTCACACACTGTGCCAGGGGCAAAGCTGGGCATAGAACCCAGGAGTCCTGGCTCCCAGCCCCCCCTGCTCTAACCCACCAGCCCCCACTCCCCTCCCAGAGCCGGGGAGAGAACCCAGGAGTCCTGGCTCCCAGCCCCCCCTGCTCTGACCCACCAGCCCCCACTCCCCTCCCAGAGCCGGGGAGAGAACCCAGGAGTCCTGGCTCCCAGCATCCCCTGCTGTAACCACTACCCAGCCGTCCACTACAGAGCAGTGACTCCAGCTGCATTTACAATAACCCTCTGCTTTCCATCTTCTCCTTTGAAACCGCGTCTGGAAGAGAGACCAACCCCGTTCTAAACCGGCCAACCCCGACTTAAAACCGGAACCCCCCCCGCCCCCCCCAGGGGAGAATCGTTTGCCTTTGAAATGGATCGGGGCAGAAAGGAAGCAATCCGGCTGGAACGGGAAACCCTGCTTTACGCTTTATTTCTCTATATAAATTACCCCCCCCGCCCGAGCCCCGCCCCAGCATAAATAGTTTGCAAAGCAGTTTCATCATCTCATTACACTTGAGACAGCCTCCCATCCCCCGGAGAGTGAATTAAATATGTCAAGGGGGCGGGAGAACCCAGGCGTCCGGAGAGCGCACCAGCGTCCCAAGTCGGTCCAGCCGTCTGTCTAAAAACGCTAACGGGACTTGGCGGCTGAGGAGGACTGTACCCACTGTGGGGCCAGAGNGGGGGGGGGGGGGGGGGGGGGGGGGGGGGGGGGGGGGGGGGGGGGGGGGGGGGGTCAGTTTTGTTCTGTAACCCCCCCCCGGAGAGCTTTGATTTCCCCCCCACCGTCAAACCTGGCCCCCCCAGTCTTGTCCCTCTTCCCCTTACGATGATGGAAAGGCAGCGGTGTGGGTGTGCCTGGCACCGGTAACACCTGGTTGTGACCCCCACCCCAGATCCGGTCCAGGGGCAGCGGAAAGGGGGCGATGGTCCATCACCGCTGGGTGTCCTCCCCCCTTCGCCTCCGATCCAGGCCTCGCTCGCAGTCCGGCATCCCCGGCCCGGCCGACCGGCTCTTTCCAGCCGGGGGCGCCGCGGGCTGGCCCCCCCAGGAGCGCGGAGGGGTCAAAGGCCAGCAATTCACCCCCTCCCCGGCCGCGGGGGGCTGCTGTCCCCGGCCGGCCCAAGGCAGTGCGGTGGGGGTGCGGCCGTGGCCCCGGCGTCAGATGGCCGTGTCCCACAGCACCGTGTGCTGGCGCCGGCAGGGCGGCGTGCCCGCCTTGCGGCTGTCCGTGGTGCGGCGCCAGCTGGGGAGGATGGGCATGCTCTCCTGCTTGCACAGGCTGCGCTCGGGCCGCTGCCGGGCCTTGATCTCCTTGCAGACGCAGCGCTTCCGCTCGATCACCTCCAGCAGCTTCCCGTCCCGCTCCTGGGCGCCCGGCGCCACCCCGGGCAGGGGCGGCAGGCCCTGCCCGCCGGAGGGGAGAGTGAGAGGGGCCGCAGAGCGCGCCCTGCGCCCCCGCTCGCCCCCACGCACAGCGTCCCAGCCCGGGGATCCCCGACCCCTGTCCCGAACTCACAGCCCCGACCTGCCAGCTCGGGGATCCCCGACCCCTGTACCGAACCCACAGCCCCTGCTCTCCCAGCTCGGGGCTCCCCGACCCCTGTACCGAACCCACAGCCTCTGCTCTCCCAGCTCGGAGATCCCCAACCCCTGTACCGAACCCACAGCCTCTGCTCTCCCAGCTCGGGGATCCCCGAGCCCCATCCTGAACCCACAGCCTCTGCTCTCCCAGCTCGGGGCTCCCCGACCCC
>QXTE01000395.1:200119-210218 GCA_003942145.1 Platysternon megacephalum | reverse complement strand
CAGCCCCTGCCCTTGCAGTCCGGGGATCCCCGACCCCCGTCCCGAACCCACAACCCCTGCCCTCGCAGCCCGGGGATCTCCGTCCCGAACCCACAACCCCGCCCTGCCAGCTCGGGGCTCCCCGACCCCCGTCCCCAACCCACAGCCCAACCCTGCCAGCCCAGGGATCCCCAAACCCTGTACCGAACCCACAGCCCTGCCCTGCCAGCTCGGGGATCCCCGACCCCCGTCCCGAACCCACAGCCCCTGCCCTCGCAGTCTGGGGATCCCCGACCCCCGTCCCGAACCCACAGCCCCGCCCTGCCAGCCCGGGGATCCCCGACCCCCATCCCTAACCCACAGCCCCGCCCTGCCAGCTCGGGGATCCCCGACCCCCGTCCTGAACCCACAGCACCTGCCCTCGCAGTCTGGGGATCCCCGACCCCCGTCCCGAACCCACAGCCCCGACCTGCCAGCCCGGGAATCCCCGACCCCCATCCCTAACCCACAGCCTCTGCTCTCCCAGCCCGGGGATCCCTGACCCCCGTCCCTAACCCACAGCCCCTGCCCTCGCAGCCCGGGGATCCCCGACCCCCGTCCCGAACCCACAGCCCCGCCCTGCCAGCTCGGGGATCCCCGACCCCCGTCCTGAACCCACAGCACCTGCCCTCGCAGCCTGGGGATCCCCGACCCCCGTCCCGAACCCACAGCCCCGGCCTGCCAGCCCGGGAATCCCCGACCCCCATCCCTACCCCACAGCCCCGCCCTGCCAGCTCGGGGATCCCCGAGCCCCGTCCCGAACCCACAGCCCCTGCCCTCGCAGCACGGGGATCCCCCACCCCCCTACCTAACCCACCGCCCCTGCCCTCGCAGCCCGGGGATCCCCGACCCCCGTCCCGACCCCACAGCCCCGACCTGCCAGCCCGGGAATCCCCGCCCCCCCTCCCTACCCCACAGCCTCTGCCCTCCCAGCCCGGGGATCCCCGACCCCCGTCCCTACCCCACAGCCCCGACCTGCCAGCTCGGGGATCCCCGACCCCCGTCCCGAACCCACAGCCCCCACCTGCCAGCCCGGGAATCCCCGACCCCCATCCCTAACCCACAGCCCCGCCCTGCCAGCTCGGGGATCCCCGACCCCCGTCCTGAACCCACCGCCCCTGCCCTCGCAGTCTGGGGATCCCCGACCCCCGTCCCGAACCCCCAGCCCCCGCCCTGCCAGCCCGGGGATCCCCGACCCCCGTCCCGAACCCACAGCCCCTGCCCTCCCAGCCCGGGGATCCCGACCCCCGACCCTAACCCACAGCCCCTGCCCTCGCAGCCCGGGGATCCCCGACCCCCGTCCCGAACCCACAGCCCCTGCCCTCGCAGTCCGGGGATCCCCGACCCCCGTCCCGAACCCACAGCCCCGACCTGCCAGCTTGGGGATCCCCGACCCCCGTCCCGAACCCACAGCCCCTACTAGCCCAGTCCTGGGCTCCCCCAGCCCTGCCGGTGCCCCTCACTCCTGACCCGCAGCCCCCTGCCAGCCCAGCCCTGGCCTCCCCTTGCCCCCAGCCTGTCTCCCTGGGTGCTGGATACCTTACCAGGCCGGCTGCGTCTTTGGGGTGGCTGCATGGCCTCTGTGTGTGAATCACGGTGTGTCGCACCCCAGAGGTGGAAGCCGACCGGCCCAGGCGGTAACCCCCGGTGAGGTCTGGAGAGTGGGAAGCCAGCCGTGAGATGGGTCACCCCGCAACACGGCGCCCCTGCCCTGCCCCCCTCGGCACAGTACCCCCCACTGATCCCGCTGCCCAGCCCCCCACCGCCCTGCAGCCCTGCGTCCCGTGTCACCCCACTGGGATCAGCTCTGAGCCAGAGCCGAGTGCTGGCTCACCTCCCCCAGTCCTTGCCAAATCCCCCGCCCCGGGGCAGCCACCCTGTCCCGCCTCCCCCACGGCGCCCGGGGGTACCTCCGTTGCGGTGGCAGGCAGGGAAAGTCTGGCATGGCATAGGCAGCCCCGTTCGGCAGCCCGGCATCTTGGGCACCATTCCCTCGGGTCCCGGGGCCCGGACGGGGATCCCCGACAGCGAGGTCCCCGCCAGGGCTTTCTCCTCCCTCTCCGGCTTCAGCTGCACCTCGCCGCTGCCGTTCCAGACCCGGGCGCCCTCGGCGGGCTCTGCCAGGGCAAAGACAGGGTCAGAGGGGAACGTGTTCGAAACCTCCATCCCCTGAGCCAGCCAGTGCCCGCCCTGGCGCCCCCTAGAGGGGACAGGCCCCTGCCCCATTCCCTGCCCCCCGAGCCAGCCAGTCCCTGCCCTGGGGCCGAGTGGGAGCTGGCGCCCCCTAGAGGGGATAGGCCCCTGCCCCATTCCCTGCCCCCCGAGCCAGCCAGTCCCTGCCCTGGGGCCGAGTGGGAGCTGGCGCCCCCTAGAGGGGACAGGCCCCTGCCCCATTCCCTGCCCCCCGAGCCAGCCAGTCCCTGCCCTGGGGCCGAGTGGGAGCTGGCGCCCCCTAGAGGGGACAGGCCCCTGCCCCATTCCCTGCCCCCCGAGCCAGCCAGTCCCTGCCCTGGGGCCGAGTGGGAGCTGGCGCCCCCTAGAGGGGANGCCAGCCAGTCCCCGCCCTGGGGCCGGATGGGAGCTGGCGCCCCCTAGAGGGGACAGGCTCCTGCCCTATTCCCTGCCCCCCTGAGCCAGCCAGTCCCCGCCCTGGGGCCGGGTGGGAGCCGGCGCCCCCTAGAGGGGACAGGCTCCTGCCCTATTCCCTGCCCCCCCGAGCCAGCCAGTCCCCGCCCCGGGGCCGGGGGGGGGCCGGCGCCCCCTCGCGGGGCCAGCCCCCCGCCCCCTTCCCCGCCCCCCTGAGCCAGCCAGTCCCGGCCCTGGGGCCGGGGGGGAGCCGGCCCCCCCTCGCGGGGCCAGGCCCCTGCCCCGTTCCCCGCCCCCCTGAGCCGGCCAGTCCCCGCCCTGGGGCCGGGGGGGAGCCGGCCCCATTCCCAGTACTCACTCTCTGGCTCCTTGCCTTTCCGGTTGGCGTAGAGACCCTTCCGCTGCAGCGCCCACCCCACGCCCAGCGTCTCCTCGTCGGCGCCAGCCAGCACGCGGGAGCAGGCGATGCTGGCGAAGGCTCCGCGGTCCTGCAGCTGGAACTTCACCACGGGCGGCGCCGCCGCAGCCTTGCCCCCGGCCCCTTTGACGCTCTCGTAGGCCGGCGGGCGCTTCATGCCCCCGCAGGGGGCCGGGTAAGTCCACAGCATGCCCAGGGGCGGCGCGGGGCGCGGGGCCGGCTTGCCCCCGGGCACGGTGGCCGGCCGTGCACACAGCATGCCGTGGAGCACCGAGATCTCCTTCTCCGTCTTCTGCTCGGCCGGCAGCCCCGAGTGGGTGGTGACTTTGACGGCCGAGTACACCATGGTGTAGGAGACCGCCGGCTTGTCCTTGGCCGGCTGCGGCACGGGCAGCATGGAGGGCAGCGGCTTGGCCGGGGGGCAGATCATGCTGTGGGAACTGGGCAGCTCCGTCTCCGCCTTCTGCTGCCCGGCCGGCTGCGGGGGCAGCGGGGTGGAGTGGCTGCGGGCGCGGCCGGAGGGCACCAGGGCTGGGTGCCCCGGCGGCTGGGGCTGGGGCGCGGCCGGCGCCTCCTTGGCGTGGCAGGGCACGGGGAGCTTGGAGGCGTCCTGGGTGCCCGCTTTGTACCCTTTGTGCCCCGTGCCCTGGGGGAAGGCCAGCAGGGGCGGGCGGTGCTGGAGCAGGTTGGGGAAAGGCGGGGGGATGTCGCAGGGGGAGGCCTTGCCCTTGTCCGCCTTGGCCTGGCCCGGGCGGGGGCAGGCGGGCACGCCGTTGGCCTCCTCGGGCAGCGGGTACTTCATCTCCTCGTAGATCGCCTCGCTCTCGTCGGAGTCCTCCTCCCCCGCCGGCGGCCCCCCGGCCCCCCGGAAAACGTCCCCCACCATCTCGATATAGACGGGCTCCTCGTCCTCGGGGTCCGAGCCTTTGGCGTGGCCGTGGGAGAAGGCCCGGCTGAACCGCGGCGGCGGCGGTCCCCCGCCCGTGGGGGTCGCCAGGGGGCGGCTGGAGTAGGTCTCGTCGAAGGAGACTGAGAGCTGGGTGTTGGGGCTCCGCTTAGGCTTCTGGGGGGGCACCTTGCGCCCCAGCTCCCGGCTCTCGGAGCATGACTTCTGGGGGCCTGGGAGAGGGAGAAAGTAGCGCTCAGATGCAGCCACCTCTGGGGCGGGGCGGCTGGTGACCCAGGGACCCCTCGCCCGGCGCTCAGATGCAGCCACCTCTGGGGCGGGGCGGCTGGTGACCCAGGGACCCCTCGCCCGGCGCTGAGATGCGGCCACCTCTGGGGCGGGGCGGCTGGTGACCCAGGGACCCCTCGCCCGGCGCTGAGATGCGGCCACCTCTGGGGCGGGGCGGCTGGTGACCCAGGGACCCCTCGCCCGGCGCTGAGATGCGGCCACCTCTGGGGCGGGGCGGCTGGTGACCCAGGGACCCCTCGCCCGGCGCTGAGATGCGGCCACCTCTGGGGCGGGGCGGCTGGTGACCCAGGGACCCCTCGCCCGGCGCTGAGATGCGGCCACCTCTGGGGCGGGGCGGCTGGTGACCCAGGGACCCCTCGCCCGGCGCTGAGATGCGGCCACCTCTGGGGCGGGGCGGCTGGTGACCCAGGGACCCCTCGCCCGGCGCTGAGATGCGGCCACCTCTGGGGCGGGGCGGCTGGTGACCCAGGGACCCCTCGCCCGGCGCTGAGATGCGGCCACCTCTGGGGCGGGGCGGCTGGTGACCCAGGGACCCCTCGCCCGGCGCTGAGATGCGGCCACCTCTGGGGCGGGGCGGCTGGTGACCCAGGGACCCCTCGCCCGGCGCTGAGATGCGGCCACCTCTGGGGCGGGGCGGCTGGTGACCCAGGGACCCCTCGCCCGGCGCTGAGATGCGGCCACCTCTGGGGCGGGGCGGCTGGTGACCCAGGGACCCCTCGCCCGGCGCTGAGATGCGGCCACCTCTGGGGCGGGGCGGCTGGTGACCCAGGGACCCCTCGCCCGGCGCTGAGATGCGGCCACCTCTGGGGCGGGGCGGCTGGTGACCCAGGGACCCCTCGCCCGGCGCTGAGATGCAGCCACCTCTGGGGCGGGGCGGCTGGTGACCCAGGGACCCCTCGCCCGGCGCTGAGATGCGGCCACCTCTGGGGCGGGGCGGCTGGTGACCCAGGGACCCCTCGCCCGGCGCTGAGATGCGGCCACCTCTGGGGCGGGGCGGCTGGTGACCCAGGGACCCCTCGCCCGGCGCTGAGATGCTGCCACCTCTGGGGCGGGGCGGCTGGTGACCCAGGGACCCCACGCCCGGTGCTGAGATGCGGCCACCTCTGGGGTGAGGCACAGTGGCTCACCTGTTTAGGACCAGAAAGGAACGCCGGGTTTGACTGAGGCTGGGAGGTTGAAGGAAGCTGGCCAATCGCTGTCGGGGGAGGGCGCCCCCTACTGAGCCCCCCACCCTGCTCCCTGCAGCACAGCGCCCCCTAATGGCACACCGGAGAATGCCAACACCCCCGGCTCCACCAGTCCAAAGGCCTCACCGGTTTTCTTGCTGCCGGCCGGCTCTGCCGCCCGCCCCTCGCCTGTCATGCTGAGCTTCGTGCTGGGGTGGCGCTTGGGCTTGGCCGGGGGCTTCCTGGCGCCGGCGGCCCCCTCGCCGTTCTCCACGCTGCCCACCGAGTGGCAGGAGAGGGAGCGGGGCGCCATGCCGCTGGCGCAGGGGTGGGGCGCGTGCTCCTGGGAGGCCGGCATGGTCATGAAGCCCATCCGGAAGTGGCGGCGGAAGGAGGCCACGTCCCGGATCTTCCCCGCTCCCGGGTCCTTGGCGGAGCTGTGGGGACACAAAGAGCAGGAGGTGAGGGGGCGCAGGACGCCTGGGTTCTCGCGGCGGCTGCCAGGGGTTGCAACAAGGTGGGCTAGGCGGGTAGAACCGCATTTGCAAGACCAGGGCAGGTGCCGCGTATACAGTGTGGTACGGCCGGGCAGTTTTGGGGGGCCCTGGGCCAGATCAAGTGGGGGCCCCTCCCCACCCCTTCCGCCGGCAATCCCGCTGCCTGCCTCCCCAGCACTCCTGCCGGGGAGATGGGGTCGGGGGGGTTTGCCCTGCCCCGCCCGCCTGGGAGCGGGGTTATGGGCACGGGGGCTTGTCCTGCTCGGGGCACTCCCGGCGGGGCGTGGGTTTGCCCATCTTTCCGGGGGCCCCGTGGATGATCCACTTCTGTGTCTATGGACTCCGGTGCTGCACCTTGCACCCAGGCTGCCGCCTTGGGCAAATCCCAGCATGCATTGCAGCCGTCCGACGCTGTTCTATCCTGTATCCGAAACGCCTTGCTGCTGCGGCTGAATCTGGGCCACGTTACTGCAGGACGGTGAGCCGCTGCGGGCCTCGTTCGGCCATGCACTGGAACCTCATTGTGACAGCGAGTGGTCTCCATCCGACCCCCAGCGCCTCTGGCGAGGGGTCCCTGGATAACCAGCCGCCCCGCCCCAGAGGTGGCCGCATCTCAGCGCCGGGCGAGGGGTCCTTGGGTAACCGGCCACCCCGCCCCAGAGGTGGGCGCAGCTCAGCGCCGGGCGAGGGGTCCCCGGGTACCCGGCCGCCCCGCCCCAGAGGTGGCTGCATCTCAGCGCCGGGCGAGGGGCCCTTGGGTAACCGGCCGCCCCGCCCCAGAGGTGGCAGCATCTCAGCGCCGGGCGAGGGGTCCTTGGGTAACCGGCCACCCCGCCCCAGAGGTGGGCGCAGCTCAGCGCCGGGCGAGGGGTCCCCGGGTAACCGGCCGCCCCGCCCCAGAGGTGGGCGCATATCAGCGCCGGGCGAGGGGTCCCCGGGTCACCAGCTGCCCCGCCCCAGAGGTGGCTGCATCTCAGCGCCGGGCGAGGGGTCCCTGGATAACCAACCCCCACTCCCCTCCCAGTGCCGGGGAGAGAACCCAGGAGTCCTGGCTCCCAGCCCCCCCGCTCTAACCCCCTACTCCCCTCGCCCAGAGAACCCAGGAGTCCTGACCCCCGCGTACCCCTTTTTGGGCTCCTCGTCCTTGTGCTGCCGGCACTCCAGCTTGCTCTTGCGGTAGAGGAGGTTCATGTCGCGGCGCAGCGGCTGGCGGGTCTGGCTCAGCGCCCCGTAGGCCCGGCTGCCCCGCTCCTCGATGAACTGCAGGAAGGCAGAGATCAGGGCCTCCTGGGGGCTAGTGGTCATCTTCCCTCGGCCCAGGTCCGGGGGGCACGGGGGAGCCCACCAGGGGGCGCTGCTCGGGGGCAGAGACAGAGTGTTAGAGGGGGAGGGCCCTTTCCCCGCTGGGAGGTGGTGGTGGTGGGGGAGCCAGGACGCCTGGGTTCTCTCCCTACCCAGACAGACAAGCCAGACCCACCCCTCTGATTCCACCGGACTCCTGGGTTCTATCCCCCTACATCCACAGGCCAACCCCCGCCCCCCGGACTCCTGGGTTCTATTCCCGCCTACACCCGCAGGCCAGAACCCCCCGGACTCCTGGGTTCTATCCCCCCCCCCCACACCTGCAGGCCAGAACCCCCCGGACTCCTGGGTTCTATCCCCCCCCAACACCCGCAGGCCAGAACCCCCCGGACTCCGGGGTTCTATCCCCCCCCCCAACACCCACCGGCCAACCCCCCCCCCCAGGACTCCTGGGTTCTATCCCTGTCCCTTATACACACCCAGATGTGCAAAAGAGGCCCCCCCCCACCCCCGCGCCCCAACCCCCCCCAGCACCCTCGCCCCTCCCGCCCCCCGCCCCGCCCCCCCCCCCCGGGGGGGGGGCGGCGGCCTGGGGGTGGGGGG
Organism: Platysternon megacephalum; assembly: GCA_003942145.1. Classification (NCBI taxonomy): domain Eukaryota; kingdom Metazoa; phylum Chordata; order Testudines; family Platysternidae; genus Platysternon; species Platysternon megacephalum. Next base: position 202,433 of record QXTE01000395.1, on the reverse strand, counting down.
GGGGCCAGGACGCCTGGGTTCGCTCCCTACCCAGACAGACAAGCCAGACCCCCCCCTCTGATTCCACCGGACTCCTGGGTTCTCTCCCTCCCCATCCCCCCGCCACCCCCCCCCCCCCGCCTCCCCCCCCCCCGCCCCCACCCCCCCCGCCCCCCCGCCGGCCCCCCCCCGCCCCCCCAGGCCAGCACCCGCCCACCCCCCCGCCCCCCCCCCCCGCCCCGCCCCCCCTCGCCCCCCCCCACACGCCCACCCCCCCCCCCCCCCACAACCCCCCCCCCCCCCACCGGCGCGGCCCCCCCCCCCCCCGCCCCCACCCCCCCCGCCCCCCCGGGTCCTTTTCCCCCCCCCCCCCCCCAGGCCCGATCCCCCCGGCCCCCCGGGGCCTACCCCCCCCCCCCGCCCGCCCCGCCCCCCCCCCCCGCCCCCCACCCCCCCCCCGCGGAACACCCCCACCCTCCTGCTTGTCACCCCCCCCCCCACACCCACCGGCCAGAACCCCCCGGGCCCCTGGGTTCCATCCCCCCCACACACCCCCAGGCCAGAACCCCCCGGACACCTGGGTTCTATCCCCCTACATCCACAGGCCACCCCCCGCCCCCCCGCCTCCTGGGTTCTATCCCCCCAACACCCACAAGCCAACCCCCCCCCCCCAGGACTCCTGGGTTCTATTCCCGCCTACACCCGCAGCCCAGACCCCCCCGCCCTCCTGGGTTCTACCCCCCTACATCCACAGGCCACCCCCCGCCCCCCCGCCGGCCCCCCCCCGCCCCCCGGTGTCTTCCCCCCCCCCCCCCACCGCCCCCCGGACCCCTGGGGTCTGTGCCCCCCCCCCCCCCGCCTCCCCCCCCCCCGCCCCCCCGACTCCTGGGTTCTATCCCCCCCCGCCACCCCCCGGCCCGCCCCCCCCCCCCGCCGCACCCCCCCCGCCCTCCCCCGACCCCCCCGCCCCCACCCCCCCCGCCCCCCCGACTCCTGGGTTCTATCCCCCCAACACCCACAGACCAGAACCCCCCGGACTCCTGGGTTCTATCCCCCCAACACCCACAGGCCAACCCCCCCCCCCCAGGACTCCTGGGTTCTATCCCCCCCCACACACCCACAGGCCAGAACCCCCCGGACTCCTGGGTTCTATCCCCCCCACACACCCGCAGGCCAGAACCCCCATCTGAACCGTCGGGACTCCTGAGGCCCTTTGGCGGGGGGGGTTGGATTTGGGGTGATGTGGGGGCAGAGGGGTTGGTGGGGTTGGCAGAACGTCACAGGGAGCGGAGGGGGGAGACCCACAGTTGCCCCCCACGGCACCTGGGGCGGGCGTGACTCCTGCGTGGCCCGGGGGCGAGTTATCCGGGGGGGCAGGAGTGGGGGGCGGGGGGCATGTCTGGCCGGTGCCGATGGGGGTCCCCCGGCGCTGCTCCGCGCTGAGCTCAGGGGGGTCTCCGGTCCATACTCGGCGCCGGGCGCTGCCCCGGCAGATCGGGGGGTCCTCTATGGGCCTGGTGGAGAGAGGGGGGTCACAGGGGCCTGGGGTCCCATCCCCTGCCCCACAGCCCCCAACAATCACCTCGTGCCCCTCAGTGACCCCATCCCCTGCCCCACAGCCCCCAACNCACAGCCCCCAACAATCACCCCGTGCCCCTCAGTGACCCCATCCCCTGCCCCACAGCCCTGCCCCCATCCCCGTGATCATGGCTGGAGCCCCTTGCTGGAGCCCAGTGTGCACCCCCAGCCCCACAGCTCCCCCTCCCCTGCCCCATCTCCCCTCCCCCTCCCTTCCAGTCTCCCCCTCCCCTGCCCCATCTCGCCTCCCCCTCCCTTTCAATCTCCCCCTCCCTTGCCCCATCTCCCCTCCCCCTCCCTTTCAATCTCCCCCTCCCTTGCCCCATCTCCCCTACCCCTCCCTTCCAATCTCCCCCTCCCATCTACCCCTTTGCAACACCCCACATCCGCCACCCCACCCCTCCAAACCCCTCCCTGCATCCCTCCATCCATCCTTACCTCCATCCCTCCCCTTCCCAGCCCCCCACATCCAGACCCCCCTTCCCATCCCTCCCCTCCCAACTCCCCATATCCACCCATCCTTCCCCTTCCCAGCCCCCCATATCCCCCCATCCCTCCTCTCCCATCCAGCCCCCCAGCCCCCTTTCCCATCACTCCCCTCCCAACCCCCCACATCCACCCATCCCTCCCTTCCCCCCACATCCACCCCCGGAGACCCCCCCTTCCCAGCCCTCCCCTTCCCAGCCCCCCACATCCAGACCCCCCTTCCCATACCTCCCCTCCCAACTCCCCACATCCACCCATCCCTCCCCTTCCC
>QXTE01000395.1:123796-185847 GCA_003942145.1 Platysternon megacephalum | reverse complement strand
GGCTCTGGGAGGGGAGTGGGGGCTGGTGGGTTAGAGCAGGGGGGCTGGGAGCCAGGACTCCTGGGTTCTCTCCCCGGCTCTGGGAGGGGAGTGGGGGCTGGTGGGTTAGAGCAGGGGGGCTGGGAGCCAGGACTCCTGGCTCTGGGTGGGGGGCCGCTGCTCAGGGTGGGGGCTTTAATTCAGCAGGGGTGGGTGTGGTTCTGCCCAAAGCAGAGGGACTGGCGTGGCCAGGGCAGGGGCGGCCCCCCAGGACTAGCTGGGGGGCTCTGCTGGCCGCGTGGGCGAAGGGGCCCGGGCCGTGGGGGGGGGGCAGGGAGCCTCCGAGGCGCGCCGGGGGGGACGGGACGGTGGTGGCAATAGTAATAATTTGTAATAAAGAAACTTTTCTAGTATTTCAGGTTATTAAAATAGCAGCAGCAGCCGAGCCTGCGTCTGTGTGTGGGCGCTGGGGGGCGCCGCCCTGGGGGGCCGGGGGCGCCGGGCGGGGGCCCAGCAGGGGGCTCTGGTGCCCTCTGACGTTCCAGCCCTGATCCCTGTCGCTGGGGAAATGCCCCGGCCCAGCCCGCGGGGCGCGAAGCCCCGAAATCCCAGCTCGGGTGGCCCCGTCCTGCCCGCTGCGCCCCCGACCACGTCAGCTGGACAGAGGGAGAATCCAGCAGAGCCCCTGGGTCACGGCTCCACTTCCTGTCCTAAACTGCTGTGCAGGTAACCGGCCGCCCCGCCCCAGAGGTGGGCGCATCTCAGCGCCGGGCGAGGGGTCCCCGTGTAACCGGCCGCCCCGCCCCACAGGTGGGCGCATCTCAGCGCCGGGCGAGGGGTCCCCGTGTAACCGGCCGCCCCGCCCCAGCGGTGGGCGCATCTCAGCGCCGGGCGAGGGGTCCCCGTGTAACCGCCCGCCCCGCCCCAGAGGTGGGCGCATCTCAGCGCCGGGCGAGGGAGCCCTGGAGAACCGGCCGCCCCGCGCCAGAGGTGGGCGCATCTCAGCGCCGGGCGAGGGGTTCCCGGGTAACCAGCCGCCCCGCCCCAGAGGTGGGCGCATCTCAGCGGCGGGCGAGGGGTCCCCGGGTAACCGGCCGCCCCGCCCCAGAGGTGGCCGCGTCTCAGCCGCGGGCGAGGGGTCCCCGGGTAACTGGCCGCCCTGCCCCAGAGGTGGCCGCATCTCAGCGCCGGGCGAGGGGTCCCCGGGTAACCGGCCGCCCCGCCCCAGAGGTGGCCACGTCTCAGCGCCGGGCGAGGGGTCCCCGGGTCCCCGGCCGCCCCGCCCCAGAGGTGGGCGCGTCTCAGCGCCGGGCGAGGGGTCCCCGGGTACCCAGCTGCGGCGGGACACTTGGTGTTGCCGTTTGAAGCCGGGGGAACAAAGACGTTTGTTCTATTCCCGGCCCCCCCTCCCCCCCGGACACCCTGTTCCAGCCGAGGCAGGACAATGGGGACTGACCGTCAGCCGCCCCGGGGTGGGGGAGGCAGCGGATAAAGAGCGTCTTGTTCGTGGGGCTGGGGCCCGGCCAGGACGTCAGCTGGGCCCCACGTGGGGGGGCGGGGGCAGGGGCTAGACCCTCCTGTCATTAAGCATCTTTGGGGCAACAGGTCGCCGGGGGGTGGAGGAGGGAAGTTGCAGAGGTTGGGGCCCAGGCCCCAGATCCTCCCCCCTGCACCACCGGCCCCACATCCCCTCTCTGGGGCAGGGAGCTGGGGGGCTGCGGGTCAGGAGGGCGGGGCACCAAGACTCCCCCAAAACTCCTGCTGTGACCCACCAGTCCGCCCTCCCCTCCCAGAGCCGGGGAGAGAACCCAGGAGTCCTGGCCCCCAGCCCCCCCTGCTCTCACCCACCAGCCCCCGCCCCCCTCCCAGAGCTGGGGAGAGAACCCCGGAGTCCTGGCTCCCAGCCCCCCCGGCTCTAACCCACCAGCCCCCGCTCCCCTCCCAGAGCTGGGGAGAGGACCCAGGAGTCCTGGCCCCCAGCCCCCCCTGCTCTCACCCACCAGCCCCCACTCCCCTCCCAGCGCTGGGGGGGGAACCCAGGAGTCCTGGCTCCCCGCCCCCCCCGCCCCAACCCCCCCACCCCCCCCCCCCCCCCCCCGCCCCCGCGCGCCCCCCGGCGCCCCGCCCCCCCCCCCCCCCCTGCCCTAACCCACCAGTCCCCCCGCCCCTCCCAGAGCCGGGGAGAGAAACCAGGAGTCCTGGCTCCCAGCCCCCCATCGTCTAACCCACCAGCCCCCACTCCCCCCCCAGAGCCGGGGAGGGAACCCAGGAGCCCTGGCCCCCCGCCCCCCCTGCTCCACCCCCCCAGCCCCCACCCCCCTCCCAGAGCCGGGGGGAGAACCCAGGAGTCCTGGCTCCCCGCCCCCTCTATTCTACCCCACCAGCCCCCACTCCCCTCCCAGCGCTGGGGGGGGAACCCAGGAGTCCTGGCTCCCCGCCCCCTCTATTCTACCCCACCAGCCCCCACTCCCCTCCCAGCGCTGGGGGGGGAACCCAGGAGTCCTGGCTCCCCGCCCCCCCCGCGCTCCCCCACCCCCCCCCCCCCCCCCCCCAGAGCCGGGGAGAGAACCCAGCAGTCCTCGCTCCCAGCCCCCCCTGCTCTAACCCCCCAGCCCCCACTCCCCTCCCGGAGCTGGGGAGAGAACCCAGGAGTCCTGGCCCCCCGCCCCCCCTGCTCTAACCCACCAGCCCCCACGCCCCTCCCGGCGCTGGGGAGAGAACCCAGGAGTCCTGGCTCCCCGCCCCCCCTGCTCTGACCCACCAGCCCCCACCCCCCTCCTAGAGCCGGGGAGAGAACCCAGGAGGCCTGGCCCCCAGCCCCCCCTGCTCTGACCCACCAGCCCCCACCCCCCTCCCAGAGCCGGGGAGAGAAACCAGGAGTCCTGGCTCCCAGCCCCCCCGCTCTAACCCCCCAGCCCCCACCCCCCTCCCAGAGCCGGGGGGAGAACCCAGGAGTCCTGGCTCCCATCCCCCCTGCGCTAACCCACCAGCCCCCACTCCCCTCCCAGCGCTGGGGAGAGAACCCAGGAGTCCTGGCTCCCCTCCCGGCACCGGCTCTGCTGGTGCCCCTCACTCCCGAGCCGCAGCCCCCTTGGGTCGCTGGGTTCCTGCCCCACCTCACAATGGGGCCGGGGACGCTAGAACCCCTGGGCTCGGGGCCGCGGAGCCAGGCCGCCATGTGGGTGCAGGGGGTGCTGGTGGTTCTGCTCTCGGGGCTCTCGGCGCCGGGCCGGGCCCAGCCCCCGCACTGCCGGGTGGGGGAGCGGCTGCCGGTGGCCGGCCCGGGGGGGGCGCCGCTCCCGCCCCCCCGGAGCCGTTGTCCCTGCGTCCCGCTGCGCTGGGTGCGTCTGGCCGCGGCCGGGGCCGGCCTGGCTCTGGGCCTGCTCTGGGTCCGGTGCCGGAGGGTGAGTCCCTGCCCCCACCGGGGATCCGTCCCAGAATCCCCTGGGGCAGCGAGGGCCGAGCCCCCCGCCCTCACCCCGTCTCTCTCTCTCCGCCCAGGCCCCCGGCCCGGCCGCCGCTCCCCAGGAGCCGGGACCCCCCGAGGCCGCCCTGCTGCGCGACGTCTCCGGCCTCTTACGCTTCATCCGTGCCCAGCTGCGGCAGCTCGCCCGGACGGAGAGGGGAGACGCCCCCCCCGGGGGCCCCCTGCCCCACGCCGCCTGCTAGCTGCCCCGGAGACCCCCCTCAGCCGCGGGGTCTGAGGGGTGTCACCCCCCCTGTACCATGGCACCTCTGTCCGGCCCCACGGGGCGCGGGAATAAACACCGCTGGGAACCTCTGCAGGGGGCGTCGCTCGCCTTGGTGTAACGGGGTCTCCCCCCCGCCCTCCCGATTCCCCTCCCTGGCCCCCCAGCGCTCCCCGGCCCCCCCGCCCTCCCGATTCCCCTCCCTGGCCCCACAGCGCTCCCCTCCCCGGCCCCCCAGCTCCCCTGCCACCCAGCCCTCCCGATTCCCCTCCCCTGCCCCCCAGCGCTCCCCAGCCCCCCCGATTCCCCTCCCCTGCCACCCAGCGCTTCCAATACCCGTCCCCTGCCCCCCAGCGCTCCCCAGCCCCCCCGATTCCCCTCCCCTGCCCCCCCGCGCTCCCCTCCCCGGCCCCCCAGCTCCCCTCCCACCCAGCCCTCCCGATTCCCCTCCCCCCGCCAGACCCCCCCCGCTCCCCTCCCCTCCCCCAGCCCTCCCGATTCCCCTCCCCCAGCCAGACCCCCAACGCCCCCCTCCCCTCCCCCAGCCCTCCCGATTCCCCTCCCCCCGCCCCCCCCCCAACGCCCCCCCCCCCCCCCCCAGCCCCCCCGATTCCCCTCCCCCAGCCAGACCCCCAACGCTCCCCTCCCCTCCCCCCGCCCCCCCCCATTCCCCCCCCCCCCCCCAGCCCCCCCGATTCCCCTCCCCCAGCCAGACCCCCAACGCTCCCCTCCCCTCCCCCAGCCCTCCCTTGCCACGCAGTGCCCCGGCCCAGGTCAGAGGTCACAAGTCAGGATGCAGAGAGGGTATGAAGGGGAGGTCAGAGGTCATGGGATTTCTGAGGGAAGGGGGAACGAGGGAACCAGATCTCCCACATGCCCCATGGGGAGGGAGAGGCAGGAACTACATTTCCCACAATGCCCTGTGGGAGGGGCGAATGAACTACATCTACCATAATGCCCTGCGGGGAGAGCAGGGGGGGCTGGGAGCCAGGACTCCTGGGTTCTCTCCCCGGCTCTGGGAGGGGGGGGGGGGGGGGGCGGCGGGGAGAGCAGGGGGGGCGGGGAGCCAGGACTCCTGGGTTCGCTCCCCGGCTCGGGGAGGGGAGGGGGGCGGGTGGGGTAGAGCGGGGGGGGCTGGGTGCCAGGACCCCTGGGTTCTCTCCCCGGCTCGGGGAGGGGAGGGGGGCGGGTGGGGTAGAGCAGGGGGGGCGGGGAGCGAGGACTCCTGGGTTCTCTCCCCAGCTCTGGGAGGGGAGTGGGGGCGGGGGGGGTAGAGCAGGGGGGGCGGGGAGCGAGGACTCCTGGGTTCTCTCCCGGGCTCTGGGGGGGGAGGGGGGGGGGGGCGGGGGGGGAGGGCTCCAAGCTTTCCGTGCTCCCCGCCCGGGCGGTCGGAGGGGGCGGGGGGCGGGGGGCCGGGGCGCCTGGGTTCTCTCCCCGGCTCCGGGAGGGGAGCGGGGCGGGTGGGGTAGAGCAGGGGGGGCGGGGAGCGAGGACTCCTGGGTTCTCTCCCCAGCTCTGGGGGGGGAGTGGGGGCTGGTGGTTAGAGCAGGGGGGGGCTGGGAGCCAGGACTCCTGGGTTCTCTCCCCGGCTCTGGGAGGGGAGGGGAGGGGCTGGGGGGGTTGGAGCAGAGTTTGGTTTCTGGCCCCGCCCCCCCCTGGGGGGAGGTTGGGGCCCCAAGGGGGCGGGGCTCGACACCCCCGCTTTGCTGCATTCAGAACGGCCGCCATGCTGGGGCGAGAACGAGGCTGGTGCTGGCGGACACGCCCCCTTCGCCACGGACGCCGCCATCTTGTTCTCAGAAGGAGGCCGCTGGTCGCCGCCATCTTGGAGTGAGAACGAGGCCGGCCGGAGGAGGGAGGGGCCGAGCCGCAGCCCCGCCCCCACCCTGGGGAGCTGCCGCAACCGTCGGGCGGCCGCGCGCGGGAGCCGTTGCAGGGCCGGGCCAGGCTGGCGCCCCCCGGCGATGACGCGGCCCCCGCGGCCGGGCCCCCCCCCGCCCCGCTCCGGCTCGGGGCCCCGCCCCCCCGCGCGCTGCCCGCCCTGGACCTGTCGCTCAGCCCCGCGCGCGCCGGGGGCGGGATCCTGCGGCGGCGGCGCGGGGCGGGGGCGCGCGCGGGGAGCCGCCAGGTGCGCGGGAGTGGGGGTGCCGCGGGGGCTCATGGGAGCGGGGGGAGGGGCGAGGGGCGCTGTGCCCCAGGGGCTCATGGGAGTGGGGGGGAGGGGCGAGGGGCTCTGTGCCCCAGGGGCTCATGGGAGTGGGGGGGGAGGGGCGAGGGGCTCTGTGCCCCAGGGGCTCATAGGAGAGGGGAGTCGGTGTGAGGGGGGGTGTCCGTGCCCCAGGGGATTCTGGGATAGCACAGGCCCCCGCCCCAGGCTAACCCCTGCTCTCCCCCAGGTCCGGTTCCTGCTGGGCTCTGCCCCGGACGACGCGCCCCCCAGCCCGGAGCCCCCGGCCCCCCCCGGCAGCGGCGTGACAGGGGTCGGGGGGGCTGGGGGGGACCTGGCCGCCCCCCAGCTGCACACCAGCCTGGCCCTGGGCGAGGAGGTTCGGGCGGCCGCCCACCAGGCCTTCGACGCCCACCAGGCCGCCCAGGAGCTGCTGGCCACGTCCTTCCGCGCCCGCTGCAGCGTGGAGGGCAAGGCGGCCGCAGGTGAGAGGTGGGGCGACCCCCAGCCCCCCACTGCCCCCTCAGCTCTGCTGGTGCCCCTCACGCCCAGCCTCTCTCTGCGTCTCCAGGTATGAACATCCCCCGGGAGCAGCAGCTGTACCAGGGGCTCGTCAGCCTGCAGGTGCCCGCAGACGAGGTGCTGAGCTGCGCCCTGCAGGAGAAACTGGCGCTCGTCCGATCCCAGCCTGAACCCCGCAGGGTGAGGAACCCTCAGTGGGGCCTGTCCCCTCTATGGGGCGCCGGCTCCCACCCGGCCCCAGGGCGGGGACTGGCCGGCTCAGGGGGGCGGGGAAGGGGGCAGGGGCCTGTCCCTTCTATGGGGCGCCGGCTCCCACCCGGCCCCAGGGCGGGGACTGGCTGGCTCGGGGGGGCAGGGAATGGGGCAGGGGCCTGTCCCCTCTAGGGGGCGCCGGCGCCCACCGGGCCCCGGGGCGGGGCCGGGCCGGCTCAGGGGGGCGGGGAAATGGGGCGGGGGCGTGTCCCCTCTAGGGGGCGCCGGCTCCCACCCGGCCCCAGGGTGGGGACTGGCCGGCTCGCGGGGGCAGGGAATGGGGTGGGGACTGGCTGGCTCGAGGGGCAGGGAACGGGGCGGGGACTGGCCGGCTCAGGGGGGCTGGGAACGGGGCGGGGACTGGCCGGCTCAGGGGGGCGGGGAAATGGGGCAGGGGCCTGTCCCCTCTAGGGGGCGCCGGCTCCCACCCGGCCCCAGGGCAGGGACTGGCCGGCTCAGGGGGGCGGGGAACGGGGCAGGGGCCTGTCCAATCTAGGGGGCGCCGGCTCCCATCCGGCCCCAGGGCGGGGACTGGCTGGCTCAGGGGGGCGGGGAATGGGGCGGGGCCCGGCTGGCTCAGGGGGGCAGGGAAGGGGGCGGGGCCTGGCCGGCTCAGGGGGGCAGGGAACGGGGCGGGGCCTGGCTGGCTCAGGGGGGCAGGGAATGGGGCGGGGCCCGGCCGGCTCAGGGGGGCGGGGAACGGGGCAGGGCCTGGCTGGCTCAGGGGGGCGGGGAACGGGGCAGGGGCCTGTCCAATCTAGGGGGCGCCGGCTCCCATCCGGCCCCAGGGCGGGGACTGGCTGGCTCAGGGGGGCAGGGAATGGGGCGGGGCCCGGCTGGCTCAGGGGGGCAGGGAACGGGGCGGGGCCTGGCTGGCTCAGGGGGGCAGGGAACGGGGCGGGGCCTGGCTGGCTCAGGGGGGCGGGGAATGGGGCGGGGAGTGGCCGGCTCAGGGGGGCGGGGAACGGGGCGGGGCCTGGCCGGCTCAGGGGGGCGGGGCAGGGGGTCTCGGGGCAGCTCTGGTTCTCACCCATGGGGTGTCTCCCCCTGCCCAGGAGCCCGCCCCCGAAGGCCCGGAGCTGCTGATGTTCTACGAGCCCCGGGAGCTGTTCGCGGAGACCCCGTCCCTGGGCGTGGGGGGGCTGCCCCCCCTGCGGCTCCAGCCCCACGTCCGACCCCCGGCCGCCACCTTCCTCATGTGCCGCAAGCTCCGGCAGTGGGAGTCCTAGCGGGGCCCCCGGAGAGAGACTGGTTCTGGGGGGGTCCTCGCCCCCCCCCCACTGACCCGTGTGGTTCTCACCCTTTGTACCCGGCCCCCCAATAAACCCCCCTCTGCGCTCAGCTGTGCTGCCTGGACATTGGGGGGACCCCCCCCACGTGGGCTGTGGCCCCCCTGCCACTGGTGGGGGAGGGGTGGGGGGAGGATTGTGTTTCCCAGCATTCCTGGGGGGGGGGGAGGGGGAAGAAGAGACATCCCATAATTCCTGGGCTCTATGGAGCAGGGCCTTTTCCCAGCAGGCCCTGCGCGTGGTGGTGTTTTGGGGGAGGGGGAAAAGCGCCTACATGTCCCAGCCGCCCTTGCGCGGCGGGACTCCATTTCCCAGGAGGCTCGGCGGCCAGGCCCCTTTTCCCGTCGTGCCCCGCGGGTAGGGATGGCGGGCGCGAGCGGGACGGGGCTCTCGGCGGCGGAATTCGAACGGGCGAAGCTGAGTTACCTGGACACCATCACCCAGGTAACGGGCCGGACCATGGGGCGGGGAGGGGGGGGAGCGGGAGGCTTCCCGGGGCCCGGCTCCGGTTCTCATCCTTCCCCCTCCTCCCAGGAGCTGCAGGAGGCGGCCGGGCTGATGGGGCAGCTGGACCGGAACCTGAGCGCCTGGGGCCGGCGGGCGGGGCAGCCGGAGGCGCTCGCCCAGGTAACCCCCCCCCCGCCCCAATGGTCCCTCCCTGTCCACAATGGTCTATGCCACCCGCTGCTCGCTCGCCCCCCCCCCCCCCCCCCCCCCCGTCCTAATGGTCTGGCCCACGTGTTCCCCCCTCACCGTTTTCAGCCTACTGGTCTCTTCCCCCCGATGGTCTGGTCCATGTGCTCCCCCTCAGCCCACTGCCCCCCCCCCGATGGTCCGGTCCATGTGCCCCCCCCTTCTCAGCCCACTGCCCCCCCCGATGGTCTGGTCCATGTGCCGCCCACTGCCCCCCGATGGTCTGGTCCATGTGCCCCCCCTTCTCAGCCCAGCTCTCAGCCCACTGCCCCCCCCCCCCCCCCCCGGCCCCCCCCCCCCCCCCGCCGTCCCCTCCCCCCGCCCCCGCCCCCCCCCTCCCCCCCCCCATGGTCTGGCCCTTGTGCCGCCCCCCCCCCCCCGGTGGTCGGGCCCGTGTGCCCCCCCTTCCCAGCCCCGCTCTCAGCCCCCTGCCCCCCCCCCCCCCGATGCTCTGGTCCATGTGCCCCCCCTTCTCAGCCCAGCTCTCAGCTCACTGCCCCCCCGCTGCTCTGGTCCCTGTCCCCCCCCCCCCCCCCCCCCCCCGATGGTCTGGTCCATGTGCCCCCCCCCCTCAGCCTGCTGTTCTCCCCCCCAGGTGTGGCACCGGTTCCAGACCCAGCTGGCTGCAGCGTGCGCAGCCCCGGGGCCCCCCCCGGCCGGCCCTGACCCGCCGCTGGAGGGAGACCGGAGCCGCCCCCCTCCCCCGCAATAAACGCTGCCTCCGGCCTGGCCCCGCCTCCCGCCTGGATCCTTCTCGCCCCCCCCCCCCAGGCGCCAGGCGGGGCGATAATCGGTAGCTTTTATTTATATATAATAGAATCAACATCTGTAAAGATAAAACTCCACGTCACACGCAGGGGGCGCCCCACCGCCCCCCCCTCCCCCAGCTCCAGGGGGGGACCAGCCCAGGGATCCCATCGGCCCCCCGTGGCCTCCCCCTGGCAAGCAGGGCAGCGCTGCCCCCCCCCTTTTACAGCAGAGGGGAAACTGAGGCAGCTGCTGCCCTGCTTGGTCTCCCCCCTCTCACAACAGATGCAAAGGGCCCCTCCCTGCTGCAGAGAGATGAGCTGGGGGGGGGAGCGGGAGCTTGTACAGCTGATGGGGGGGGGTAGGGGGCAGCTGTACAAGCTCCAACTGGAGACAGGGTGGGGGGCAGCTGTATCCCCTCCATACAGGTCTCCTCCAGGCTGCAGCGCGAAGCAGTGTCCAGCAGGGGGCAGCAAACCCCGGGGGCCGGGCCGGCCGCCCGCAGGCGCCTGGGGCCAGTCCTGCCCGCCCCCAGTCCGACGGGCTCAGCCCAGCTGTCCTCCAATGCACAGAAAAAACCGGGGGGGCTCCGGGCCCGAGCGTCGGCCGCTTCTCCCTCAGTGGGCGGCGGGGTGGCCTTTGTGAAGGAGATAGATGGGGCGCTGGAAGCCTGCGGGGGGACGGGGGACACGGGTTAGTACAGGCGCCCCCCCCAAATCGGCTAACATGGAGACTCGTTACGTTGCCACGGAGCTGCTGATTGGGACTGTGAGCAACACCCCCGGAGCCCTCCAGCTCTGTCCCCCCCCCCCCGGAGCTGGGGAATTGGTCTGCATCCCGCCTATGAAGCCTGCTCGTTACTGGAGGCTCGTTAGGTTGGTCTGCTGGCACGCGGAGGTTTAGGGACCCCCGGAGCATGGGGTTGCATCCCTGACCATCCTGGCTAAGGACGGCCCCGTCCGCCGTGAACTCAGCTAATTCTTTTTTGAGCCGCGTTCTACTTTTGGCCTTTGCAACATCCCCTTGCGAGGAGTTCCACAGGTTAACTGCGCGGCGAAAGGCTGGCTGGTCACAAGCCGGATGTGTCGATTCGGACAGAATTTGACGGGAACATTTGGAAACGAGCTGAAATCCAATGAAGCGTTTTGTTTTGTGACTGATAAATATCAAACGGCCGGGTAATAATACAAATAGATACGTTGCTATGTGGTAATTAGGCCTGACAAATGAGATGGGTCAGCAAATGTCTTTCACCATCTCCACAAACCAACCAAAACTAACACGTTTCCGGCTAAGCAAAGGAAGGAAAATCCTGCCTCAGAGCGCAGTGGGCGTAAAAACAATCCAGTGGCTTTGGAAGTAGCCTCGTTACGAGTGCACTGAACGCAGACCGGCTCTGTTGATTTAAGGATGCCGACGTTGTCTATTTCGACATCGGGCGTTGACCAGTTGTGTTTGAAGTGCTTATAAATCTTTAACTTTTTGAATCAACATCTACGGTCACTAAATCCTTCTCCCAACATTTCACACAAGCGTGAACGGGTCAGAAGAGATGAGAACGGAAAAGAACGCTTGGAAAGAAACCTCCCTAGCCCCGGAAGTCGAATTCTGCCGAGCTCCGGGTTATAACTATTAAAGGAACATGGTACTTCCTGTATTATCACAACTAAAGTCAATGGTTTTGCGTTGATACCACAAAACACGCAACGTTTCTCGAAGTCTTTTGGAATTTTCTCCTTTAGAGGTTGGACTTTTTGGCCCCAATTCGGGCCAAAACCAAATTTAGTGGTTTCCCCACCGGTCAGAAATTCTGGTTTCCCCCCAGTCATCCACCATCGGCTTATTCAGCCGGGTGGCCCGGCCGCTGGCCCCCCCCCCCGCTCACCTCTGGAGCTGTTGTAAGGCCTGGCCACCAGCTCGCAGCTGGAGAAGCCCACCTCGGGGGAGGTCAGGTAGGCCGGGAACTGCTCCGGTTTCAGCTTGATGCGGTAGTAGTTTCTGTAGATGGTTTCCTGGGGAGGGGAGACAGGCGTCAGGCTCCCAGCTCCCGCCCCCAGGGGGCTGCCCCCNGCCCCCCCCCGCCCCCCCCCCCCCCCGGCAGGCCGGTGCTCACCGTCAGGTTCTTGCGCTTGCCGTAGGAGGACCAGGGCTGAGGCTCCAGCAGCAGGAGGCCGCCGGGCCGCAGGTGGCGGAAGATGCGTTTGAAGAGCCGCTTCAGCCCGTCGTCCCCCCAGTTGAGGTGCACCCACTTGGTGAGGCTGAGGCACAGAACCACGTCGAACTCGGCGCCCTGCGTCTCCAGCAGCTCGTCCCGCTCCAGCACGTAGTTCCCCTGCGGGCACGGGGCAGCGTGACGGGCGGGGCCGGGGGGGAGCCACCCCCAGCCCGGGCTCCCAGACCCCCTGCTCTGCCCACCAGCCCACTCCCCTCCTGGAGAGAACCCAGGAGTCCTGGCTCCCAGCCCCCTGCTCTACCCACCAGCCCCCACTCCCCTCCCGGAGCCAGGAGAGAACCCAGGCGTCCTGGTTCCCAGCCCCCCTGCTCTACCCACCAGCCCCTACTCCCTCCCAGAGCCAGGAGAGAACCCAGGAGTCCTGGCTCCCAACCCCCCCCTGCTCCAACCCACCAGCCCCCACTCCCCTCCCAGAGCCGGGCAGAGAACCCAGGAGTCCTGGCTCCCAGCCCCCCCCGCTCTAACCCACCAGCCCCCACTCCCCTCCCAGCGTCGGGGAGAGAACCCAGGAGTCCTGACCCCCCAACCCCCACTCCTCTCCCAGAGCCGGGGAGAGAACCCAGGAGTCCTGGCTCCCAGCCCCCCTGCTCTAACCCACCAGCCCCCACTCCCCTCCCGGAGCCGGGGAGAGAACCCAGGAGTCCTGGCTCCCAGCCCCCCTGCTCTAACACCACTCAGCCCCCCATAGCTATCTGGAATTCCCCCACCAGCACCCAGCCCCCAGAGCTCAATGGGCCCCCTCTGTCCCCATAAAGGTCAAGAGCAGGACCCCCCCCCTCCCCATTATACCCAACACAGACACACCCTCCCCACAAATCCTTCCGAGCCAAAGAATGGGAGGGGAAACCGAGGCAGGGAGCCCCGCCTTGCCCACACAGCAGGGTCAGAGCCAGGGAAGGAACCCAGGCGTCCGAGTCCCAAACCCCCAGCCTGCTGGCCGGGATCTCCATCCTTAGAGGGTTTTAAGGCCCGGCTTGACAAAGCCCTGGCCGGGGTTGGTCCCTTCCAACCCTGATAGTCTGCGACCCCTGGGATTGGACCTCGGTTCGGGGCAGTGGGGCTGCCCCCGCGACCCTGCCCCACACCGCCTCCAACCCCCCGGTTTTCACAGAGGCGGCCGCGTGAAGAGACTAAAACACGTCTAGCCCTGCGGGGGGTCGGACGCCCTTTCCCGCAGGTTTCTTTTCAAAAAGAAAAGACTTTTTTAAAAAGCAGCAACTTTTATCCACCCGGCTTCCAGCTCGGCAGTCCCCCGGTTCCTGCCACACAGCGCCTCCCCCCCAGGGTGTAAATATTTACCAGCCCCCAGGCTGGGGGCGTCTACACGAATTCCCCCCCCCCCTCCCCTCACAGGAGTTCAGTCCGTGACCCATTTCTCTCTCTAGGCTGCGTTAGTCAAGGATCTGCTGGGCGATCCCAGTCACTGCCCCACCGTGCCTCAGTTTCACTTCCCATCCTGTGGGGATTTGGATTGGCGGCTCCTCAGGGCAGACGCTGTCTGGTGGTGGGTCTGGGCAGCGGCTGGCACAAGAGAGGTCGGGATCGGAGGGAGGGAGATCCAGTGGCACAAAGGGGGTCCCCGCTCGTGGTCAGGGATTGGGGTGGGGTCTGGGAAGCCCTGATCTCAGTCGGGGGGTTCCACACATGGGACCCCCTAAAGATTTCTATCCCTGGCGTCTCTAAGTCAGAGTCTGGACCCAGCACAGAAATTCACCCACCCGCAAGCTCCCTGCCTGCGCCTCAGGCGCTGGAAGGGGTCAGGCATCTTTACCGCAAGCCTTCTGGGTGGGGGGACGCTATGGGTCCCAACATGCCCTGGTGGCCGCACGGCATGCTGGGACTCGTAGTCCCACGCCAGGCCTGTGTGGGAATGGATGCTCAGTGAGTGACAGGCTGACAGATCCTTGCCTGGGGCTCAGGGGGAGTGGTGGCTTTCTGCTCCCTTTCCCTCCAGGCACCAAGCCCGCCAACAGGGCCAGGAAGAGAACCCAAGAGTCCTGACTCCCCTCCCTCCAGCTGCTAGCCAATGCCCCCGCCTTCAGCAGAAACGGGGGTAGCCACCTCAACGCCCCTCAGATATGCCCAGCGTCCCTCGCCCCCCAGAGATCGCGCCTAGCAGAGCTGCTGGGCGTATCTGCACCCCGGTTCCACGGGGGAGGCGTGCCCGCTTCGGGGTTCCCTAGACAGCTCCGCCGGGGACGCCATGTGACAGGCCCGAGATTGGGGACAGGGAGAGGCTGGCCTGCCTTGCAGGACCATCTTATCAACCCCCCCGCGATGAGAACCTGCTCCCCCTCCCCCCCCCCCCATGTCGCAGGTTAGAGCCAGGTGATCGCAGCTTTGCAGCTGTTACACGGTCCGGGAAACATTTCTCTGCATACCGGCCGCTGGATTTCTCTAGAATCCGTTCCCGCCCCGTCTAGTTCTCCGCCCATTCGGCAGCGGCTTGGAAAGGATCGTTAGGGGAATTCCAGTCCTCGGGTCCTTCAGGCTCCTTAACTCCCCTCACGCAAGGCTCAGCATGGGACAGTGGGGAAACTGAGGCACGGGGCCAGGAGGAGAGCGGAGAATAGGAACCAGAAACGCAACCCCTGGAACCTGACCGGTTCGGCCTCGGCCACATGCCTCACCCTCGTCTAAAACTCATCCGAGAAAGCTGGGACGCAGGCGTCCTGTTCCAATCCCAACGGGAGGCCACGCTGCTCCTGGGATGGGCCACCGTCCTTACCCGCCTCGTGGACTTCCATTTCCAAGCCCCACGGGGACGAGGACAGAGGTGAACATTTAAATTCGGGGTGAACAGCCTCCCGACACCCAACCCAGCTCCCCTCCCGGCCAGATCTCCGGAGGGGAAGGGCCTAAGAATAGGCCATGTCTGTGGGCCCCTTTCGGAGCCGCCCCCCACCCCGGCATTAACCCACCGGCTGGGGGCACAGGGCAGCACTCTACCGTCGATCATTCCCCAGTTCATGGATCTGCCCCCCCAACCAGCCCCGGTCAAGAGCTGGGTTCACACATGCATCAGCTGAGCTCAAGAGCACGCGCCTCCAGGTGCCAGCCCATTTCAGGTAAACCGAGGCAGGGGTGAACCAAGCCGGCCAAGGTCACAGACCCCCTCCCCCCCACACACACACAGTGCTGAGCTCTCCTGCTTCCAGTGGGGAATTGTGACTCTGTGAGGGGACAACCCGGCTGCCCCTCGCCCGAGGGGCTCTGCTGAAACGAGCCAGGAGACCTCCAGGGAAGCCGCCCTGAGCTATTTAACCAGTCCCTCCCCGGTGCACTGGTCTCCTGGCCCCCCACATGCACCCCTCCCAGCAAGGTGGAGTCGCTCCCCCTGAATCAGACCCCGTTAGCAGCCCGAGAAGCTATCCCGCCCACCCCCCTCACCCGAACACGGCCCGTAAGCCACAGGCTGGCCTAGGAGCGGAGATATTTACCGCCCTCTAGTATGGGATGGGATCCTCCCACCAACCACCAGTCCCTCCCCCCGGATTTTAGGGGGCGTGGCTCGTGCCCCCAGGCTGTTGTGTGACCTCCCAGGGAGAGCAGCGGCACCCCCCGAAAGATGGGGCCCTCCCCCCACCCGTCCTAGGCCTCTTACCTGCACAAAGATGACGTTGTCGGGGAAGTCGGCGGCACCCGCCCCGTCCTGGGGCACCCGGGGGGCGGCGATGGGCCCCCGGCTGGCCGCCAGCGAGGCGGGGAAGCAGCCCCTCCGCCTCTTGGGGCCCGCTCCCTCCGGCGCCTCCTCCTCGTCCTCCTCCTGCCGCTGCTGGATCTCCTCGGACAGGTAGTGGCGGATGTTCTGCCGGGCCGAGTGGATCAGGGCCCCGTCTATGTCCAGCCCCACCACCCGGGCGGGTTTCCACTTCTTGGCCACGCTCAGGGTGAGGTGCCCCACGTTGCAGCCCAGGTCCAGCACCTCTTTGCCCTGGAACCACTCGGGTTTCATGACCCGCAGCCGGGCGTCCTCGCAGTTGGGGTTCCGGTAGCCGTAGTATTTGCAGTAGTTCCCGAATTGGAACTTCCTCTGTCGACGCCTCCGCTTGGCCGGGGGCACCTGCTGGTGCCGCCCGGCCCCTTTGCCCTTTTCCGGGCTACTCTTGCCCGGCTGGCCCCCGCCTTTGCCCCCGCCCGGGGTGGGGGGAGGCGGCGGCAGCAGCTTGGGGCCCCCGGCCGCCTCCGATTTGCTGCAAGTCCGGCGCCTTTTGCGGTGGTGGTGGTGGCGGCCGCCGGAGGAGGCGGCGCAAGAGGGGGTGACGCAGCCCGCCCCCTCGGCGGCCAGGGGCAGCAGCGGGGAGACCACCTCGTCCCTGCAGTTGATGGCCGTGTTGAGTTCGTAGGGCTGCGGGGTGGGGCAGGCAGCGTCAGCGGACTTACAGGCGGCCGGCTTGCCCTCCCCGGCCCCGCCGCCGCCCCGCTGCTGCCCCCGGTGGCGGTGCCGCTTGCGGCCCGTCTTGAAGGGCGAGGCCAGCACCAGGGCCCCCTCGTCGCCCTGCTGGGGGGTGTTGAGGCTGAGCGGGTCCGTGATGTCCTTGGGGATGAGGATCTCCACCGGGTCGCGGCCCTTGGCCGGCAGCGGCGAGGACTTGGGGGTCTCGGCGTTGAGGGCCTGGTTCACCTCCTCGTCCAGGAGGCTGTTGAGGTTGAGGGGGTCGAAGATGTTGCCCCCCAGCAGGAACTCGGAGGGCAGCACCGGGTCGCACTCGGAGTTGACCCGGCGCCGGCGCTTGGCGGCCGGGTGCTTGAAGCCCGGGGCCGCGCAGCTGTTCCGCCGCTTGCCCCCGCCGCCCCCCGCCCCGGCCGGCCGCTGGAAGCCGTTGCGGGGCCGCTGCAGCTCGCCCGGGTTCTCCGGCTCCTCCTTGGGGGCGGCCCGGCGCGGGGCGGCCTCCTCGTGCAGCTGCACCAGGGGGCCGCCCTCGTGCAGCTGCACCAGGGGGCCGCCGCCCCCGCCCGCGCGCCGGCCGCCGTCCCCGCGCGCCGGCGCCCCGCCCCCTTCCCGGCGCTGATTGGCCGGGGCGGCCCCCGCGTGCAGCTCCGCCGGGGCGGCCCCCGCGTGCAGCTGCACCCGGGGGCCGCCCCCTCCCGCCGCCGCCCCGCCCACCACCGCCGGCGGGGGCTTGAGGGGCGGCGGCGGGGCCGGGACCAGGAACGTCTCCTGCTCAGCCGCCATCTCGATCATCTCCTGCATGGGGGGCGGCCGCCTCCCTCCCTCCCTCCGCGCGCTAACTCCGCTCAACTGCCGCCCCCGCCCCTCACGGGCTCCGCCTGCGCATGCGCCTCCGGCCGGCGGCGCAGCCGCAGTCGGCTTCCTCCGCGGCCTTGGCCCCTCCGGGGGCCGCCACGCGCATGCGCTCCGCCCCTCCCCGCCGCCCCCGCCTCTGGGTGGCGCATGCGCGGCCCGGCCGCCCGCGCGAGGCCCAAGAGGAGACAGCCGCGGCTCGCGTCTCCCGGCTCAGACGCGATGGCAAGGCGGCCCCCCCGCCCGCGGTAGATATACTCGGTGGGCGGGCACGCCGGGAGCCACGCCCCCTCCCGCGGCCGCGAGCCAATCAGGGCGCCGTGTTGTCCCTTCCCACGTGGAATGGCGGCCAATCCGCTCGACGGACGCCCCCTCCGCTAACGTTGCCCCTGCGCGTTACAAGCTCCGCCTCCGTCTCCCTTCCTCCCGCCCCGCCGCCGCGGGCTGAGCCAATCAGGGAGCACAACGAAGGCTACGTGAGCCAATCGGAGCGCTCGACTCTCATCCGGCCTAGCTCCCATGGGCCGTGCGGTGGGGTCCTCCGAGCTCGGAGCTGTCCACACAAAGTGCCTGTTGGGGGATTTCCCTCCCCCCCCCACACACACCCTATTAAACAGTGTCCAGCCGGGCTTCGGTGGCAGGAACCGGGTTAAAAACACGTGGTGTGTGGAAACGGATTTAAAAACCCGACGCCGGTTCAGGCACTGACGCGGACACCTTCCCGTCCAGCTCAGTCCGCCGCCTGGAGAGGAGGGGGGGGGTCTGGGCCGCTTCCCCCCCGGGTCCATCCCGCCCGGCGCGCGGGGGGGGGCGGGGTTAAACTTCCTCCGTTTGAACGGCGAATTCGGAGCCCGCTCGTTGTTTTTCACCTCAAATATCAAGCCCCCGCCCAGAGGCAGTGGACAACGGTCACGTGCGCGGGAGGCGCAAGGCATGCTGGGGGTTGTAGTTTTTTATTCTCTCCCCCCCCCGCCGTGGCGGACTCTGCGCCTGCGCAGAACGAATTTCCCCGCCAGGCTGTAAATATATGCTCCCCCCCCCCCTCCCTCTTTGTAGGGGGTGGGAAAGAGGAGGTGGGGGCACCACCTGGCCTCTCCCCCCCGACCTTTCACCCCAATTAGGGGACGGTGACCTCTGACCCCTCCGACGATGGGGTCACCCGCCCTGCCCTTGCCGAGTGAACTACGACCTCTGACCCCTGCCCCTTCACCCCAGGGAGGTCGCCTGGCTTTTCACGCCAAGCGAAGGAGCCTGACCTCTGACCCCTGCTCCCCTCTGACCTCTGCTCCCCCTCTGACCTCTGACCCCTGCCCCCCGACCCCTGCTCCCCCTCTGACCTCTGACCCCTGCTCCCCCTCTGGCCTCTGACCTCTGCAATTTCCCCCAACAGCCGCCTCTCCCCATTCACAACCTTCCACCTCCGGCCCAGGGCGGGACCATTCGACCTCTCACCTCTGACCCCAGGACTCTCGCACCCTAGTGAAGGGGGGGCCGGCTGGAAGTTGAACACATTATTGGAGGCACCTGCCTAGGGTGGCCACTCACACACACATCACGGTCCCACTTGCCCCAGCTGGCGTGACCCTGCTCCAGGCCGCATGACCTCAGACGCACGTTGCGTGGAAGATCATGCCACTTGGGGCAGGACCTCTTAAAAACAGGCACCCGCTCGCTCCATCCAATATCAGAGACAAACAGATCTGGTTGTGTCTGAATGCTGGATAGGGAACAAACCCTAGAAAAGCAGGGACTGTCCGGTTTAACAGCGGACAAGGGGTCTGTCGGCTTACACCTGCCTGGTCTGAGACTAACGGGTCCCAGGATGCACATAGTGAGAGTCATCCCCTGTCCCAAAGGTTTTACAGTTTAAATCAGGGCTCGGCGACCTTTGAGAAGTGGGGTGCCGAGTCTTCATTTATTCACGCTGATTTAAGGTCTCGCGTGCCAGTCATACATTTTAACGTTTTTAGAAGGTCTCTTTCTATAAGTCTAGAATATAGAACTAAACTATTGTTGTCTGTAAAGTAAATAAGATTTCAGAATGTTTAAGAAGCTTCATTTAAAATTAAATTAAAATGCAGAGCCCCCCGGACCGGTGGCCAGGACCCAGGCACTGTGAGTGCCACTGAAAATCAGCTCGCGTGCCGCCTTCGGCACACGTGCCATAGGTTGCCTGCCCCTGGTCTAAATAGATAAGACAGGAAAGGGGTGAGAGGGAAAACAGAGTGGGCAGAGAGAGGTTGCCTTAGGTTATATACAAATCTGTATCTAAATAATCTAAATAATACCATGCTAAGGGCATGGGTAAGGCTGAATATGTGCTTTGCAATTCCTTGATGTAACTGTTGTGTGTATCACATTGAATTAATCAGTAGCTGTACACATTAGAGTTTTGTGTATTAAATATCACATTTAACATCATCTATAAAAACTGATGTAAGATCAAGCTGCGTTACAAAGGGTTTTACGGGCCAGATATCAGTGAGGCTATATGTACACCATGGCTGAATCACGGTCTGTGTGCTCAATGTCCCATACAGTGTGTGTAGGGGGGGTTACCCCGCTCCTGAGATAAGAGGAGTGAGAACAGCTGAGGGAAGCTGGCAGAGTAGCTGACCCTGATAAGAGGGCTGTGAGGGAGAGGCTGGGTTAGAGTCTCACTCCAGCTTTGAGGTGGGAAAGACCTAGCTGCCTGGGTGCACAGGGTACTGGAAACAGAGCAGTGTTGGGGAAGGGCAGGAGGAGGAGCTGGGGAGCTCCAGAGCTCTTGGTAAAGGCCCAAGCAGGTACTGGGGCTGCAGAGGGGCAGCCCGGGGATAGGCAGAGGCCGCTGGTCCGACCCCCTTGCCAGTGATAAGTAGCCATTAGAGACTGCAGTCTGCCCTAGTGAGTGGGGGCTAGATTATGACTGGCGGTAGCCACTGAGGCAAGGAGGGGGATGGAGGGTGGGGGGTTCCCCTGGGAGGGGAGACCCAGAGTGTGGGGGTTCTGCTGTGGGCAGAACCCCAAAGTGAGGGACATGGGGGGGGCTTGAGGCAGGCGAGACACCCGCCAGCAGGAGGCGCTGCGAGTGCTGGGATCGAGCTAATTCCTGGATGACCAGCAGGAGGCGCCACGGCGGTGAGTCAGCGATCTGCTGCAGAACACCGTGGCTGAATCAGGGCCTGTGTGCTCCATGTTCCATAAAGCGTCATGTCATGAAAGGCTTAAAATAAAATATATATGATTAGGATCAAGTAACTGATTTCAGGGTCGGGATGGTTAAATTGCCCCCATACTATACTGGTCAAACCATCTATGGACCCTCAAACACACAGGTCTATAATATACAAATCCATTGGGCCTCACGTATAGGGGGGAAAGTCCCTTTTTTCAGGCCCATACGGTCTAGGGACCTATATAGATCCATAGGGGGTGCATAATATAAATGATCAATGTATATGCATGCCCATGAAGTCCATCCGATAGATGGTTGATCCATACGCAGGCCTGCAGGAGAGCCAGGAAGGGTCCATATACACGGCCAGCCCCTACAGAGATCCACACACACACAAAGACCCATAATCTACGGGCCTACTCCATATACTGAGCCATAGGGTCCATGATCTACAGGGTCAGTCCATATACAGACCCACTGGGACATATAGATATATATGTATAATTATAATATAAACCTCCATAAAGTCCATAATCTATAGGGTCAGTCCATATACAGACCCACTGGGACATATAGATATATATGTATAATTATAATATAAACCTCCATAAAGTCCATAGTCTATAGCTCCAGTCCATATACAGATCCATAGGGTTATATATAACAAATAATAATATAGCCCCCCCCATAGGGTNACCCCCCCCCCCCCCCCCATAGGGTCCATAATCTATAGGGTCAGTGCACAGTGAAACCACGTGGTCATCAGCATGGCTACTTAGTC
Organism: Platysternon megacephalum; assembly: GCA_003942145.1. Classification (NCBI taxonomy): domain Eukaryota; kingdom Metazoa; phylum Chordata; order Testudines; family Platysternidae; genus Platysternon; species Platysternon megacephalum. Next base: position 165,093 of record QXTE01000395.1, on the reverse strand, counting down.
CCCCTTGAGGCAATGCGCACGCGCAACCCCAAACCCCGCCTTTGCCAAGGCGAGCATGCGCAATGGGTTCGACCGACGCGCGCGTCCTTGCCCCCGCCCCCGCCGCTAATGGCCGCGCATGCGCACGGAGCCGGCCTCAAGCAAGCTTCGTCGCCGCGGAGACAGAGCAGCGGCCGGGCTGAGAGGTTGCGCGTGCGCACTGGAGTCTCCCCCGCCCCGAGGGGCCCGTTAGGAGCGCGTGAGGCTCGAGGGCGCTTTGAGGAGGTGCGCGCGCGACGGAGGGGGAGGGAGCGCGCGCGCGCGGAGGGCGCTGAAGGAAAAAAGGCGCCAAAGCTGCCCCCACCTGTTGAGGCTAATAGAGAGACCCTAGCTTGGGTCAAACGCGCCCCATTTCGGTACCCCTTGCCTCCCCGCGCCCGGTTTACCTCATGAAAAGGCTCGGTCGCCCCTCCCCTTGCATGGCCTGCCTTCCTGGGTCAATATGGCGCCAGGGACCTACGCCAACATGGCGTCGCCAGAGGGCCAATAAACCAAGAGAACTGTGTCTGTTTTACCTCACGAAAAGTGGGCCCGGTCGCCCCTGGCTTGGCGATGCCTCCTGTGTCAATATGGTGCCAGGGACCAACATGGCGTTGCTGGAGGGCCAATAAACCAAGAGAACCGTGTCTGTTTTACCTCACGAAAAGTGGGCCCGGTCGCCCCCGGCTTGGCGATGCCTCCTGTGTCAATATTGCGCCCCTGCACACAAAATGGGCCAATGTCATCTCACCGGAAGGCCAAAAAAACCTTTATACCCCATAAAAGTGTCAAAAGGGGGCCCCTGCTTGGTGTTGCTTCCTGTACTAATATGGCGCCCGGATGCTCCCATGCTAAAAAGTGCCAACATGTAGACATTGGAGGGCCAAAAAACCTAAATACCCATGTCTATTTTACCTCACGAAAGGTGTTGATATAGGGTCTGGTTGCCCCCTTGCCTGTTGTATCAATATGGCACCCAGCCCCCGCACCAAAACCACACCAATATCATGTCACCCACCGAAGGGACCAAACCCCCAAATGACCACCTCTCTTCTCTCATGAAAGATGTCGCCGCGGGGCCATGGCATTGCCTCTTGCGTCAGTATGACGCCCTAGTCTCTACCATGGCTGCACCAAAAATGTGCCTATTTGCCTCCCCGCATCCTGGCCAGAAAAGCGCAAAGATGGTAATGCTGATGGGGCAAAAAGGCTAAAAAGTCATGTCTATTTTACCTCATAAAAGGTGCCATTGTGGACCTTGGTCGCCCATGGTTGCCCAAAATACTCAAAACTCCCTAGTCGTTGTCTCATGGGAGATGGGTGCTTAGGAGGAGAGAAAATGATGCTAGATAGATAGATATGGCACCCCTATTCTTATTAGGGTGTTCAGTGGAAATGGAGTTGAACATGGGCATGGTTTTCACCCTGTTTTGCACAACACAACAGCCACGGGATGCCCTGTTGATCCCACCTTTCCGCACATCCGGACCCAATTCTGCTTTCGCTCACACCGGTGTACATCTGGAGTCACTCCACTAGAATCAACCGAGGTATACTGGTGTAAAGCAGAGGCCCAGTGTGAGGGGAGAATTGGGTCTATCAGGCCGTATTAACGCCCATCCCAAACCGAGGATCTGGCCCACAGGGTTTGTCAAATGTTCCATAAGAGGCATGTAAACATTTCATCCTCACGACATTCCTGTGTGCTAGAGATTGTTAAACATTTAGCTCGCTCGCTATCAATCAGGGCAAACTTTGCGCAAATGTCAGTAGCTCATGCCTCCCCACCCAAGTATATAAACACGTCTTTAATTCCCATTAACTTCACCGGGGTTTAAGCACATCTTAAGTGTTTTAGGGCCTTAGATTATGAGCTCTTTGGAACAGACGCCATCTTTTTGTTACGTGTGTACAGCTAACACAATGAAAAGAACACACAGTAATGTACTCCCATGTAAATCCAAAGTAATTCCAGTAAGTTGACTACACCTCTTTCTATTTACACTGACATAAGTGTAATAACAGTAGCAATAAATACATTTGTAGGGCAGAGGTCTTTGGACCAGGTGGACTCTGGATTCTAGCAACCAAAGGAGCTCTTGAGCCTGCTTCTCATTTATACAAAGTTTCTAGAAGTATAAAGAGACCTTATAGTAGACCTGAGATTCTGGCCCATTGGCTTTAATTAACATATGATCATTAATTCACTTGGCCACTTTGTGCCACCAGCAAACTGGGAAACAGTTACGTGATGGAAAAGAAAAGAAGGCATTTCTCACACAAAACCTGCTTCAATTTAGAAATCAATTCAGTTAATCGATTCATAGATATTAAGTCCAGAAAAGATCATTTTTCATGTAAAGACCGCAAGCAATAGAGGAGGTAGTTAAATGGGTGTATGCTTGTCTGGATGCAACCTACATCTATACGGCCCTTTTAAATCAATGTAAGATTCTGCACTCAAGGGACAGACAAATGGATGTAACTTTTGTGTCCACAAGATCAGAGCTTCAGTGTCAAGTGGCGGGGGTGTTGCATTGTGTTTCTTTCTTGCTTTAATTTCAGCACTTGGGAAGACGATGAAGAAAACGTTTGCCCCTCCGCTCGCAAAACCCCATGTCCTTTCTTTGAGGGAAGGCCCTGAGCATCATGGGAAGAAGGAGGCCGCGAGGGCAAAAGAGGCCATTACCTACCCGCTGAGCCAAGGGACGAGCGACTCGGACGAAACAAAACTGAAAGAGGGCCATCCAGACACTGATGTGAAGCGGTGGAAGAAATCTAGGGTAGCAAAGGAAGAGGATACGGGCCAGGTGAAAGGTCCAGCAATAGCCCGAGATGTAGAAAAGAGAGCCAAAAGGAACTCAAGCAAAGCATCAGCTAAGGTGATTTAACGTCAGAATCTAATAACATGAATCAAAATTTCCTTTAATTAGTTCCTATATAGTTGCATCTCTAAAAACTGGCATATAAAATCTCCCGACACACTCTGTGTGTTAAGCATTAGATGGATATGCTTAGCTATTTAAAAAAAATATTATTTGCAATATATTTGAACCCCATCCTATCAACAAACCATTGCCCCTTGTATTTGGGGCTTCCCGGGGTTGTTTGCATTAGGATGAGAAATCAATGCTACGAGACGGGTATGTTTGTTTTGTAATCTGCTGTTTCCCCTTTTTGACCCGAGTGGTTAGCCAAATTTCAGTATCTATTGGTTTGCTTTCATTAGGAGAAGCAAGTGATGATGGAGTGTTTTGGTGTTTTTTTTAATGATGCAATCCTGTTTATTTACAAAGAACGTACAAAGTCCTGTATCCACCTTTTTTCTCACAGTTTCAAGCCTCTTTTCAACCAGCACTCTGCCACAAAAGCTCCCTCTCCCTTGGCTTTTTCCCGGGGTTGTGCTGCCGGTGCTTTTTCTGCTATCTCCTTGCCTTCGCTCACAGTTCTCTGGTGTTCTCTCTCTCACACACACACAGCTCCCCCCTGCTTAATCAATTAAGGTGGGCTATTATCAGCAGGAGAAAAAAAAACTTTTGTAGTGATAATCAGGATGGCCCATTTCAAACAGTTGACAAGAAGGTGTGATAACAGTAGGGGGGAAAATTAGCATGGGGAAATAGTTTTTACTTTGTGTAATGACCCATCCACTCCCAGTCTTTATTCAAGTCTAATTGAATGGTGTCCAGTTTGCAAATTAATTCCAATTCTGCAGTTTCTCGTTGGAGTCTGTTTTTGAAGTTTTTTTGTTGGAGAATTGCGACTTTTAGGTCTGTAATTGAGTGACCAGGGAGGTTGAAGTGTTCTCCGACTTGTTTTTGAATGTTATAATTCGGGGTTCCATTCCTGCTTTTGGGTGGTGAGTGAAGGCGAGAGCAGTGGTTCTCAACCAGGGGTACGTGTACCCCTAAGGGTACGCAGAGGTCCTCCAGGGGGTACATCAACTCATCTTGAGCTTTGCCTTTGTTTCCAAGTCTCCTAACAGGAGGAGCGGGGGCCAAACAACCTAACTGTTTTGAACATGGAGCTTGATACCTTCAAGAATGGGATGATGCGATGGGGTTGCCCGTGACAGCAGGATGTTCCGCGCACTCCTGTGTTCCTATAAAACTGTCCGTTCCAAGGCTTTAAACATCAACAATACTTCCAGCCCGAGCCTTGTTTTTTGTCCCCTTCCGTGCGCTCTTTATTTTCCTGTGCTATGAAAGGCCGAGGCAGACCAAGGCAGAACAAGATTGAGACGTGGACGATCATGGGCTCTTCAACCGAGCAAACAAAAGTCTAACAAGATCCGATGGTTGGAAGTTGAAGCTAGGCGAATCCAGACTGGAAATACGGCACAGTATTTTAACGGGGAGGGAAAGTAACTGTTGGAGCCGTTGATGTAGGGACATGGTGGATTCTCCATCGCCTGAAGAATCAGGACTTTCCGCGATGATGATTATTTATATTTCTAAAAGATACGCTCTAGTTCAGGGGTCTCCAACCTTTTTACGCCCAAGATCACTTTTTGAATTTAAGGGCAACCCAGGATCCTGAGCCCCTTCCTGAGGCCCCGCCCCTTCCCCGAAGCCCCGCCCTGCTCACTCCATTTCCCCCTTCCCCCCCGTCACTTGCTGTCCCCGATCCTCACTCACTTTCACCGGGCTGGGGCAGGGGGCTGGGATTCGGGAGGAGGTGCAGGCTCTGGGCTGGGGCCGAGGGGTTCGCAGTGTGGGTGGGGGCTCTGGGCTGAGCCTGGGGCAGGGGGTTGGGGTGCAGGAGGGGGTATGAGGTGCTGGCTCTGGGAGGGGGATCAGGGCTGGGGCAGGGGCTTGGGGTGCAGGAGGGGGTTTGGGGTGCTGGGTTTGGGAGGGGGCTCATGGCTGGGGCAGGGGCTTGGGGTGCAGGAAGGGGTTGGGTGTGCAGGAGGGGATATGGGGTGCTGGTTCTGTGAGGGGGTCAGGACTGGGGCCGGGGGTTTGGGTGCTGGCTCTGGGAGGGGGCTCAGAGCTGGGGTTCGGGGTGCAGGAGGGGTATGGGGTGCTGGCTCCGGGAGGGGGCTCAGGTCTGGGGGTTGAGGTGCAGCCTCCCACCGGGCGGCACTTACCACAAGCAGCTCCCAGTTGGTGGCACAGTGAGGCTAAGGGATGGGGGGCACGTGGGTCTGCGCGCTGCCCCTCTCTGCAGGGATCGCCCCCAAAGCTCCCATTGGCCACAGTTCCCAGGAGGCCAATGGGAGCTGCGGGGGCGGTGCACTGAGACCCCTGCCCTCCCCCCACGGGGCCACGCTGGCTGCTTGCGGGTGCGGCGTGTGTCCGGGGCAGGTACCAGCAGCCCCGCTGCACCGCCGGAGATCGCGATCAACTGGGAGAGTCTCTAGGATCGATCAGTCAATCGCGTTCGACCGGTTGGTGATCACTGCTCTAGCTCAAGCAGAAGCAATGGTCTCGCTGCAAGAATCACTCGCTGACTTCCTCTGGCCTGTATGATGCAGGAGGTCAGACTAGAGGAGAGAATCGTAATGGTTCTGGCCTGAAAGTCTACGAATCCACGAATCATTTGCTAAAAAGATCATGACACGACAATCTTTATTCACTCCCCCGTCCCAGGGTGGCAGGCCCTTTTAAGGAGAGATGGGCTCAGCCCTGCCTCTTCCAATAGCCAGCTCTTCTCCCCCAGTGGGGGGAATGTTGCGGGTCAGGTGACCCAATCATGCCTGGAGTATATAAGGAAGAGTCCTGGAGAGAGAAGGGTTCGCAGATGGATGTTGGCAGATGCCCGCAGATACTGGCCCCTGAGTTGAGGAAGCCAGATGAGACACTGGCGTGGAAGGAGGCCTGCCGAGAAGGACAGGACCGGAAGGAGCAAGAAGACAGACCTCAGATGCACTCAGTGTGAGACTGGTGTGGAAGAGACGTTTGAGTTTGTTTTATGTGACTAAACCTGACCCAAGAAGTGGGGTTGTTACTGGACACGAGCCCTTGTATTTTTATGTCTGATTTTGTAAGCGCGTCGTTTTAAAGTGAGGTGTAACTTGGGGGTACGCAAGACAAATGAGACTCCTGAAAGGGGTACAGTAGTCTGGAAAGGTTGAGAGCCACTGATCTAGTGGTCCCCTTTTGGGGCCTTAAACTCTATAACTCTGACGTTGCCATTTTCAGTTCGACGAGACTTTTATTGGCCCGAAAAGTGTTGCCAAAGTGTGAAGAAAACCCAGACCCCCTCAGGTGTCTGTCGTGGGCCAGGATGGGCTTACACATTGCATTTCGGGATTTGAGCCCCTGTGCCCATTTGACGTTCCTGTTCGTTCCTGAGCCGCTGGCAGGTTGTTATAAACGACATGATACTGTCACCTCGCTCCATCTCGTAGATTCTGCAGCCAAAAGAGACCTTTTGCCTAACGCAGGCCATAGAATTTCACCCGCTTCCGCTGTATTGGGCCCAATTGCTTGTGTTGGAATAAAGCATCTTCCAGAAAGGCTCCAGTCCGGATTGGAAGGCTTCCAGAAATGGAGTCTCCACCCCTGCACTCCGGAGTTTGTTTACCTGCACTGTTTAAAAAATATTGTGCCTCATTTCTCATTTGAATGTGTCTGACTTTCAATTCCAGCTGCTGCCTTTCTCCAGGAGATTAAAGAGCCCTTTAGTATCTGGAATTTTCTCCCCGTTAAAGTACTGATACACTGTGATCAAGTCATCTCTTGACCTTCATTTTGACAACCTTAACGTACTGAGCGTTTGACGTCTGTGTGGGAACCTAGGCTCACAGTCGGGGTCCACCCTAAGACAAATAACCTACCTGGCAAGGGGTGTTCTGAGGACTAAAGCATGCAAAGTGCTTCCAGTAGGAAAAGTACTAAGTCGTCGCATTAAATATTAATAATGTTATTTCCCAGGATTTGGAGTGTCTCTCTGACAGCGCCGTTAATAATAACAACGTGCCGGCTTGAGACTGAAAGTAAATATTAGCAAAGGATGGTGTTATGTAGCCCTAAAAGCAATCTCAGAAGCCCCCACATCATGGAAACTTCTCAGAGGGCAGAGGCGTCCAGGAGCTTAATCCCGAACAGAAGCCCCGTGTAGCAGCTCTAAATTTGCTAAATTAAAAGAACCCTTATTGGATCTCCGTTAGAGTTAAGTCCAGCTGTTACGGGTGATGCCATTTGTCACTCACTGCCCTTCCTGTGCCTCTGTTTCTAGGAGATGTGTCACCTCACCGACTTGCAGTTTGAGGAAATTGTCCAGAGTGTGCTGCAGAAGTCCTTGCAAGAGTGCATGGGTAAGTCTTCACGGCCTCTTGAGCAACTCCAAGACAGCTCGTCACGTGAAACCTCAAATGAGAACAGCTAAATTGGTGCCCCGTGAAGTATTTATTTTGATGAGCCAGACATTTTGCAGATATGAATTGTTTCCTGTCCCTTTTAACGGGCTAAAATATGTCCTCAATGTGCCTGAACGCTAGAATTTTAGCTTCTTCAGCGGTTTAAAAACATCATGGGTCCTGATCGTGAGCTGGAATACATTGACATCACTTCTTTGATGGCACTAGGCTTATTTATACCAGCCAAGGATCTGGCCCGGGGCCCAGTTAAGACAATCTTGTTCCCTTGGCATGTCAAAACATAGGCCTGGTCCACACTAGGGGGGGATGTCGAAGTAAGATACGCGACTTCAGCTACAAGAATAGCGTAGCTGAAGTCGAAGTATCTTACTTCGAAGTACCGCGACTTACCTCGCGTCCTCGCGGCGCGGGATCGACGGCCGCGGCTCCCACGTCGACTCCGCAACTCCGCTCGCCAGACGAGACGCGATAGATCGATCCCCGATATATCGATGGCTACCCGCCGATCCGGGTGGGTAGTGTGGACGTAGCCAAAGGCCACCATGCCCGAATCACCATGCCATGGCTTTTGTCTCGGGCTCTCCATGTGCTGGGGGCATCTCAGCCTGCCAAAGCACATAAAGTTTCACGCAAATTAAGTGGACCCTCCCCTCACTTTATGTTGACTCTGAGGAATCATTTCCATCAGAAACAAGGCATCACGAAATTGAGGTTATAGAAAGTGAATTGTCCCCATCCCACAGCATGTTAAGTTTCCTGCTTAAATATTCTGTGTGTGTCTTTTCGATTGTAGGTCTGCCTTATACCTTGTGCCTTTGGCGGTATAAAGAAGTAGACACCCCTGCATTGCAGGCTAACTTTGAGTGACGCCAGTCCTGATCTGTGCTAGCAAAAATCGCTGGTTATCAGCAGCACATAACTTTCCTAGTTTAGACTTGGCCCAACTTTCTGCAGGAGAATCACTTGGTAGGAATTCACAGCTTGTGTTAGGCGCAAGACCAGGCTGGATCATCATAATGCTCCCTTCTGGCCTTAAAGCAAATCAATCCTCTTAAAGACTCAAGCGCGTGCTTAACCTGGGGGCCTGTGAAAACTTAACGGCAGCGTGGCCTAGTGCATAGAGCTCCGTCCCAGGACTAGGAGACGTGGCCTGCTGGGTGACCGTGGGCAAAAAAAAAAAAAGACCGTGCGCTGTGCCTCAGTTTCACCACCTGTAAAATGAGAAAATGACCTCCTTTGTAAAGCACTTTGAGCTCTCTTCTGATGAGTGCTATAGAAGGGTTAAATATTATTGATTTGTATTATTATTTAACGGGGTGATGCAGCGAGTCACTTTGCAGGGTTGCAGCCTGTCTAGCTGAAACGACAGCGTGCAGAAAATCTGTCGGACCCCGGAAATGCATTTTCCTCCGTAGCCCAATTATTACCTGGATCGACATCCAACCTTTCAGTGTGTGACGTGTCATGAGATTATAACCATCTAGGCACAAGCTGCCAGATAAAATGTGTGAGCTCTAATCTCAATTTGCAGAAGAGTCCACGAGGACATTTCACCAGGCAGAAGCGACCGAAGCGGCAGAACCACAAGGTTTAAAGAAGTGAGTGTATATCAGTCCCTGGGTGATCAATCCCCATTATCCTGCAGTATATTGGATTATGCCTTGCGTTAAAATTGTAGGACCAGTTACCCTGAGAAATACGTCCTTCAGCCAAAGGGCGAGTTCCCCGCCTTGCGTAAACCGGCGTAACTCCATTGAATCAGATCGCCACCATCGGGGGATCTGGCCCAAATTTCATAAGTCCCAGCATAAAGCCTATCTACAAGGTGTGTGAACCAAGGTTACACAATATGCTCTTCTCCTCCTTCTAGCTAGTTGTTTCCAAATAGCGCTAGCTGGGCAAACATAGGGGAGGCATCCCTTATCTGTAGCCATGGAAACAGAGGGAAAAGAACCCATGAGAAAGAGTGCCAGTGGTGTGAACAGTCAGGGGAGCAGGGAAGAGAAGGCCAGGGAGGGAGGGAGAGACAGGGGGCCTGTTATCTAGAAGAGAGTCTGGAAAAACCAGAGCAGCCAGGAACTTTAACAACTGAGGTTAAAGCGGAAGGCTGGCTCTGAGAAGACTGGTCGCCCACAGTTCCCGTCCCGCATATCCTGGGCCCAGGCTGTGAAGCAGAAAAGGGCCGTGCCCTTGATCTGGACTCAGTCAGCTCATGAAATCCTGATATTTCCACGCTCACGTTCCTCCCGGAAAGTGTCAACATTTTGAGCCGGTGTTCTGCAAAATCGTGGTTCAGATCTACGTAGAAACGGCGATGTGAAATGGAGACGCGTCGGGTTGACGCCAGCTGCCACAGGGTTTCTTGGGAGTTGTACACGCTTTTGGGGGCTGGGACTGTCTCTCACGGTGTGTACACGCTGTGCCTGGCACACGGGGGCCTGTGGGTCCTGCCACCTTAGACGTAATCGATAGTAATAATCCATATTTCCATTCGTTCTCGTGGATCAGAGCAGCGGTGGGGCTGGGAGGCAGGAATCCTGGGTTTTATTCCCCAGCCGTTTAGGGAAAGCAGGGGGGAGTTGGGATCAGGATCCCTGGGTTTTATTCAGAGTTCTGGCAGGGGAGTGTGATGTAGCAGGGAATGCTGTGAGACTTCAATTGAAATGTCCCGAGCATCTTGCGATCGCCAGATGTGAATCACTGCCATTTGCACGGAGCATGAAGGTGCTACCATTCCCATGCGTTGCATATAAATAAGCCAGCCTCCTCATGTTTGTTTAGCTTATCGACTGGGACCTTTTGCCTTTTTTAACTTCATTTTTTGCAGGGGAAGCGGGAAGGGGAATGCACCTGCTTTAGAAGTGTAAGATACGGTCTGGCCTCTAGATGGTGCATGTTCTCTGTACAAATATTATCCACCCAAAAGGAACTGCTTGAGAATGCGGGGAAAAAACGAAAAGCAGGATATTCAAAGGGGTGCGGAGACCCGATCCCCCACTCGCCCCCCCTGGGCAAAACGGATGTGAAATGAGAACTGTTGCCTTTCCACATCTTTTTTGCGCCATGTAACTGACTAATGTGAACTATCTATATCTCCATACCCTCTCTCTCTCATTGGTGTAGGCAGGTGTACTGTCATCTTTATGATACTCAGGTTCATCTCCTGTGAACAGTGAGTCGAGGGGTCGTCTTTTTGTGGTGTGTTTGTACAGCACCAGCAGGTAATTCACACGATAAATAACAATCATGAATTGATCCTCGCCAATGTTTGTTTTAGGGAGACTTTCGAAACATCCCTACCTGCAGGGAATTTGGTCCAGCACAGCGATGAGCCAAAAGGAACAGTCTCTGCCGTGGACCTAAAAGAGCCTCTGCCCAAAGCAAAGAAACGCAATAAACTTTCTTTAAACAAGATGAGAAAGGAAATGCGTAAGTCTTTTGCATGTGCAAATACAGATAGGGCCCAATGTTTGGGGCCTTGCCCGGTGAGGAGGAGAAACTGGTGATCCAAGTCAGGTGTTTCTTTGGTGCAGTCCTGCTTATTTACAAAGATTGTCCACCAAGTCTTGTTTCCTTGAACACAGTAGAAACAAATAACAGCAGGCAGTTTCTTTAAGCCAGGGCTGAAGTAGGATTTGAAGTGCTGCATAGGCCTTTGTCCTAGCCCTCTGCACTGGAGTGCGTTTCCCCAGATGGAAGCAGAAATGTGTAGGAGTTTTTAAGTCTGAGAGAAGTGTGCTCACTCAGCAGCAGGCCCGTGACTTTGACCTGCCATGTGGGAAGACTTGTGATTTAGCTCTTCAAGCCCGATGGGGATGCAGGAATAAGAGGGAAGACAGTAGCCGCTGGAAGGTGATACCCACACACACACCCCAGCTGGGATCAGTGAATGAAACCAGAGCCCCCATCAAGACAAACAATAACTCCACCGCCTGCTGTGTCCCCACCCCTGTCTATGTTTTTAAGTCTTGTGTTTTCTCTTTGTTGCTAGCAGATGAGAGCACGGAAGCAAACAAAGAAAGGCGTAAGCGTCACCGGAAAGGAGAGCCGAAGAAAATAGTTCAAGGCTACACCCTGATCGCTGACCAAGAGGAAACGGAGGAAGGAGGAGAAAGCACTTTCAGTGAGCTCAGGCCTGTGTTTCTGAAAGTTTAACGCGGGGAGAGGAGGGGCCAAGAGGGAAACCTGGGTGTAAATTGAAGAAACGTGGCGACATCCAGCACTTGATTTGGCACTGGCCCCATGCCGTCCAAAACCACGGGGAGGCCTTGTCTACACTCAGGAAAATTAATCTGGATTAATGAAAGGTGTGAATTTAAACCGGATTATGTCGGAATGTTCCCGTTCAGCATAAAAATGGCCTTCGTAGTTTAATAACCCCGAGTTTAGAAATCAGTAGCTCTCAAAGCACATCACACTCTTTGATGTGTTTATCCTCACAGCCGCTCTGGGAGGTAGGTTATCCCCATGGTACAGGTGGGAAACTGAGGCACGGAGAGGAAGCTTGTGGCACTGCAGGAAACTGACAGGTTTTGTAGGTTCCAAGACCAGAAATTAGCGATGCCCGTAAATCACTCTGTGTAGTGACGGCTTCGCAAATGGTGAGATTAGCTACGTTTCGTCGGGTTCCTTGTCTTTGACTTCCGATTTCGGAGCCTCCGGTTTGTGCAGGGCGCCAGTAGCGGGCCCCTGCAGCTGCTGTGTGTTTGTGTTGCTGTGCTGTAGATCAGTGCGTGGCGTGGGTCCAGTGTTCTTATCCCAGCTGTGAGAAATGGCGGCGTCTTAGCAGCGATACAGATCCCTCCGTTCTTCCCGAAGACTGGACGTGCAGCCAAAACACAGGTAAACAGGAGAGCAGCCTCTCGGTCACCAGCTCAAATCTAGCCCAAGCTGCTAGTGACCATTTGATTGGTTGTCGGGGGGAACGAGTTTGTTAGCTTCAGTCTAAATTCTAAAGCACAAGTGTCCTTGTCGCAAAAATCCTCCACAGTAGGGCCTAGAAAGCAGCTTTTCCAGGCCATTCTCCCATTTAGTCACACAAACAAGGGACGTTTAGGGCTGGATTTTCCACAAAAGCTCTCCTTCCCGCTGGCCTGAGAGCTTTGGAAACCCTTTGGAAATGGGTTTCGCTCTCTTTTGAAAACCCCGTCCTGGTTGGCGCTGAGGCTGTAGATCCAACCTGATTGCAATTCTAAGGCAAAAATCACCTTTCCGTTGTTCCTGCTCCGACAGGCCAGGAGGATTTCTCCTCTAGGTGTCCTGACATTCAGAATTAGCAAATCATTCATTGGCTTCAGTGAAGCCAGCAATGCTGATTTCCACTAGCTGAGGATAAACAGATCCATAGACTTTTTAGGAGCCATTCTGAGCACATAGTCTGACTTCCTGTGTAGCACAAGGTGGAGAATTTCATCAAGGATTCCTGCATAACTTCTGTTTGAGCTATAGCAGGTCTTTGGCCCCGTCTACACTACCCGCCGAAATCGGCGGGTAGCCATCGAAGTATCGGGGATCGAATTATCGCGTCTTGTCTGGACGCGATAAGTCGATCCCCGAACGCGCTACTTCGAACTCCGGTACTCCTGCAGGGCGAGCGGAGTTACCGGAGTCGACGTGGGAGCCGCGAACTTCGATCGCGGCGCCGCGCGGACGCGAGGTAAGCGCGCCAAATTCGAACTAAGATACTTCGACTTCAGCTACGCGAATAGCGTAGCTGAAGTCGAAGTATCTTAGTTCGATCCCGCCCCTAGTGTGGACCAGCCCTTTGAGAAAGACAGCCAGTCTTCATTGAAAGCCTCCGAATGATGGAAAATCCACCTGTCTGCTGGATTAAAAAAACTGTAGTATTAGAAACCTTTTCCCCATGCAGGTACTTATAGACTCTGATGAAGTCACGTCTTAACCTGCTCCTTGAACTAAACGGACTGAGTTTCTTTCGTCTCTCATTGCGAGGCCGGTTTCATTTCGACAAGGTTGAACGCTTCGTTCCGGCGTTACCAGTTTGACTTTTCTATCATGTTATATTACATTAGATTAGATTAGATGAATCAAAACAATAAAGTCGAAACAAAACGATCCGGGTAAGGTTGAAATGAAATATTTCATTTCACGAAAAATTCTGATATTTCTACTTCGTGCCCCGATCGCGAGATTAAACAAAATGTCACAATTCTCAGAATTTCCCGCGGGAGGCTATTTCCGGTTGATGTGATTTGTTTATTGCAGACCTGCACTACAGAAGCTGCGATGTACCCGAGGAGACGTGGTCGGGATCTGAAAACGAGGTCGTCTATGCTACCTACGTGCCTGGGTCGATCATATGGGCCAAACAGTTTGGCTATCCATGGTAGGTGTCAATAATGCTGGTAAAACGTTACGCCACTTAACTATAAACAGAGATAGAAGCTTTTGAAAACAGACTGCGCAGTGCACTTGTAAAACATACAGTATGGCCCACTTGGGATAGCGCCCTGGATTGGCATTGCAGGGACCTGGGATCTATTCCTGGCTGCCAAGTGACATTGGCAAAATTACATCACCGTGCCCCATGCCTCAGTTTCTCCTCCCAACCTTTGTCTAGTTAGACAGTCCGCTCTTGGGTTAGTGACTGTCTCTCACGCTGAGCCTGGCGCAATGGGAGCCCTGATCTCGGTTTACGCCTCTTGCTGTTCCTCTCCTATAAATAATTTAAAATGACACGGTAGCACCATTGGAGATCGGGGCCAGGCGCTGCACAAACAGGTAGTGAGAGACAGTCCCTGCCCCAGCAAGCTCACAGGCTAAATAAATAAGACAAGCACAGGGTTATTTTTCTGAACGGGGAAGAGCTGGGGCCTAGAGACGTTGAGGCTACGTCTTCATTGCACAGATAACCTGGGCTCTTAGTCGGGTGTTTCCCCTATCCCGGCTCCCGTCCACACACAAAATCCGAGTTTAGTGGTGCTTTTGAATCCGGGCTAGCTGTGTGCTCAGAAGGACAGACAGGTTCGCGTTCGCCCACAATTCACTGGGGACGAATCATAGAGTGGCTCAGCTTACTGCCGTGTTAAGGACCATGAGATGCGCCCCCGAAGTCCTGGCGGCACACGGGGCATCTCAGCACCGGTGAGAACTCAGCACCCTCGGATACGGCTCTGCAGAGTGGCTGCTAGGTTAGACAGACCCGAGATGGCTCTCACACAGAGACTGAGGCAGAGCTGTGAATCAACGGGTGAGTCCCACTGCAGTTCCTTTCCAAATCCCTCCCAAACGTAGGGAAATACTGGTGCCGCTGGCCTCTGAGTCAGACATAAAACCAAAGATCACATCTACTCTTCACAAGTAAAATTCCCACTGCTCGTTCCGTTCTGCTTCCCCAAGTTCCCCCTTCCAGTTTCAATGGGAGATGAAAATCTTTCTTCATCTCCCACCTCAAAGTGCTAAGCAGTGTTACTGTGCACCGTTTATCTGCTGCTGTGCACCACCTCAGAGGTGGCTGCGTCTCAGCACTTGGTGAGGGATACCTGTATAAGGAGCCATCCTGCCCAGAAGCAGTTCCCTGTATAGCCGTTCTGACCGAGAGGCAGCTGCATCTCAGCGCCAGGCGAGGGATCCCCGTATAAACAGCTGCCCCACCCCAGAGGTGGCTGCATCTTGGTGAAGGATCCCTGTATAAACAGCTGCCTCATTCCACCCCAGAGGTGGCTGCATCTCAGCGCCAGGCGAGGGATCCCTGTATAAACAGCTGCCTCATTCCACCCCAGAGGTGGCTGCATCTCAACAGTGGGGGAAGTGATACCCGTGTCATATGTGTATGTCGGTGTTTCAGATGTCGTGGGATCTTCACAGGTGAAAGAGACTAGAAATACCAGCAGATATCAGTTGTGTGGCAGCATGGTGTGCTCACATCCCCTTTTGGGACGTGCTCATTAGCCCACACCTGCTTGGGGAGCCAGAGGCTGGGAATACAAGCTGCAGTGCAGGCGGCCTGGCCTGCCTCCCACATGATCTTGTTTTATTCCACACCGGTGGGATCAAAGAGATGCCAGCAAGAAACTCTCCAGTTGAGACTGGCTTGCTGCGGTCTTTACAACAGCTGACTGCTGGAATCCCTCGCCGCGCCGTCCAAGTGTCCCCTGGCCTTTCTGGGCACTTCTGCAGCCGCAGCTGCTGTCTTCAGCTGAAAAACACAGACAGAGGCCTCTTCCCCTGACGGGAAGCTGGCAAATCTCAGTCGCTCAGCGTAGGGCTCCCCCAGGCGCTTTGTCCCTGCAGGGAGATGCATGCAGGGAGACCCATGCACGGGCGGGCGTTTGCCTGAATTTTAAGGGCGCCGTGCTTAAAAGACAATCGATTCTTACTCTCTAGGACTACGCAAGCTAGAAGGGGAACAGCTCCCAGTTGCTGTTGGCGGGAGTTTTGCCAGGCCCGTGAATTTAAAGATTTTATGATGGCAGACGGCTATTAAAACCTCAGGATCTCAGCAGCAAGAAGGTCGAGGCTATCCTTACATTTTTCCAGCACAGGGATGTCCGTTAGGAGTGTGATTTTTTTTTTTGTTTTTAACCGACCGAGCTATGCCAGGGAAGGGCCTGGGCTATACTGAAAAGTTACGTCAGCATGGCTGCTTTGGTCAGGGGTGTGAAAAAACCTAGCGTAGACGCAGCTGTGACCGTTAAGGTAGGCCTGATCGACACTAGAAAATTGGCTTAACTGTGTCAGTCGCACCGCTGTAGTGTAGACATACCAATAGCTAACTTTGTTTGAGGAGGTGATGTTCTGACAGCAACAGAAACCCCCCCTTTGTCAGGATAGGCTCTGTCCGCCTCCTGTCAGGATCATAGAATCATAGAATATCAGGGTTGGAAGGGACCTCAGGAGGTATCTAGTCCAACCCCCTGCTCAAAGCAGGACCTAATCCCAACTAAATCATCCCAGCCAGGGCTTTGTCAAGCCTGACCTTAAAAACCTCTAAGGAAGGAGATTCCACCACCTCCCTAGGGAACCCATTCCAGTGCTTCACCACCCTCCTAGTGAAAAAGTTTTTCCTAATATCCAACCTAAACCTCCCCCACTGCAACTTGAGACCATTACTCCTTGTTCTGTCATCTGGTACCACTGAGAACAGTCTAGATCCATCCTCTTTGGAACCCCCTTTCAGGTAGTTGAAAGCAGCTATCAAATCCCCCCTCATTCTTCTCTTCTGCAGACTAAACAATCCCAGTTCCCTCAGCCTCTCCTCATAACTCATGTGCTCCAGCCCCCTAATCATTTTTGTTGCCCTCCGCTGGACTCTTTCCAATTTTTCCACATCATAGAATATCAGGGTTGGAAGGGACCTCAGGAGGTATCTAGTCCTCAAAGCAGGACCAACCCCAGAGAGATTTTTACCCCAGTTCCCTAAATGGCCCCCTCAAGGATTGAGCTCACAACCCTGTTCTTTAGCAGGCCAATGCTCAAACCACTGAGCTATCCCTCTCCCCAATAGTCTCAGTAATGCAGACATCTCCAAAGCCTTCATGTAAACATAATTATACTGGGATAACCATGCCTATACCAGTGCAGGGGAACCAACATAAGCTTGATTTGCGTAAGTGCTTGTGCCCTGATAACAACTGCGTTCACGGTAGAGGGTTTGCCAGTACAGCTATACCGGGATAGCTATCCTGACAAAACCCGCCAACGGGGCCTTTTGAAACAGAACGACATCCCAAAAACGTGCACTGTCGACTCCGAGATTCATAGGTTCAGAGGCAAGAAGGAACCGTTGTGATCATCTGGTCTGGCCTGCTGTATAAAACAGGCCATGGGACTGCCCCCCAAATAATTCAGAGATGTAGGGCTTGTCTTCACTACCGCCACTACCAAGAGGTGGAAGATATGTCGGCGGGAGACACCGCTTTAAGTCGATGTAACTTACATCGCTGGGGGTGTGTGTGTGTGGTTTTTTCACACCCCTGAGCAATGTAAGTTACATCGACTTTAGCGGTAGTGTAGACAAGCCTGGAAGGAGCTCGGTCTGTCTGGATGTTTTTCTGGAAGATATACTTTACCAACACAACTTGCTGGGCTACCTCAGAGGTCGTTGTGTCAACAGATCACCACAAATGTGTTATCCATTGCACTATTCCCACTTCTTGTACCCTTCTAGAAAGCAATATCGACATTTCAGGGGCCAGCTGGCTTACTGGGAGTGGACTACAGTCAAAAACACAGCCGCTGGCTGCCTGTATCTATCTCGTTCCCTTCCTCACATTTTATACTGTTGCATCCCGTTCTTCTAAGGATCCTTGATTTCAGTGATGGACGGAGCAGGTTGACTGAACAGTGCTCTAAACGTTGGTACCATGTAAACCAACTCCCACCTTTTTATGCCTTAACTTCTCAGAGGAAATCAGAAAATTAATGGCCAGACCCATACTGCTGTTCCCCTTTTGTTGTGCATGCAGGTGGCCTGCCATGGTGGAGTGTGACCCTGACATCGGGGAGTATTTCCTCTTTTCATCCCGGTTGGATTCTCTTCCTGTAAGCGGTATTGTATTTTACACAAGGGGGGGGTCACGCACTTTGTGAACTCATTACACCCACCAGAGGGCGCCGTTCCTCCCACAAGCCTCCCATCCCTTTCTATGTTGGGGACTCCCTACAGCTCCCCATCCCCATGCCCCCCATTCTCCTTACCCCTATTCCCACCTCCCCTCCCCATGGCAGGGCTCTGTGTGTACCCCTCTGTCACGGAGTCCCCGGGCGATGCTCTGGAACTACTCCATATGAAGCCAGTCAGGACTCTGGGGGAGCCTCCTCTCTGAGCAGACTGTCTCCACGGCAAGAAGCTTACACAGCTTCGGCCTTCCTGGGTCTGATCTTGGAGCATTCAGCCTCCCCTGCCCCTCTGTGCACTTCCCCCAGGAAGTCCACCCAGGCGGGGCTCCTGGGGAAGCCAGAGGGCCCTGCACCCCAGCTCCACAATCAGACGTGACTCTCAGCCAGCCGGGGAAACAGAAGGTTTATTAGACGACAGCAACACAGTCCAAAACAGAGCTTGTAGGTACAGAGAACAGGACCCCTTAGTCAGGTCCATCTTGGGGCCAGGGAGGCCAGAGCCCCGTCTGGCCCCCCTCCATTTCCCCAGCCAGCTCCAAACTGAAACTCTCTCCAGCCCCTCCTCTGGCCTTGGTCTCTTTCCCGGGCCAGGAGGTCACCTGATCTCTTTGTTCTCCAACTCCTTCAGTTGGCACCTTTGCAAGGGAGGGGCCCAGGCTATCAGTTGCCAAGAGACAGAGTGTCGGCCATTCTCTCTGCAGATAGCATCACACTGGCCAAGTCTCTGCAACAATCACCCCCCCTTATCCCACCACCTAGATACTTAAGAAATGCATTGGGGAAACTGAGGCACCCACACAGTATTCAGGGAAAACATTAAGAACATTCCCACTTCATCACACCCTCCATACCTTCCCCCGCCCCATTATAACAGACTTCCCCATCTCCTCATATTACCGCTGTGGTTGACACAGCTTCTACACCTTGTCTGGTCATTTATCAGCCTCGCAGAACAAAGGATGCTCTCTCTGGAATCTCCCCTGCAATCCCATGCCAACCAAACCTCTCATCCCACTGAAAGGGCTACCTCACTGAGGACATCAACCAGACACCATGGATTTAGCAGGGACACCTCACCCACCTTGTCTGTCTCTAGGAGTTCATGTAACAATCTGACACAAAGTTAACTCAGTCCTGTCCATTTCTCTTTTCAGTCCAAGTACCATGTGACGTTTTTCGGCGAATCTGTCAGCCGCGCCTGGATCTCTGCGACCATGCTGAGGAACTTCCATGAGTTTTCCACAGAGAGCCTGGGTTTGGTAAATAGTGGTGTCCCCCAAGGATCTGCACTGGGACCAGTGCTGTTCAACACATTCGTAAATGATCGGGAAAAGGGGGTGAACAGTGAGGCGGCAAAATTTGCAGATGATACAAAATTACTGAAAATAGTTAAGTCCAAAGCAGACTGCGAAGAGTTACAAAGGGATCTCATTAAACTATGGCAGACAAAATTCAATGTTGATAAGTACAAATTAATGCACATTGGAAAAAATAATCCCAACTACATGCACCAAAACGATGGGGTCTAAATCAGGTTGTTAACACTCAAGCAAGGGATCTTGTAGTCATCGTGGATAGTTCTCTGAAAACATCTGCTCAGTGGGCAGCGGCAGTCGAAAAAGCTAACAATGTTAGGAACCATTAGGAAAGGGATAGATAACAAGACAGAAGATTTCGTAATGCCATTATATAAATCCATGGTACACCCATATCTTGAATACTGCGTGCAGATCTGGTCACCCCATCTCAAAAAAGATATCTTAGAATTGGAAAAGATGCAGAGAAGGGCAACAAAAACGATTAGGGGTATGGAAGAGCTTCCGTATGAGGAAAGATTAAAAAGCCTGGGACTCTAGAAAAGAGACGACCAAGAATAGATGTGATAGAAGTCTATAAAATCATGAATGGTGTGGAGAAAATGAATAGGGAAGTATTATTTTCCCCTTTGCATAACACAAGAACTAGAAGTGACCCAATGAAATTAATAGGTAGCAGGTTTAAAGCAACCAAAAGGAAGTATTTCTTCACACGATACACAGTCAACCTGTGGAACTCCTTGCCAGGGGATGTTGTGAAGGCCAAAAGTATAACTGGCTTCAAAAAAGAAATAGATAAGTCCCTGGAGGATAGGTCCATCAATGGCTATTAGCCAAGATGGTCAGGGACACAACCCCATGCTCTGGGCATCTGTAAACCTCCTCCAGAAGCTGGGTCTGGATGACAGGGGATGGATCACTTGAAATTCCAGGCCCATATCCAAGGCCAGACGGCCCAGGTTCTCACAACACCACAGCGATGTTTTAAGGTGGTGCCAGGTCCAGGAGGCAGTCGATTATGGAACTGGTGTATCCAAATGGATTAACGGATCGTCTGGCCAGATTCTTCAGTTTAGACTAGGCTTGGTCTCTCAACACAAACATTCTGGCCTGAGTGTTTCACGTAGGAGGTTTTCCGTCAGTGGACCTATTTGCAACCTGACAGAAAAGGTGATGTCCCTGTGACAGTTCTAGGCTACCCAGGACTGTGAGTCACTGTCTCCCCCCACCGCCCCAGCTCCAGCAAGAGGGAGACTGGGTGTCCTCTCCCTGACACATCTGGTCTGTTAGCTGCCCAGCAGTGTCCTCTTCCTCTTCCTTTGCCTTGCAGGTTAACAATAGGTGCACCCCAGTCCCCATGCCCCTTCGAAGCATTCCCCTGTAGCATCTAGCCCTCACACTCCCCAAAACACCAGCTTGTTTGATTCAACTCAGGCTTGCCTTGTAAAATACCACAGCACTGAGATATATTTATAGTGAACCCAATCGTAAGTGTATTATCAAAGATCAAGATTTAAGAGCTAGCGAGCGAGGATAATGGAAACAGAAGGGTTACATCTAAAATAAAACCGTAACATGGTTCTTAGAGACTAAACAGGCTAAATCAGTTTATCTTACCCAAATATCCTTTGCAGCATTGCAACCAAGCCTGGCTGAGATCCCATTTTCATGAATGTAATCACACTGCCTGATCACATCCTAGGTGTAGGATAAAGTGGTGTCTCCCTTGGCTTCTCCTTATATTCTCCAAAGCTCATTGTTAGTACCTCAGAGTCGGGATGATCTCCAGTGTGCTGCCTACCGGCCGCATTCACATGCCCCCACTGACTTCATGTGTAAATAGCTCCTCATCATGTTAACTTATTGTGACGGTACTGCCTGTTGGAGCCAGCTGAGGTCACTCAATCAGGGTGAACTGCAAACAAAACGGGGCAGACAAACCCCAAACGCTGGTGGATATTCCAATACTTAGATTTTCCAAGCCAGCACAAAACAACTTCTATATTACCATACAGGTTACTCAGAAGTCCAAACAACGCAGTTCCCTTAAAGTACCCAGCCTCAGGCCTCCGTCCAGACACACCTGTCAGATATGATGATGATTATTGAGAATCTTATCTCATCATATAAAAGAAAAGGTTCTTCCAATCCCAAAGGATTAACCACATACCCAGGTTCAATTATAACTTAGATCTTACCCAAAATACACGCTATAGTCAATTCTTATTAACTAAGCTAAAATTTATTAAAAAAGAAAAGAGAGAGAGTGTTGGTTAAAAGATCAATACACAGACAGACTTGAATTCAATTCTTGAGGTTTAGATACATAGCAGAGGTGAGCTTGTAGTTGCCAAAAGTCCTTTTAGAAATAGTCCATAGGTTATAGTCCAATGTCCATATTCAGGGTGGCTCCAGTCAAAGACTGGGGATCTCAATCCTTATGGCTTAAGGTTCCCCCCTCTTGAAACCAAAGCAGATCTGAGATGATGTATGATCATGTCCCAGGGTTCTCATACATTTCCAGCAGCCTTTCGGCCTGAGAAAACAATAGGCTTAATTCTCCTTCCTCTAAACATCATGGCAATTAGCACAGGGTAATTTATCCATTAAACAGTTCAGCTACAGGTTACTACAACCTTTAAAGAGACATATAGACAATAATACTATTTCGCTCAAGTATCATAAATGTTAATACTACTTTTTTGATCTTTGAATTAAAGTTATAGCAATAGACAAGACTTGTTTGCTGACATCACAAGCCCTGAGCAAACATCTACCCTTGAAATCTCTAACAATGCAGACTTGCATTTCAAAGCTCTATTCATTTACCTATCTTCCTAACCAGTCCTTAAGGTTCATCCCTAGGTCAGGCTATTCTGTGAGTTAATTAACTCTTTCTGGCCCTGTCACCTTTCATGAAATATTATATTACACTCATAACGTCACACTTATAATGCTTATTTTACATGGGGACTGACAGAGACAGGTAGAATAAACATCCTTTGTCTGGAGAAACCTGCCTTAACACGGACTTTGGGAACTCATTTTTAGCATACATTCAGACATAACTCCTTACATAATATTTGTACGTGCATTTCACAATGATGCAAATGACCCTGCCTTTCATTTAAGACCTTACATGACCTTGGCTTGCATTTAAGACCTTACATGATATTCTTTGGTGACTCAGAATGTACATACTAGCATCAGGATATTCTTGTCACTTCCTTGCAGTTGGGTCACAGTCATAGTCCTCATTCCTGCTCCAGAACATCTCACAGCCCTGGATCGATATCGGACACTTTCCTATTTCCGTGGGACAAGGACCTCCTGTATTTTTTCTCACCAGTACTCCTGATGGTCATTATCAAACTCAAGCAAGAGCACAGCCGAATAATCCATATAGCTCCTGCTTGGTGGAGACAGACGTGGTATTCAGACCTCCGCAATCTGTCCTTACTGTCACCAGCGGCCAAAGACCTCCTGACGCAGAACCGTGGACGAGTGTTGCAAATCTTCAGCTGTTGCACCTCACAGCATGGTTGTGTGTAGGGGAAACCCATTTCTCAACAGCTGTCCAGAACAATCCTCTTAACAGTAGGAAACCTTCCACGGGAACTACTTACAAAGCGTTTCTCCATTTGGATGGCTCTCCATCATGTGTCTCCAACTCAGGCTAACATTCACACAACCCTGGACCATCTTTTGCAAATTAAGTAGTCGGGTTTAACGCTCAACTCTGTTAATGTGCGTCTAGCGACCATTTCGGCTTTTCATCCTCAAATAGATGCCAAGGCTGTTTTTTCCTCAGCCGATTGCAATCAGATCCTTGAAGGGTCTCGATAGATTATTCCCGGCAGTCAGAGAATCAACACCATCTTGGAACTTGACTTTGGTCTTGTCTGCTCTTACGGACCCTCCTTCTAGGCACTGTGCTCTTTTCTGCACCTATCAGCAAAGGTCACATTTTTAGTGGCCAATAGACTAGATGCGTTGGTCACGGATCCACCGTACACCGTTTTCTACAAGGACAAGGTCCAGCTTAGGCCGCACCCCAAATTCTTCTCCAAGCTGGCCTCTGACTTGCACATGAACCAATCTGTCTTTCCAAAGCCGCATACCACCAGGGATAAGAGAAGACCTTCCCAGACTCAGTGTTCGTCGCATGTTGGCTTTCTACCTGGACAGGACAAAGCCTTCCTGGCATCTTCCCATCTCTTCGTGTCACACGTGGAACGCATGAGGCGCGTCATCTGATAACTCAGAGATTCTCCATGTGGATCCCCAGCTGCATCACCGTGGGAGTAACGCCTCACGGCGCCCTCTAACAGAGCAGCCTCAGCCTCGGCCTCGGCAAGCCTTTCTGACACACCTCTCAATTGTGGACGTTTGTCAATCCACACTCTCACCAGACATCACTCACTGTCGGCCGCTTCGAGGCAAATGTGGACAAGGCAATCCTGCTGTCCCTCTTCCGATGAGACTCCAAGTCCCTCCTCCTGGCGTAGCAGATCGAGAATCAGCTACCGTGTCATGGACTCAGAGAAATAAAAACGGCTACTGGTGACTGTTGATTCTTTGGGCTGGATTGCGTACGTCCATTGCATGACTCACCTTCCTTAGCCAATGCGTCGGCATCTGCTACTGAGTTCTGGTGTGAAGGAACTGGAGGAGGGATGGGGCATCTCTGCGGTTTATACCCTCACAGCTTAAGTAGTTGGCATTGGGTGGGGCTGCCCCTACGGGCACCGCTGGGGAAAACTCTCCGGCACTGATGCACGAGGCCCATGCACATCCGCAGCCATGGAGGTCGGGTCAGGAGCAGGGAGATCTAGTTCCTGCCACTCTGTATCACACGCCAGACTCTTTTCTGCCCCTTTTTCCCCTCCATTTTTTACGGCTTTGCTCTATTTTTCCAGTCCCTTTAAAAACCAGCTGGTGCGTAGCCATTTAGGAAATGTGCTTCCTCTTGATTTCTAGATAAGGCGAGGGTGTCTGTTTGCGGTCCTGTGATTCATCGTACCCATGGCCTTTGGGTCAGCAGGACTTGCTGGCGCTCTAGGTTCAATTCCTTGTTTGTCTAGATGGTACACTCTTTGGCGTAGGGACTGTTTCTCGCTCTCTGAGCCGTGCCCACAGTGGGGCCACAATCCCTGACTGGGCCTTCTCGGTGCTAAGTTAATGCAACGAAAGGTAGTGAGCTCCTCGGATCCCTCCATTCCCCCTCAGGGGTTCTCTGTGTGCCACCCTGCCGTCTGCTTCTGTTTCAGGGACTTTCGGCCTCATACTGGGGGGCTCTGTGTGCCCCTCATTCCTCTTCCCCCCTCACCTAGTGTCCCCCGATTTCCCCACAGAGGGGACAGACCAGGACCCAATTGTGCTAGACAGCTGAACAAACATCTGGTGCTGTTCCTCTCCTCAGGGGTGAATTTACCCCCTGGCAAGGAGCCGGTGGTACCAGAAAGATTTATGCCCTGCTCCTTCACAGAGGAGTGTGCTGTGTCTTTCTTATTGTCACTGGCCCTGGTGGGGGAGCGAGAGAGAGAACGTTTTGACACATTTTAGGCACCACGGGAAGACCAACTGTCTCTCGCTCTTTCAGAAGACGCTCAGGAGCAAAGATTACCGCCAGAAACTGGACGCTGCCGTGAGGATGGCGAAGGAAGCCAAGCGGATCAGCATTCAGGTATGAACGCCGCCAGGCTGCTGAGGTCAGACCAATCGGCATCCACCCAGCATCTTTGTGGGTTTCCCTGTGGACCCCCGCGGGCGTTGGAGGGGGGGAACGCTTACTTGCTCTTTCGATCTGGGATCAGATAGGCTTCATCTTCACGGCGTGGTTAACTCGTATTAGGTCGATCGAGTGCTCCTGTTAACTTAGGGTGACCAGATGAGAGGAAGAAAATATCGGGACATATGGCGGGGTGGAGCAAAAAAACCAAAAACACCAGAGTGCCGCCGGCGGAGCACACACACACACAAAAAGAGTGCTGCAAAATATCAGGACAAATTGCGTCGGGACGCGGGACAAACGCCTAAATATCGGGACAGTCCCGATTTTATCGGGACGTCTGGTCACCCTATGTTAACTCGACCCCGTCCACACACATCACTCGTCTTCTGTGATGCTAGTAACTTGAGCTTGTTGGGATACAGGCTAAAGCCTGAGTGAGGGGGAGCTTGGAATAAGGACTCCTGGGTTCTCTCCTTGGCTCTGGGAGGGGAGTGAGGTCTAGTGGGTTAGAGCAGCGGGGGCTGGAGTCAGGACTCCTGGGTTCTATCCCCAGCTCTGGTTGGGGAGTGGGCTCTAGTGGTTAGAAAAAAGTGGGGCAGGGAGTCTGGATTCTCCTCCCCTGTTATTCCTCCTTGGGCAAGCATCTGGTGATTTAGTTTCCCTCGGAGGGGTATCGTGAAGGTTAATCATACAACGGTTGTAAGATGCTTTGAGATGAGGAGGCGTGGGCTTGTCTACACAAGGAATTATTCCTGAGTCACTGAGCCTGATTAACTCCCTGTGTAGATGCTTTTGGTTCTGGAAGAAGAGGGCCTTAATCAGAATGCGGTAGTGGTTCTTTATGGCTATGGGGCCGTTTCCTGGTCCCTTGTCCACACAGTGTCCTCTAAACACCTAGACGCCTTCTCAGAGCAGTGGGTCTTGTCCGGAGTTCTCTGCCTGCGGTCCCTCATGTTGACCCTACGACCTTTGCCCCATTTGTGCATTTGAAGTTAAGTCCTTTGTTAAATCCTGGTTGTTTGGCCCCTCCCTCATTCAAGGGGGCAGTCACTCAGTGGACTCCACCCACTGCTCCCAGGATTTCAGCAGATGTCTCTTTTTTCTTCCCCTCCCTCAGGAGAGAGTGATGAGATTTGGATTCATCAGTCGATCCGGCGAGGAAGGATTGCTAGAAGCTCACGAGGACTCGGAAGGTATCGTGCTGTAGCCTGGAGCTTTCCCCCTCGATATCCCCCAGGTCAAATTGCAAATTGTTGAAGAATTTCACCCAGGTCCCGCTGTATTGACCCCACTAACATGTGCAGGACAAAAGGATCTTCCAGTCTGGATCGGAAGAGAGGAAGCGGTGGGAAATCCCACTGCTGCCCTGGGAAGTTAATCACCCACACGGGGGAAAAATCGGTGCCTTGTTTATGATTTGAACGTGTCTGTCTTTAGCTTCCAGACGCTGGTTCTTTTCCGCCTTTCTCTGCTAGATTAAAGAGCCCTTTAGTACCCCGTCTTTTCTCCCTCCATCGCG
Source organism: Platysternon megacephalum (assembly GCA_003942145.1). Classification (NCBI taxonomy): domain Eukaryota; kingdom Metazoa; phylum Chordata; order Testudines; family Platysternidae; genus Platysternon; species Platysternon megacephalum. The sequence continues at coordinate 138,601 of QXTE01000395.1, read as the reverse complement.
ATCAAGTCACCTCTCCATCTTCTTTTCATAAGCTAAATGGAGCACGCTTCTTTACGTCTCTCATTCTCCGGCATTTTTTCCAGCCTTCCAATCCTTTCGGTAGCTCTTCTCTGCCCCCTCGCCAGTCTGTCAACATCCTTCTGATGATGATCTTGTCTGACACAGGCTGCAGAACCTCAAGTCATTCTTTGTTTGTTTATTTCGACTGTAAACTGTTTCAGGCAGGGACCGTCAGTGCTATTGTAAAGCAGCTCTTTTAAAAACAATGGTAATTCCGGTCATTGGTGTCTGTCTAGCAGTGGGTCAGGATTGCATTCAGCACTCCCGTCTCAGCGGGGCTAAGGAGGCAGATTTAATGAAAATCCCAGCCTTCAGTGGCTAGCGTCCCCACTAAGTCTTGTGTGGTGTTGTCCTGTAGCACGATTTTGACTCAAAGGAAACATTAGCGGCCTGTGTTTTAAAGGAGGTCTGATTACAGGATCGTGGTGGTCCCATCTGGCCTTAGAATTTATGAATCACTCCCATTTTTCAAGGGGGAAACCGAGGCACGGAGAGATTGATGGGATTTGCCTAAGGTTCCACACAAAGTTTGTGGCATGGCAAGGAACTGAATGAGGGCGAGATTGGTAGCAGGAGCTACCCATGCGGCCCTGTGGCCAAAAGTAGCAGCAGGGTGGTTTTATTCCCTCTGTATTAAATCGCCCGGGCCGTGGGGCAATTGCCCCCTTTGCCCCCTGGTTCAAATCTGCAGTAAGTTTGTCGTAAGGTGTTAAAACATGTGCTCTGGAGAGTGAATTATTGTTCTTGTCTTCTAGAGCTATTCAACGTGGCCTGTGAGCCCCGTGAGGAGAAGCAGCCCTGTGATGGAAATGAGAATATGGTACGTCAAACCGGAGATGGGAAAAGATGGTTTAAAAGAAGGGGGTTTGTTCTCTTGTCTCTCCATTGATTCTGTCTCTCCCCCCACCCACCCTAACAAAAATGCCATATAGTAAATGTGTCACCAATGCTTTCAGCTACAACCGTGCCCACAAAGATTATTGGACTGTTAGCCCCTAGGGGGATGCTCAGTTTGTTTAGTTTATCCAAGCGAATAAGAGAAGATCTCGCAGACAAAAGCAGAAGGAGTTCCAAGGGCTGGCTGCTGCAGCGTCTTTAAATTGTGGATCATCAAAAGACCTTCAAACAAGACTGGTTTTCTTCCTAAAAGATACTGGGATTTGTGAAACCCAGGTTCGGTTCACTCGCTCTGTGACTTTGCATAAGTCACCTAGATCCTTGTCAACATGAACAATTAGTTTGCGGCATACTGGGGTGTGACTCTGCTAATTTGTATTAACAGTTCATTAATGCGCTTTGAGCTAATCAGTGAGGACTACATCAAGCCGCATCAAGGAACTGTACGATTCATTCATTTCTTTTTAAGATTTGTATTTCAGTCAGCGCTGCCCTAACAGAGAGAAAATGAGCTTACAGTGTAACAATGATTTTAAAATGTCAAGTGTTGGCACATCTACCACATCCCTGGGTCAGTATTTCCAGGGGTTAATTACTCTTTCTGTTAAAAACGTACCCCTTAGTTCCAGCCTGAATTTGTCGTGCATTGGATCTTGCTCTGCTTTTATCTGCTGGATTAAAGAGCCCTTTTCAGAGATCTTCTTCCCAGGCAGCTATTCATAGACTGGGATCATATCATCTCAGATAAGATAGATAGACTGCGTCCTTACTATGTCACTACTAGGTCGAATTGATCATAGATTATCACGCCAGAAGGGACCATTATGATCATCTAATCCAGGCGTCGGCAACCTTTCAGCAGTGATGTGCCGAGTCTTCATTTATTCACTCTAATTTAAGGTTTCGCGAGCCAATAATACATTTTAACCTTTTTAGAAGGTCTCTTTCTATAAGTCTATAATATATAACTAAACTATTGTTGTATGTAAAGTAAATAAGATTTCAGAATGTTTAAGAAGCTTCATTTAAAATTAAATTAAAATGCAGAGCCCCCTGGACTGGTGGCCAGGACCCGGGCAGTGTGAGTGCCACTGAAAATCACCCGTGCCATAAATTGCCTACCCCTGATCTAGTCTGACCCCCGGCATAACAGAGGCCGTGGGGCTGAATTAATCTTCGGCGCTCTTTTCTGAACCCATTTACCCACTTAAAGTGTGGGCAACGGAGCTGGACCCAGCATGGCAGTATAATATATATATTCTCTTTCACGTCTGACTAACCAATACTTGGGTTCTAGGTTGCAACTTCAGATTTCAAGGAGAAAACATTTCTGAAAGGTTAGTGATACAACCCAGCTACTCCTGCAGTGGCTTTCAACGCCAAGTAAGGTAAAGTAACAAATTAAGAAAGGTTGGGGTGTGATACTTCAACTAGAATTGCTCACTCTCCTACCATACTGGCTTTCACGGTGCAGGAGGAATTGGGAAGTTGACTTTCACTTGCCTTAAACTCATGTATACTTGTCCAAATCAGCCAGGATGAAATCTGTATCCGCTTCAGACAGCTGACCGTTCCTTCCCGAACAGCACCATCACTTGTTTTTGAGGGAGGCATGGTCTACTGGTTAGTATTGTTATAATTACTTCTCCTGTATTGTGCCAGGCTCTGTACAAAGACAGAAGAAAAAGACAGTCCCTGCCCCAAAGGGATTACAGTCGTCTAAGACAAGAGATAGAGACAGACAGAAGGGTGAATACAAGCAGACAATGAGGGAGTGTGGGTTAGCATGGCCGGCAGATACATACGGCAAAGGAGAGTTTTGAGGCGGAATCTGTAGGTGGATAAATCTGGTTGCGTCTGATTGGAAATGGAGTGCTTTTAGTCTCAGTTCAATTCCCTCCCGCCACAGTTGGCACCAGCTGGCCTCCTGGCTAGCAACTTCAGTCATGAGGCCAAGGATTGAATGGACCCAGAGATCAGAATCCCCTCCCAGCCACCGCGGGGAGCAGTGTAAACACGTTGGAGTAGGAGTGCAAATCAGAAAAGCTGGGAGTGGACGACAGGGGATGGATCACTCGATGATTGTTCTGTTCATTCCCTCTGAAGCGCCTGGCATTGGCCACTGTCGGAGGACAGGATACTGGGCTAGATGGACCATTGGTCTGACCCATCATGTAGTAATGGAACCTTTAATGGATTTATCTTCACGTTCTGTCCCCGTGCCATAGGGATCTTGTGGGGAAAGTTTGGAGAATCCTGATCTATGAGGCTACGTTGACTCATCACTTGATTTCCCAGTGGGAGAGGAGGGGAGGGTTTGTGGGTCTCCGGTATGATTCATTCTTCCTTTTCCCTGTTGGATTCTGAGGATTGCGTTGGTCTCTCTTCTTTGCAGGCCTTAAGAAGAAGTTCACCGTTCCGGGAAGCAACAGCTCAGGATCCAGCCAGCCCAAACCGCCAGCAGGAGGCAACAGAGTTAACCTGACGCCGTCCCGTCGAGACGGCTTGAAGCCGGAGCTGGTGAAGATGTTGCAGGTGAAAGACAATACCACCAGGAGCCACTCAAGGTCAAGTAGCAATGATGAGATCTTTGAGGAATTCCAGGAAGTGGGGGAGCTGGAGAAGGCCAAGGAAGCACGTGAGAGCCAGGAAGCAGAGAAAAACGAATCATCGGAAGAGTGTTCCCTGGTCTTGTTTGAAGAGTAGCCATTGAAATAACAAACCTGCCATGGGGCACCAGGGCTACCTCCCTGAAGGTAGTGGGGATTAGAGAAAAATTAGAAAGCGCTCCAGAAAAGTGGCCGGTAGGAAATTCAGTCTAGTTTAAACTTGGTTTATGTTTGATGAAGTTCTGAGACCATTGGGACAGCAAACGTGGATTTTAACATCCAGCTCTGGCTGTAAAGGTTTCCCTCTCCCCCTTCTCAAATATTCATCTGTAAAGATAGGGGGGGAAAATCCACAATAAGTGATTTGACCTGTTTTCTTAAAACTTAGGGTGCTGGATCTTGTTTAATTCTGCCAGCCTCATGTAGTGTGTCATTTCCTTAGATTCCACTGGCAACGAGTGATTTAAAAAAACAAACAAAACAGTTTTTGATCACTGAAGGAATTGGTTGATGGGGGTTGGTTGACGGGGTCAGATCCTCAGCTGGCGTACAGCGTCGTCAATGAAATTACACGGATTTACATCAGCTACAGATAGACCCCTGTGTATAAATTGTTGCCTTTATTTGTAAAAGTACATTAAGGCTGAGATTTCCAAAGTCGCCTGATGAATATGGATGGTAAAATCGACAGGAACTGGGTATCCAGATCTGAAAGCATTTGGCATCATCAGAGTCCTTCATCTAGATTCCCATGTTACTGTTCTATAACCTGTTATGTTCTAACTCCAGTGATACCTGGACTTCCGAGTTCCTACTGTTGTGTTTAACTAGTTACTGGATTTGCGGTTTTACGTTTATCTGTTACAAACTTGTAAAAAAGACTGGCTTGTATTCATCCACTAGGGTGAAATTTGCCCTGTAGAGAGAACCAACCCTCTGAAGGCATAAGGGGACATAAATAGACCTTATCCACCGAGATGAATTTCACTGAGAGAGTTTAGCCCAAGTTAAGGGTTGAATAAAGGTGGCAGAACTAGGCCTTAAGGAGTTTATGGCTGTGACCACCATCAGGTTAAACACTCATTTATAAGTAACGGTTTACATGTTAATAAAATCTTGCAATCGGGCTGGGTTCTTGTTACCTGGTTGTAGATAAGCTAAAGTGCGATAAAAATCCAATTGTTGGTTCATTAGTGTCTTTAACTCCATTGTTTTTAATGTTGCGTCACAACGTTGGTTTTCCACACCCACCCACACCAATCAGAGTAGCTTGACTAATGACATCATCATCTACAGATATTTGAAAGGAGCGAGGGGAGTCGCAGGGGCCTGGGAAACAGAATGTAGGGAATCTAGAATCGTTCCTAGGATGTAGCAGATGTGATTCAGCAAAAGGTTCTCTGATTATTCTTTAAATCTCGACACACTTAGTTAGGTTCCTAATACAACAAAGCTTTGATTGCCTGGATTTTTTTGTAAGTGTGAATTTTATACTGGGCCTCTTCATTTTAAGGTAGCAGATTATTGAAGAACCGAACAGTGTTTTACTCTAGCCAGCCGAGACAATAATAAATCCATAGGAGTGGATACCCAGCTAGTGTAAATTGATGTCCGACTAGAGATCATTTGATAAAAAACCACTGCCCATCATGCTGGCCAACATTATGGCATTGTTTCCTTGTGTCTCAGCTCTCTGGGGCAGGGACCATCTTTATATTTTCTAGTGTCTAGCACATGGAGTCATTTCTTAGCTAGTCATACAAANTTGTTGCCTTTATTTGTAAAAGTACATTAAGGCTGAGATTTCCAAAGTCGCCTGATGAATATGGATGGTAAAATCGACAGGAACTGGGTATCCAGATCTGAAAGCATTTGGCATCATCAGAGTCCTTCATCTAGATTCCCATGTTACTGTTCTATAACCTGTTATGTTCTAACTCCAGTGATACCTGGACTTCCGAGTTCCTACTGTTGTGTTTAACTAGTTACTGGATTTGCGGTTTTACGTTTATCTGTTACAAACTTGTAAAAAAGACTGGCTTGTATTCATCCACTAGGGTGAAATTTGCCCTGTAGAGAGAACCAACCCTCTGAAGGCATAAGGGGACATAAATAGACCTTATCCACCGAGATGAATTTCACTGAGAGAGTTTAGCCCAAGTTAAGGGTTGAATAAAGGTGGCAGAACTAGGCCTTAAGGAGTTTATGGCTGTGACCACCATCAGGTTAAACACTCATTTATAAGTAACGGTTTACATGTTAATAAAATCTTGCAATCGGGCTGGGTTCTTGTTACCTGGTTGTAGATAAGCTAAAGTGCGATAAAAATCCAATTGTTGGTTCATTAGTGTCTTTAACTCCATTGTTTTTAATGTTGCGTCACAACGTTGGTTTTCCACACCCACCCACACCAATCAGAGTAGCTTGACTAATGACATCATCATCTACAGATATTTGAAAGGAGCGAGGGGAGTCGCAGGGGCCTGGGAAACAGAATGTAGGGAATCTAGAATCGTTCCTAGGATGTAGCAGATGTGATTCAGCAAAAGGTTCTCTGATTATTCTTTAAATCTCGACACACTTAGTTAGGTTCCTAATACAACAAAGCTTTGATTGCCTGGATTTTTTTGTAAGTGTGAATTTTATACTGGGCCTCTTCATTTTAAGGTAGCAGATTATTGAAGAACCGAACAGTGTTTTACTCTAGCCAGCCGAGACAATAATAAATCCATAGGAGTGGATACCCAGCTAGTGTAAATTGATGTCCGACTAGAGATCATTTGATAAAAAACCACTGCCCATCATGCTGGCCAACATTATGGCATTGTTTCCTTGTGTCTCAGCTCTCTGGGGCAGGGACCATCTTTATATTTTCTAGTGTCTAGCACATGGAGTCATTTCTTAGCTAGTCATACAAACATAGAAGACTAGGGTTGGAAGAGACCTCAGGAGGTCATCTAGTCCAACCCCCTGCTCAAAGCAGGACCAATCCCCAACTAAATCATCCCAGCCAGGGCTTTGTCAAGCCGGGTCTTAAAAACCTCCAAGGATGGAGATTCCACCACCTCCCTAGGGAACCCATTCCAGTGCTTCACCACCCTCCTAGTGAAATAGTGTTTCCTAATATCCAACCTAGACCTCCCGCACTGCAACTTGAGACCATTGCGCCTTGTTCTGTCATCTGCCACCACTGAGACCAGCCGAGCTCCATCCTCTTTGGAACCCCCCTTCAGGTAGTTGAAGGCTGCTATCAAATCCCCCCTCACTCTTCTCTTCTGCAGACTAAATAATCCCAGTTCCCTCAGCCTCTCCTCATAAGTCATGTGCCCCAAACCCCTGATCATTTTCATTGCCCTCCGCTGGACTCTCTCCAATTTGTCCACATCCCTTCTGTAGTGGGGGGCTCAAAATTGGACGCAGTACTCCAGATGTGGCCTCACTAGTGCCGAATAGAGGGGAATTATCACTTCCCTCAATCTGCTGGCAACGCTCCTAGTAATGCAGCCCAAAATGCCGTTAGCCTTCTTGGCAACAAGGGCACACTGCTGACTCATATCCAGCTTCTCGTCCACCGTAACCCCTAGGTCCTTTTCTGCAGAACTGCTGCTTAGGCTAGTCGGTCCCCAGCCTGTAGCAGTGCCTGGGATTCTTCCATCCTAAGTGCAGGACTCTGCACTTGTCCTTGTTGAACCTCATCAGATTTCTTTTGGCTCAATCCTCCTAGTCGGCAGCAGCCATGATAACTCACCACCTGCCAAGCTCACGGAGCGGCAGTTTTCTGGGCGCATTATGGCATGGGTAAATTTTGAGGAGGGGAAAGGTCCAACATCAAGCCAAGACAATCAGGGATAAATTAGCCTACGTGAGGTAAAAAGTGTATGAAAAGGGAAGAGGAAAAGGAAGGATCCGAGGACCCAATAAAGAAGCAGACCAGCAAAAATCCAAGGCTTACCACTGCTTTGCTGAAACATCCCAGAGAAAGAACAAGATAAAACCAAACAGTGGCCTTCTGAGCCCTGGTCTACACTACAGGGGAGATTCTTCTGCCCTAACATCAGATATCAAACTCGCTGTGTTCTCTCATCCAATCGTAGAAGGTTGTAAACTGCAGAGGAGTGACACCGATTTATATCAGCTCTGGATTGGGCCCAGAGATGGAAAAGCTCCATTTTGGTAGATCGTCTCTCCTCCGTCTATCTTGGCTGGCACGTCGTCAGTTCTGATGGTGTGGTTTTCTCGACATTTTGCCCAGTTTTAAATGTCTCAAGCAATGAGAATTGAACCAGTTCTTTGGGGAGAACGTTCCTGAGTCTAAAGGCGTGACACTTTATCTCGGACTGTCAACAATTCATTACGTCTCACCATTACGTCTCGGTGGGGTAGGTATTTATTGTATTGTTAATATTTAGTATGACAGTAGCAATCAGAGAGCCCAGCCAGAATCAGGGGCCCTGTTGTGCCAGGCACTGCACAGACCCTCTTACTGAGATCACCTCTTTGTTCAAGATCAGGGGCCCCCTCGTGCCGGGCGCTTCCCCCACCCAAGGTCAGGGCCTCCCATTGTGCCGGGCATTTTTCCGCTCAGAGTCTTGACTAGACAGAGGGTCAGAGAAAGGAAATGACTTGCCCAAAGGCACACCGCAAGCTTAGTGGCAGAGCCTGGGGGGTAGCACAAAAGAACCCAATGACACTCCTCCGTTGCAGACGCCAGACACCGCTCCTTCCAAGCGTTCAAAACGCTGCTCTGAGCCAACGTTAATCCCCACCGCTCAAAAGTGTCACCATCCTGTCTCTCCTCTTCACGCTCACTGCCCTCGCTCATCCACCGCTGCAGGTACAGAAACCCAGTTGCCTTCTCTCAGGCGCTCGGCCTAACTACTTTTAAAATGCCAGCACCGCACAATGCTGGCATTGTTGTCATGCCAGGAGTCAGTCCTAGCAGCTACATCATGCAGCAGCTGTAAAAAACAAAACAAAAAAAACCCCCAAAAACCAAAACAACATACAGGCGTTTTTCTTGAAAGTTTTCAAAAGCAGAAAACCAGGATTGAGATCAGATTCCTGAGCAGAAAAGGTGAAGCCACACTGTAGATTATCCCCCCGCATCCCCAACAGCGCTGGGAAGGTTAGGTTTCACTTGCTAATGGCCTTGTAGCCTGTGAATTTTGGTGCGTGTATTGGGTTTTAAGTGAGCAGTGGTCAAAATTCATGAGGTCGTTAATCGCCCGCCCTGTTGCAAATGTGCTTTATTTCGTATTTGAATTAGTTTGGCTTTAACTCCCGTGGCCGCTGGTTCTTCATGTGTCTAATTCTAAAGTCACACTATCGGATGCATAAAGGGGGGTTTCAGGTGTCTGGATCAAGGGTGTCAGGCTCAATTTGGGGCAGAGGGCCAGATTCCATGATAAATTATGGTCTAAGGTCTAAATTTAGGATTCACACAGTGATCTCCCGTGGATGGGTCAAAGCGATCAAGTGCCTAAACTGCCGGGGATTGCTTGTTCGGGTACTTTATTGTAGGATTTGGTGGGGAATTGTGTTCCCATTTTAGGTCACTGCTCTCTCTCCTTTGCATCCTTTCTTTCCCCCATCCCTCTTTTCTCTGCTTCTCTCCTTCCCCGTCTGTCTCTCTTCTGTTCTTCCCTCTGCATTTTTTTCCCCCACCACAGCAGCTCCTAATTTCCAGCCCCTCGGGGTCCCACTCCCACCTACTGTTGCCCCCATTCCACCTGCTAAAATGATCCTCTCTGAAACATGCCACATCAGCACCAAAAATCGCTGAATTTTAGAGCTGACATAGCATGGAGAATGACAGCGTTTCAGGCTCTCTGCAGACTCAGGCAGTGTTGTGTCAGTTACGCTAGGGGTGGCAAAGCGGAAATAGGACCCAGGCCTCCTGACTTGCAATTTAATGTCTTATCCACGACACTTCTTATACCATGAAGAAAAGTGACGAGAATTTCCTAATCAACCAAAGCCACGGAAGATCAAAATTTAGGCCGGTGTTGTGACTTCAATGGATCCTGTATCCCATCCCAAAATTCACTGTCAGGGGATCACAGATGTATGAGTGTGCAGAACTGATGCGTTATGCTTAAAGCCAGGGAAATCCTCATGGCTAAAGTATTTGGCCTCTGGCTCTCGAAGTAAATTCCCAGGCAAGGTCTGAATCCACCCCCACCCTCCCTTTCCTTCTGTCATTTGCTAAATATTTAGACCCCGTTGTATCATGTCGTGCTGGTTTATTGACATCTCCCAGATTCTGTGCGGTTTCCTCTCAGATAAATCACGGCGTGTGATTCGTAAAAGTTTTTTTTGCTTTTAAAGAAAGAGCTGGGCTCTGGGAAAATATGTTTCTCTCGAGGTGCAGGAAGCCTCTCCATGATGCATCATCAATCACAACCTGCCTTGGCAGCTACTGCTGAACTGGGAAGTTGGTTGGTAGCGAACGTTAAGATTGCCTGAGTCCTCTCTCTCGCATTGCAGAAGTACGAGGCTCGGTTTGTTTAGCTGGTGGAAGAGAAGGTGAAGAAGTGAATCCATCCCCTGTGCGAGGAGAAGATCTCTTAATCTAGCAGCGGCCGGAAGCTGACAAATTCAGACTGGAAATAAGGTGCACATTTTTAACCAGGAAGGGAATTAACCATTAGAATTGAGTTCTCCATCGCTTGGAGTCTGTTAATCAGGACTGGGTCACTCTTTCTAAAAGAGACGCTCTAGATCAAGCAGAAGTCAACCTGTGGAACTCCTCGCCAGGGGACGTTGTGAAGGTCGAGACTAGAACAGGGTTCAAAAAAGAACTAGAGAAGTTCATGGAGGATAGGTCCATCAATGGCTATCAGCCAGGCTGGGCAGGGTTAAATGCGGGTCAATGATAGATGGATAGCTGTGATCAAGGGGCGGGCACGGCTGTCTACTGTTGTGGTGTCTGCATTGTGGGACAGTCGATGTCATCTTGGCAGGAGCAACACATTTTCACAGGGTGTGTTATTTACCTGTCTACCGCCCATACACTCCTTTCTAGCAGTCCGTCCGTCTCCCATGTCCACTCTTCTCCATCCATCCATCCATCCTCCCGTCCTCATACACACCTCTCTATCCATCCTCTTACGTACTCTTCTCTGTCTATGTGACGAAGTGGGACTGTTCTTAATGTTTCCTCTGAATACTGTGTGGGTGCCTCAGTTTCCCCTATGCAGTTCTTAAGTATCTAGGTGGTGGGATAAGGGTGTGTGGTTGTTGCAGAGCGACAGGCCAGTGCACATAACTGCCTGACACTTTGTCTCCTGGCAACTGATGGCCGGGGCCCCGCCTCTGCAAAGGTGCCAACTGAAGGTGTTGGAGACAGAGATCAGGTGACCTCCTGTCCCGGGAAAGAGACAAAGCCCAGAGGAGGAGGGGCTGGAGGGGGTTTTCAGTTTGGGGCTGGCTGGGAACTAGGAGTGAAGGGCAGACGGGGGTGTCTGGCTCACTGGGCCCCAGAATGGACCCGGCGGAGGGGTCCCGTTCGCTGGACCGACAAGCTCTGTTTTAGACCATGTTCCTGTCGTCTAATAAACCTCTGTTTTACTGGCTGGCTGAGAGTCACGTCTGACTGCGAAGTGGGGGTGCAGGACCCGCTGGCTTCCCCAGGACCCCGCCTGGGCGGACGCGGGGTGGGAAGCGCACGGGGGGGCATATGCTGAATACTCCCAGGAGAGACCCAGGAGGTGAAGACCTGTGAGCTTCTTGCCCTGCAGATGGTCTGCTCCGAGGGAGAGGGGGCTCCCCAGAGTCCTGCCTGGATTGGTGGGGAGCAGTTCCAGAGCATCGCCCGGGGACGCCGTGACAGTCTATCCATCCCCCCACACACCCTCTATCCATCCATCCCCATACACACCCTTCTAATCCATCCATCCCCATACACACCTTTCTAATCCATCCATCCCCATACACACCTTTCTAATCCATCCATCCCCATAAACACCCTTATATCCATTCATCCACTGCCCCACAACCTTCCATCCATCCATCCATCCATCCCCATACACAGCCATGCATCCATCCCCATACACACCCTTCTATCCATTCATCCACACCCCCCACAACCTTCCATCCATCCATCCTCATACACACCCTTCTATCCATCCATCTGTCCCCAAACACACCCTCTATCCATCCATCCCCATACACACCCTTCCAGCCATCCAGCCATCCCCATACACACCCTTCCATCCCCATCCACCCCTCCATCCACCCCCCCATCCATCTCCAGCCAACACCCTTCCATCTATCCAACCATCCATTCCCATATCTGCTCATCTTGCCATCCGTCCATCCCCATATCCATTCCCCTCCCTCCCTCAATCTGTCCCCCATAGACACCTCTCCTTCCATCCCCCAATACACCCCTTTCTCCATCCACCCCTGCCCACACACACCTGTATCTCTCTCTCTCACCTTTAACTCCAGCTTAATGCATTTTTGGGGGGGCCTGGGAACTTCCTCCCTTTGAGAAAAAACAACAACTTGTTTCTCCTCTATCTAAACTATATTGTTCTCTTTTTCAGTTGTCGAAATCTTAACCCATGTGTAACGAAGATTTTAGTCAGGGAATTTCCTTAGTTTTTTTTAATTTCCCCCCCAAAATGAATCACCCTCAATCAGCATCGATCCATCCATCCACCCCACCTTCACGCCGGTCTATTTATCCACCTATCCCTACATACACTCCTGTTTTGATTCATCCATCCCCACGTACCTACTCCGCACTGTTCTCAGGATTTTCCCACTTCAATGACTAAGTCTTTATCCACCTTAATTAAGATTGCCACCTAGAATGTCCTGAGTTAAATTGTTTTTATTAAGCACGCTTCTTGATCCATAGCTGTTCCTATACACATATCTATCCCCTTATATATTCCTCTAGCTCAGGGCTCGGCAACCTTTCAGAAGTGGGGTGCAGAGTCTTCATTTATTCACTCTAATTTAAGGTGTCGCGTGCCAGTCATACATTTTAACCTTTTTAGAAGGTCTCTTTCTATAAGTCTATAATATATAACTAAACTATTGTTGTCTGTAAAGTAAATAAGGTTTTTAAAATGTTGAAGAAGCTTCATTTAAAATTAAATTAAAATGCAGAGGCCCCCGGCCCGGTGGGCAGAACCTGGGCAGCATGAGTGCCACTGAAAATCAGTTCTTGTGCCGCCTTCGGCACCCGGGCCATAGATTGCCGACCCCTGCTCTAGCTAATCAACCTCTCTTTCCCCAGACACGCCTCTGTATCTAACCGATCAATCAAATGATCTAGCTTTAGCTCCAGGCACATCCTCTCTCTATCTTTCTCCGTACCCCTTGTATAGCTAGTCTTAGCCATATCTCTCCTCTGTCCCCTCCCGAGCCTCATACAGATTTGCCACCCTGGCTAGAGCGCTGAAGCCCACCTCCCTTCCTTTCCCAGGAGCAGATTTGTCTGGCTTGCAAGAATCTCCTTCCCCTGGCCCTAGCCCACCCGGGGGCCCCAGTCCTGGCTGCATCTTTCTGGCTGCAGAGGGATCTGATGGGGTGGTGCCATTTTCCAGTGAACCCTCCCCAGCTGTGTGAGTGTGAAGCTAGCGGAAATTCCTGCCTTCCCATGCCCGGATACTGCTTGCAAAAGCTTTTCCCACTCCGAGCAGAGAGAGAAGCCGGGGAGGAAACATGTAGGGGGAAGCCAAACGGATCTGGCCCAGAGAAATGTCTCTCTGTCTTCTCTCCTCCTGGCTCTAGCTTCTGGGGGGGGGGTGTGGGGGTGTGTGGATGGTTTGGTGTTGGGGGCTTGAATTGTTCAGTTCAGGGACTAAAAATCCTGTTTTGTTTTGGTTTTTTTCCTCCCCCTTCTGGCTGTGGGAGTTGGTCAGTTTCGCAAGAGGAAATCCACTAAAGGCACAGAGCATGTAAGTAGCCGGGGTCCCCCCTCTCTGGGGTGGGGTTGCGGGGGGGGGGGGGGGAGAAAAGCCCTCAGTTTGTTTCTAAGGGGGCAGGGGAGGCCGAGATGCTGTCACCTGGGAGCTGCTGACAGATAGGAAGGGCCCGGGCTCATTGGGATTCAAAAAATATCCGTTTCCCCCACCACCACCACCACCACGCCTCCTTCTCCTCCGCCACTGAGCTGTCGGGGTGACCTCGGGCATGTCTCTTTGCCCCCCCTCCCCAGCCCCCTTTGTGCTGAGCTAGGTCTGTTTAGATTGTAACTCACAGGGGTGGGGACCCTAGGTGTCCGCCCAGCGGATGGGGAGGGTCTGCAGCGGCCGGGCACAACGTGGGGCCCTGATCTCGGTCGGGAACGGGGCGGTGGGGGGGGGCGTGTGTGTGTCTAAAGCAGCGATTTTCATCTTCCGTCTCTCCGGTCATTTGTATTTCCTGCTTCTCTCCGGCTTTTGGGTCTCCGAGAAGGGCAGAGGAATTCATAGACAAGAGGGGAAAAGATACACCTCTCAGCACCGCCGACAGGCCCGGAGCCAGACTGGGGACCCCCCCCCTCCCCCTTGTGTCGGGTGCTACAAAGATTCCCCCCCAACCTAGATTAGGGGCCCCCTCATTGTGCCCCATGCTGCAGAGACACCAAGAGAGAGGCCCTGCCCAGTTCGCCCAGAGAAAGGTGCGATTACGCCCATTTTACTGCTGGGGGAAACTGAGGCAGGAGTCGGCACGAATGATCCCGCAGCAGTTCCTGGGCGTTATCCCGCCGGAAGGGTTGGTAGGCTCCGGGGATGCGAAGGGTTAACCAGAAGGGGTTTGGAGGGGGTGGCGTTTATACAATAAAAGGGGAGGTCTGGGGAATTTCTGTCTCCTCTTGGACGGATCTTGCCGCTTGCCAGGAAGTTTCGGCTTCTCTGCTCCGGTGTGCCGGGGTCCCGGCGAAGGTGAGCTGGCCTGAGAGCGGCGTAGGAGAGACGGGTTGACCCCAGCCCCCAATTCTCTACTAGCAGGCACCAAAATCACTGTTGTATCTTTGGGTCTGGGCAGCGCCCGGCACGACGGGGCCTGATCCCCGCTGGGGCAGGGCCTGTCTCTCGCCGTGTGTCTGGGCAGCGCCCGGCACGATGGGGCCTGATCCCAGCTGGGGCAGGGCCTGTCTCTCGTCATGTCAGTATTGAGGGGAATCAGGAGAGCTGGCAGGGGGAACACAGGCCTGGGGGCTGGGGGTCGGGAGTGAGGGGCACCGGCGGGGCTGGGGGGCTGCGGGTCGGGAGTGAGGGGCGCCGGCGGGGCTGGGGGG
>QXTE01000395.1:94641-108712 GCA_003942145.1 Platysternon megacephalum | reverse complement strand
CCCCCCCTGCTCTGACCCACCAGCCCCCGCTCCCCTCCCAGCACCGGGGAGAGAACCCAGGAGTCCTGGCTCCCGGCCCGCCCGGCTCTGACCCCGCGCTGCGCCCCGGCAGGTTCCAGGAGATGTGCTACGCCGGGTACCTGGCCATCCGGCAACACGCCAACCTGCTGATCAGCCTGTTCTCGCTGATGCTGAGCTCGGGGCTGCCGGAGCTGCAGTCGTTCGACGACATCGGCTACCTGCGCAAGACGCTGGCGCTCGACAAGCCGGAGCCCGAGGCGCTCGAGTACTTCACCAAGCAGATGAACGAGGCCCACCACGGCGGCTGGACCACCAAGATGGACTGGATATTTCACACCATCCGGCACATGCCCCTCAGCGAGGCCGGGCATGACTGAGGGGCCCCGCCCACTGCTCCAGGCCCCGCCCACCGCTCCAGGCCCCGCCCGCCGCTCCAGGCCCCGCCCGCCGCTCCAGGCCCCTCCCATCCCGGAGGGGGCTGGACCGTGAGCGGCACGGGGGCGGGGGGGGGGCAGGGCGTCCCAGGAGCACAGGCCCCGCCCTCCTTGCTCGGGCTCTGTTGCTCCTCCCCCCTGGGGGAAGGGTTCCCCTAAGCCCCTCCCCCTTGGGAAAGGACCCCCCCCCCGAAGCCCCTCCCATCCTGGGGCCGGGGGAGGGGCGTCGAGGCCTGCGAGGCGCATAGAGAGGGTGGGCCAAGCACTGAAGCCCCTCCCCCTTGGGCGGGGCCTGAGAGAGGGGAGCCGGAACTTGTGCCCCTCCCGTTCTGGGTGCGTCCAGGTGAGGGCGGGGACGGGGGGTGGGGGGGGGCCCTTCCAGCTCCACCCATTATGCCCCTCCCCTTGGGGGGAGGGCAGAAGCCAGAGAGCCTTAAGCCCCTCCCCCTGTGGGGCGGGGACTGCACTGAGAGGGGCGGAGCCAGCGCACTTAGGCTCCTCCTCAGGGACCCCCGCCAAGAGATACCTGCTGTTGGGGGGGGGGGTCCTGCCCCTTTGACCTCTGACCCCCTTGGGAATCGGGGGGGGGCAGTAAAGGGGATTTAGGAACAGCTCGTGCCCCCCCAAATCTTCCAATGCACCTGAGCACCCAGCCCCCCCCATCTGATACTTGAATCCTGCCCCCCCCGCAATCTGCTGGGGGGGGGGGCAGATACTTGAAATTTTTTGCTTGGAGAATTTTTTTGTTGTTGGTGCAAAAATACAATTTTTAAAGAAGCCGGAACTGGGCCCCGAACTGCGGGGGGTGGAGGGGGGGGGCTCGAAGGGAGGGGGGTCAACATGGGCGGGGGGCCCAGAGAGCTCTGCCCCCTTCCCTGCCCCCCTGAGCCGGCCAGTGCCCCCCAAGTGATGTCACACGGCGGCCCATAGGGCAAGTCCATGCTGACCGGGCGGCTGGGGGGGGGGGCGGGGGTTCAGGGGCTGGGGCCCCCTGGAAATAGACACAGGCAGCTGCAGCATCCATTTTTATTGAGCTTTCAGGCTCTGGGGTGGGGAGAACCTGCCCAGCTGGCCCTGGCCCGAGGGGACCCCCCCACATTAGGGCAGGGGGAAATAAGGCGCAGAGATAGACTAGGTAGAGAAGGAACCCAGGAGTCCTAGCTCCCAGCCCCCCCTGCTCTGACCCACCAGCCCCCCACTCCCCTCCCAGAGCCGGGGAGGGAACCCAGGAGGCCGGGCTCCCAGCCCCGCCTGCTCTCCCCCACCAGCCCCCACTGCCCTCCCAGAGCCGGGGAGAGAACCGAGGAGTCCGGGCTCCCCGCCCCGCCTGTTCTCACCCACCCGACCCCACTCCCCTCCCAGAGGCAGGGAGAGAACCCAGGAGTCCTGCCTCCCAACCCCCCCTGCTCTGACGCACCAGACCCCACTCCCCTCCCCGAGCCGGGGAGAGAACCCCGGAGGCCTGGCTCCCAGCCCCCCCTGCTCTGACCCACCAGGCCCCACTCCCCTCCCAGAGCCGGGGAGAGAACCCAGGAGTCCGGGCTCCCAGCCCCGCCTGTTCTCACCCACCAGACCCCACTCCCCTCCCAGAGCCGGGGAGAGAACCCAGGCGTCCTGGCTCCCAACCCCCCCTGCTCTGACCCACCAGACCCCACTCCCCTCCCGGGGCCGGGGAGAGAACCCAGGAGTCCTGGTGCCCGAGGCTGCAGATGGTGATGGATTTTTCGGGGGGGTGGGGGGGGGCGGGACCGTGGGGGGGGAGGCGGACCGTGATTGGTTCCCGGGGATGCTGCGTGTCCATTGGTCATGGGGGGGGGCTATAGAAGCTGGTGCTTCCGACAAAGGGTTAAATTAAATCTATCGCGTAGCAATAAACGAAACCATTTATAGTGGGCGCTGCCACTGATAAATTAACGGGGGGGGGCAGCGGGGCTGGGGGGGCAGGGAACGGGGTGCCCTTGGGTGCAGATCGGGGGGGCAGGATAAATACAGGGTCCCTCGGGGGGGGGGAGGTGTAGAAAAGGAAAGTGGGGGTGCAGGAGGGGGGGCAGAGATTGGGGGGGGCTGCACGGCGGGGGATATTTGGGGGTTCAGTGGGGCGAGGCCCCGGAGGGAGGCCGGGCGGGGTGATCCGGGGGATGGGAGTGGGCAGGGAAGCCATTGGGGGCACCCAGGGGAGTGGGGCGCCGGGGGGGGGGGGGCTCAGAAGTTGATGTCGACGTCCCAGACCTCCCCGCTCAGGGCGTTGGCCGCCGCCTGCAGCGTCCAGGTGGCCAGGGCCAGTTGGCGCCGGAACCGCCCCTCGTCGAAGCGCCCGGGCGCCTCCCGCAGGAGCCGCAGGTGCTGCAGCAGCGCCCGCACCGTGTGGGGCCCCCGCCCCAGCAGGACGTGCCGGAAGGGGGTCTCCGTGGCCGCCACGTAGGGGGACAGGAAGTAGAACTCCACCTAGGGGGGGGAGGAAAGAAGAGGGGGTGCTTAGCAGAGTCCGACCCCCACAAATGCAGCAGGGGACGCAGGCAACAGGCGGGCATGCGCCGATCCGTGTCTGGCCCCGTGCATGCGCCGATCCACCTCTAGCCCCATGCATGCGCCGATGCACGTCTGGCCCCATGCGTGCGCCGATCCGCGTCTGGCCCCATGCGTGCGCCGATCCGTGTCTGGCCCCATGCATGCGCCGATGCACATCTAGCCCCATGCATGCGCCGATCCGTGTCTGGCCCCATGCGTGCGCCGATCCGCGTCTGCCCCATGCATGCGCCGATCCACCTCTAGCCCCCTGCGTGCGCCGACCCGCGTCTCCCCCCCGCCTGCCCCGATCCACCTCTAGCCCCCTGCATGCGCCGACCCGCATCTGGCCCCATCTATGCGCCGATCCACCTCTAGCCCCACGCATGCGGCGATGCACATCTGGCCCCGTGCATGCGCCGATCCACATCTGGCCCCGTGCATGCGCCGATCCACATCTGGCCCCATGCATGCGCCGATCCGTGTCTGGCGCCGTGCATGCGCCGATCCGCCTCTGGCCCCGTGCATGCCCCGCCCCCCGTCTGCCCCATGCATGCGCCGATCCACCTCTGGCCCCATGCATGCGCCGATCCACCTCTAGCCCCATGCGTGCGCCGATCCACCTCTAGCCCCATGCGTGCGCCGATCCGCGTCTGGCCCCGTGCATGCGCCGACCCACGTCTGCCCCATGCATGCGCCGATCCACCTCTAGCCCCATGCATGCGCCGACCCGCATCTGGCCCCATCTATGCGCCGATCCACCTCTAGCCCCTTGCATGCGCCGACCCGCATCTAGCCCCATGTATGCGCCGACCCGCATCTGGCCCCATCTATGCGCCGATCCACCTCTAGCCCCTTGCATGCGCCGACCCGCATCTGGCCCCATGGATGCGCCGATCCGCGTCCGGCCCCCTGCATGCGCCGATGCGCATCTGGCCCCATGCGTGCGCCGATGCACATCTGGCCCCATGCGTGCGCCGAGCCGCGTCTGGCCCCATGCGTGCGCCGACCCGCGGCTGGCCCCATGCATGCGCCGAGCCGCGTCTGGCCCCATGCGTGCGCCGATACGCGTCTGGCCCCATGCGTGCGCCGATGCGCATCTGGCCCCATGCATGCGCCGCGCCGCGTCGGGCCCCATGCGTGCGCCGATCCACGTCTGGCCCCGTGCATGCGCCGACACACGTCTGCCCCCGTCAAGGGCCGGACCACCGCTCGCCACGGGCGCGGGCCCACCAGCAATTGGCCCCATGTATGCGCCGACCCGCATCTGGCCCCATCTATGCGCCGATCCACCTCTAGCCCCCTGCATGCGCCGACCCGCGTCCGGCCCCATGTATGCGCCGATCCCCGTCCGGCCCCACGCGTGCGCCGATGCGTGTCTGGCCCCATCCGTGCGCCGATCCGCGGCTGGCCCCATGCGTGGGCCGATGCGCGTCCTGCCCCATGCGTGCGCCGCTCCGCGGGCGGCCCCCTGCGTGCGCCGATCCGCGGCCGGCCCCATGCGTGCGCCGATCCTCTTCTGGCCCCATGCCTGCGCCGACGCGCGTCCGGCCCCATGTCTGCGCCGATCCCCCTCTAGCCCCATGTATGCGCCGATCCCCGTCCGGCCCCACGCGTGCGCCGATGCGTGTCTGGCCCCATGCGTGCGCCGAGCCGCGTCTGGCCCCATGCGTGCGCCGATCCGCGTCTGGCCCCATGCATGCGCCGATGCACATCTAGCCCCATGCATGCGCCGACCCGCGTCTGGCCCCATGTATGCGCCGATCCGCGTCCGGC
This sequence comes from Platysternon megacephalum, assembly GCA_003942145.1. Taxonomy (NCBI): domain Eukaryota; kingdom Metazoa; phylum Chordata; order Testudines; family Platysternidae; genus Platysternon; species Platysternon megacephalum. The sequence continues at coordinate 103,976 of QXTE01000395.1, read as the reverse complement.
CCCATGCGTGCGCCGATGCGTGTCTGGCCCCATGCGTGCGCCGGGTAATTGCATGCGTCCATGCAGCTGAAAGGCGCATGCCCCCGGCTCGCGGCGGGGGTGGGGAGGCCCATGCAGCGGGGGGGGAACTGCGGGATGATGCAGAAACACACACACACACCCCCCGCCCGGGGCTCACCCTCATGATGCGGACGTTGTGCATGCGGTTGAGTCGTTCGTTCTTCTCCTCCGAGCTGTAGATGTCCTGGCGCAGCTTCTCGGCCGCCCGCGTGTAGTCGCCCCGGGCCGAGTACATCCACTGCAGGGTCAGGCCGCGGCTCTGTGTGCGGGGGGGGGGCGGGAATCAATGGGGGGGGACACGCAACCCAGCCCCCGTCCCTCCATGGGGCCTTCCAACCCCCCAACTTCCGCGCTCCCGGATATGTGCCCCCACCCCCCTCCCAGAGCCGGGGAGAGAACCCAGGAGTCCTGGCTCCCAGCCCCCNCCACCAGCCCCCACTCCCCTCCCAGAGCCGGGGAGAGAACCCAGGAGTCCTGGATCCCGCCCCCCAGCCCCCTACCTTGAGCTCGCTGCTGTAGGGGTTGAGCTCGGCGATCCGCTGCAGCAGGACGTCTCCGTAGGCGCCGAAGTCCAGCGGCACCAGGTGGTCGTGGGTCAGGCGGATCAGCAGCTGCCCCACCACCTCGGCCACCGACTTGGCCACGGCCGGCAGCCGCCCGAAGAGCATCCCGTTCAGGTTCTCGTAGGTGTCGTCCTGGGTGTGCAGGAACGGGTAGGGGCGGGCGTCCTGCGGGGACAGGGTAAACCGGGGGGCTGCGGGTCGGGAGTGAGGGGCACCGGCAGAGCTGGGGGGGGCAGGGGCGGGGGGGCGCGGGGGGAGGGGGGGGCGCCGGCAGGGCGGGGGGGGCAGCGCGGGCGGGGGGGGGCCCCCCGGGCGGGACGGGCGGCCCCGGCCCGGGGCGCGCGCGCGCGGGGGGGAGGGGGGGCTGGACGAGGTGGGGGGGGGGACCCGGCTGCGGGGGGCGGGGGGGGCCCGGTCCGGGGGGGGGGCGGGGCCCGGGGGGGGCTGGGAGCCAGGACTCCTGGGTTCTCTCCCCGGCTCTGGGAGGGGGGCCGGGGGGGCCTGGCAGGGGCGGCGGGTCGGGAGGGAGAGGCGCTGACCCAGCTGGGGGAGGGCCGGGAGGGGCGGGGGGCGGGGGGGAGGGGCGCTGACCCAAGATGGGAGGGGCGCCGGGGGGGGAAGGGGGGGGCTGCGGGGCGGGAGTGAGGGGCGTTGGCCCGACGGGGGGGGGCCAGGGGGGGCGGGCCGGGGGGGGGGCGGGGAGGGCGGGAGGGGCGGGGGGCGAGGGGCAGGGGCGGGGGGGGGCGGCCCGGGCGGGGGGGGGGGCGGGGCCCGGGGGGGGCTCGCACGGGGCCGAGGGAGGGGGCCGGGGGGGGCTGGCAGGGGCGGCGGGGCGGGGGTGGGGGGCCCCGGCGGAGCGGGGGGGGGGGGGCAAGGGGGGGGCTGGCAGGGGCTGCGGGTCGGGAGTGAGGGGCGCTGACCAAGCTGGGGGGGGGCTGGCAGGGGCTGCGGGTCGGGAGTGAGGGGCGCTGACCCAGCTGGGGGGGCCCGGGGGGGGCTGGCAGGGGCTGCGGGTCGGGAGTGAGGGGCGCTGACCAAGCTGGGGGGGGGCTGGCAGGGGGTGCGGGGCGGGCGGGGGGGGGGCCCCCGGGGGGCGGCGCGGTGGCCGGGGGGGGGGGGTGGGGGTCTGGGGGGGGGGGGGTGGGGGTCTGGGGGGGGGGGGGCCTGGCAGGGGCTGCGGGTCGGGAGTGAGGGGCGCTGACCCAGCTGGGGGGCAGCCTGCCAGGGTCTCTCACCTCGACAAAGGAGAACTCCACGGCCGGGACCCCCGCGATGGCGGTGAAGGGGTAGGCGCTGCTTTCCATGGAGAGGGGCCGGATCCTGGGGGGTGGGGGGGGCACAGGAGGCAGGATCAGAGTCAGGGAGAAGGGGGGGTTGCTGAGGGGGGGGGTTCCCCCATTGTCCCACCCAGGGCTGCCCCCCCCCAAAACCTTCCCCAGGGGGCTCTGAGATCAGGGACTCCCAGCCCCAAAGAGCTCAGGATTTCGGGGGGTGGCGGCGGGATCTGGGGCTGGCTGGGGGGTGGGGGGGATTAGGGGTCAGCAGGGACGAGGGAGCCCTGGCCAGATTAGGGGGTCGGAGGTGAAGGGTCAGAGGTGAAGGGTCGCGCCCCACTTACACCTCGCTGGCCCAGCGCCGATCCGGGAACGTCACCTGCTCGTAGAGGGTCTGGCCGCTGCGGTTCGGGCTGTCGACCTGCCGGGGGGGGGGGCGGGGGGGGGAGAGAGGAGTCACAGGTGACCTTCGAACTCTAACCCCCGACCTTCCACCCTCAGAGGGGCCAATATGGCCTGATGACCTTTGACCCTACTCTGACCCACCAGCCCCCACTCCCCTCCCAGAGCTGGGGAGAGAACCCAGGAGTCCTGGCTCCCAGCCCCCCCTGCTCTAACCCACCAGCCCCCACTCCCCTCCCAGAGCCGGGGAGAGAACCCAGGAGTCCTGGCTCCCAGCCCCCCCTGCTCCGACCCACCAGCCCCCACTCCCCTCCCAGAGCTGGGGAAAGAACCCAGGAGTCCTGGCTCCCAGCTCCCCCCGCTCTAACCACCAGCCCCCACTCCCCTCCCAGCACCAGGGAGAGAACCCAGGCGTCCGGGGCTGCCCCTCACCTGTTTGAGGACGCTCTCGATGAGGCTGGTCAGCAAGGGGCTGGTTTTGGCGTAGAATTTGTCATCACCTGACGTTCAGCGGAGGGGAGAGAAACCCGTCAGGGTGGGGGTGGGGGGGGGGTCCAGTGGTGGAACCTCGATTCCCACCCCCACTTTGGGGGGGCTGACATGGGGCTCAACCCTCAGGGGATGGGGGGAGGGGCAAGCTTGGAGTCACCCCCTCCCACGGACCTTCATAGAGTTAGGTTTATAAAAGAGAGGGGGAAACTGAGGCAGACAGTGCCTCCTCTAACCCACCAGCCCCCCCTCCCCTCCCCGCACAGAGCCAGGGAGAGAACCCAGGAGTCCTGGCTCCCAACCCCCCCTCCTCTAACCCACCAGCCCCCCCTCCCCTCCCCGAGCCCGGGCGAGAAACCACACGTCCCTGCCCCCCCCCCCCCCCCCCCCTCCCCTCCCAGAGCCGCGGAGAGAACCCAGGAGTCCTGGCTCCCAGCCCCCCCTGCCCCAACCCACCAGCCCCCACTCCCCTCCCAGAGCCAGGGAGAGAACCCAGGAGTCCGGGTCCCCAGTCACGTACCTAGCACAGCGTTGTCCAGACTGATGTAGGCCACAGCTTTGAGGTGCAGCATGCTGAGATACCCCTGGTCAGGACAGGAGGTTTGGGGGGAGGGGGGTAAGTTGTGGGGGGGGCCCAAAGTCAGCAGCCCCCCATCTCATCAGTGATGGTTGCTGCTATTCCCCCCTCTTACCACCAGGTGGAGCACAGAGCCTCCTGCGGGCCAGGGAGAGAACCCAGGAGTCCTGGCTCCCAGCCCCCCCCCCCCCGATCCAGCCCCCCAGCCCCCACACCCCTCCCAGAGCTGGGGAGAGAACCCAGGAGTCCTGGCTCCCAGCCCCCCCCCCCTGCTCTAACCCACCAGCCCCCCACGCCCCTCCCAGCGCCGGGGAGAGAACCCAGGAGTCCTGGCTCCCACCCCCCCCTGCTCTACCCCCCTCCCAGCCCCCACTCCCCTGCCAGAGCCGGGGAGAGAACCCAGGAGTCCTGGCTCCCAGCCCCCCCCAGATCCAGCCCCCAGCCCCCACACCCCTCCCAGAGCCGGGGAGAGAACCCAGGAGTCCTGGCTCCCAGCCCCCCCCAGATCCAGCCCCCAGCCCCCACACCCCTCCCAGAGCCGGGGAGAGACCCCAGGAGTCCTGGCTCCCAGCCCCCCCTGCTCTAACCACCAGCCCCCACTCCCCTCCCAGAGCCGGGGAGAGAACCCAGGAGTCCGGGCTCCCAACCCCTCCTGCTCTACCCACCCCCCCAGACTCCCCTCCCAGAGTTGTTGGCTGGGGGAGGGGACGAGACTGGTGGGCCCCTGTATGTAGAACCCCCTCCCCCCCCCGCCCCCAGCTCCGCAGCGGGGACCCAGGCGTCCGGGTTACCTCTAGCCATTCGGTGGAGCCGACCCGGCCGAAGTCTTCTGCATCCCAGCTAGCGAAGAGGAGGGTGCGCCGGAGCTGGAAGCCTGGGAAGGGAAATGGACGGATGTGGGGCTGAGAACCCAGGAGTCCTGAGGTCCCCGGGGAACTTTGATCTCACCCCTTTAAGGCGGCCATCTTTTTCGTCAGGCTGATGAATATTTCCCTCGCGGCTCTTGGCGGGAGCCAAGGTCCCCACCCGGTGGCCACTGGGGGTATGACAGGGGAGGGGTGTTCCAGCCCCCACCTGGTGCCAGCCCCGCCCCCTCAGCTAGCCCCGCCCCCTGCCCCCACCTGGTGCCAGCCCCGCCCCCCCTCCGCTAGCCCCGCCCCCTGCCCCCTTACCGTTGCGCACCATGGCGGAGAAGGTCCGGGCCAGCTCGAGCAGCAGGGCCGTGCCCACGCCCGAGCTGGCCGCCCCCGGACCCAGAGAGTCCCGCTGAGCCCCGATGATTACGTAGTGATCTGAGAGGGGCGGGGGGGGGAGGAGCCAAGGTTAGGGGGAAAGGAGACCCCCCCCTCTCGACAGCCCCGTGCCCCCATCCCACACGCCTCCCCTCCCCTAGTCCCCACACAGCACCCCCAGGCCCAGCCCCCCACCTCTCTTTCTGCCCCACTGCCCCCAGGCCCAGCCCCCCCACCTCTCTGTGGCCCCCACCCCACTACAACCCACACCCAACCCCTCAGCCCAGCCCCATTCCTGTCCCCCCCCCATCAATTCTCCCCCCCGCTCTCCACCCCACCCCACCCCGCCCCGTCCCCTCCCCCGGCCTCACCCGGTTCAAATCGCCCCTCGATGCAGCCGAAGACGTTACTGATCATGGTCGGAGTCTTGACGTTGTTCACCTGGAGGTGCAGCCGGACGCCTGGGTCCCCGGGCCCAAGGCGATACGGGACGTTGGCCAGGCGGCCCTTCCAGTCCCGTGGGGCGGCCAGCCCTGTCAGCTTACTGGAGGGGGGCGGGAAGAGGGGGTCAGACCCTCACAGAGCTGGGGAGAGAACCCAGGAGTCCTGGCTCCCAGCCCCCCCTGTTCTAACCCACCAGCCCCCATGCCCCTCCCAGAGCCGCGGAGAGAACCCAGGAGTCCTGGCTCCCGGCCCCCCCTGCTCTAACCCACCAGCCCCACTGCCCTCCCAGAGCCGGGCAGAGAACCCAGGAGTCCTGGCTCCCAGCCCCTCCGCTTTAACCCACCAGCCCCCACTCCCCTCCCAGAGCCAGGGAGAGAACCCAGGAGTCCTGGCTCCCGGCCCCTCCGCTTTAACCCACCAGCCCCCCCTCCCCCCCCAGAGCCGGGGAGAGAACCCAGGAGGCCTGGCTCCCAGCCCCCCCTGCTCCAACCCACCAGCCCCCACTCCCCTCCCAGAGCTGGGGAGAGAACCCAGGACTCCTGGCTCCCAGCCCCTCCGCTTTCACCCACCAGCCCCCACTCCCCTCCCAGAGCCAGGCAGAGAACCCAGGAGTCCTGGCTCCCAGCCCCCCCTGCCCCAACCCACCAACCCCCGCTCCCCTCCCGGAGCCGGGCAGAGAACCCAGGAGGCCTGGCTCCCAGCCCCCCCCTGCTCTAACCCCCCAGCCCCCACTCCCCCCCTAGAGCTGGGGAGAGAACCCAGGAGTCCTGGCTCCCCTGCTTACCCGAGGAGGCGGGCGGCCGTGCTGGCGCTGATGGGGTGGGCCGGGATGCGGGGCAGCCCCGAGGACTGGATTGGGGGGAACTGGGTGTGGTTGAAGGAGGGGAAGCCGGGGGTGTAGGGGTCCCCGGTCCCCATGTGAACCTGTGGGGGGACAGAGACAGCGGGTGAGGGACGGAGGCCGGGCCTGCCCCACTGAGCTCGACTCCTTGGCTTCCAGGCCGTGGAGAGAGACGGGGAAGAAGCGCCCCCCCCCCGGGAACCGACCCCCCCACCCGCCGCAGAGCGCGACCGGCTCCAGGTACGGCCGGAGATCTATCAGCTAGCCAGTTTTGAAGCCCTTTCGTTTGGTTGACGCCCGGGTTAACGTTCGAGCTCGCCGGGGAGGGAGCAATTTCCCGTGGGCGGGAGTCGGCGGCCCGGTCGTCTCGTTAGAGAGAGAGCTCGTTAGCGTGAAGGGATCCCTGTGGCGCAAACGCCGGGATGGGTGGTAACTACGTGAAACACCCCTTCAATTCGTTATTAATCGGGGCCTCAATCCATCGCTCCGTTAGCTTAACGGGGATAGATGTCCCCGGGCAAGCTGCCCCCCCCCATCCCCTCACCCACCACGTCCCATGCAGACCCTCCGCCCACATCGCCGGCACTCACGTGGCCGTAAATCGCCCGGTTCGGGGACAGACCCACTTTCCGCGGATCCTGGGGGATGTCCCAGGGGTCAGGGTAAATCAACACCCCCCGGGCCTGGGCAGCGTCTGCGTTCGCCACCTGCAGGAAAGGAGAGAACCCAGGAGTCCGGGCTCCCAGCCCCCCCTGCTCTAACCCACCCGCCCCCACTCCCCTCCCAGCGCCGGGGAGAGAACCCAGGAGTCCGGGCTCCCAGCCCCCCCTGCTCTAACCCACCCGCCCCCGCTCCCCTCCCAGCGCCGGGGAGAGAACCCAGGAGTCCGGGCTCCCAGCCCCCCCTGCTCTGACCCCCCAGCCCCCACTCCCCTCCCAGTGCCGGGGAGAGAACCCAGGCGTCCGGGCTCACCTTCTCCGCGTAGCTGATCTCTCCCACCCTGACGATGACGAGGTGGCCCTGGGGGTTCACTCCCTGCTGTCCCAGGACGTCGAAATCCTCCTGGCGCCCGTAGTTCGCGTAGACGAGCCCCGCCTGGGGAGACAGAAGGGGGGAGCATGGGGGTGGGCGGACACCCCCCAAACCAGCACGCCCAGGAGCAGGGACCGGGCTGGGGAGGCTCCAGAGTGGGGATGGGGGGCAGGATGAGAGGAGGGGGGCAGAGGAATTACCGGGGCATTGCCGGGGGCGCTGTAGGGGCAGGACCCGGGGGGGGGGGGGGGGGCGGCGCGGGGGGGGGGGCGGGAGGGGGGGGGGGGGAGGGGGGGGGCCTGGCGGCGGGCGGGCGGGCGCGTGGGGGGGGGGGGGGGGGGGCAGGACCCGGGGGGGATGGGGCGTTGCCGGGGGCGTTACCGTGGTGTTGCTGGGTGTGGTGTAGGTGCAGGACCCGGGGGAGGCAGGGCGTTGCCGGGGGGCGTTACCGGGGCGTTGCCGGGGGCACTGTAGGTGCAGGACCCGGGGGAGGCGGGGCGTTGCCGGGGGGCGTTACCGTGGCGTTGCCGGGGGCGCTGTAGGGGCAGGACCCGGGGGGGTCGGGGCGTTGCCGGGGGGCGTTACCGGGGCGTTGCCGGGGGCGCTGTAGGGGCAAGACCCGGGGGAGGCGGGGCGTTGCCAGGGGGCGTTACCAGGGCGTTGCCGGGGGTGCTGTAGGGGCAGGACCCGGGGGGATGGGGCGTTGCCGGGGGGCATTACCGTGGCGTTGCCGGGGGCGTTACCATGGCGTTGCCGGGGGCGCTGTAGGGGCAGGACCCGGGGGAGGTGGGGCGTTGCCGGGGGGCGTTACCGTGGCGTTGCCGGGGGCGCTGTAGGGGCAGGACCCGGGGGGATGGGGCGTTGCCGGGGGGCGTTACCGTGGCATTGCCGGGGGCGCTGTAGGGGCAGTACATCTCGGGGTCCTCCAGGGGCAGTTTCTCCAGGACCCCCACTTGCGGGTCCAGCTGATGCAAGAAGTTGGGGTTCAGCCTGGGGGCGAGGGGGGGGGTCAGAGCCCAGCCAGCCCGGCCCCCCCCTTTGCCTCCTCCCCCCTCCCCACATGGGTCCCCCCATCTCCCCCCCCCCCGGTCAGACCTGTCCGGACGCTGCAGCCCCACGTAGTGGGTGTCGGTCCAGGCCCGGTCCAGCCCGCGGGACGTGAAACTCTCCAGGACCTTGTGGGTCAGGGCGTCCATGCGGGGCGAGCCGGGGCGGTGGGGTCCCTCGCTCACCCACCTGGGGGGGGGAGAGCAGAGGGGAGGGGTCAGGCGGCAGCTGGGGCCAGACGACACCCCCCCCCCCGCACCTCCACCCCTCTAGCCCCGCTGGGCAAATTGGGGAGGGGGGGTCCCCGGTGTGTTTGGAGGTGGGGGTCTCTCAGGAGGGATGGCAGATGGGGGGGGGCCTAGGATGGCAGAGGGGGATTCGGGGTCTCTGTGGGGGGGCTCAGAGAAGGGGGGACGCTGTGCTGGGTGGGGGTGAGGGATGACTCTGGGAGTTGGGGGGGGGGAATCTGTGGGGCAGGGGGACCCTGTGGGAGGATCTGGGGGACCACGGGGGAGGGGGTTCTTTGGGGGGCAGGAGGATCTGGGAGCTCTCTGGGTGGGCCGGGGGACTCCAGGGGGCTGGGGGTTCTCTGGGGGGCTGGGGGTCCCTGTGGGAGGATCTGTGGCAGCAGGGGGTCCCCATGGGAAGGGGGATCTCTGGGGGGCGGGGGGCTCTGGGGGCACTTGGGGGGCAGGGGGCTCTCGGGGGGGCTCACCGGATGGTGCTCTCGATGCTCTCCTCCCGCAGGTATTTCTGGAACATTTCCTTCAGGTCGGCCCAGTAGAGGGGGGGCCCCGGCCCCGGCCCCGGCGACTCCTCGGCCACCCCCTCGTCGCTCACCACGGCCAGGAGGTCGCCCCGGAGCCCCGCGCACGACGGGCAGCTGCCCCGCAGGGCCACGTAGCCCAGCAGGAACGCTGCACGGGGGGGAGACGGGCGTGGGCACGGGGGGCACGGACACGGGGGGCAGGGGGCGGGGCTGTCAGTCCGGGAGGCAGGGCCGTGAGCCCAGGGGGCGGGGTTTTCAGTCCAGAGGGCGGAGCTCGCGGCCAGGGGGAGGGGCTGGAGGGCGGAGCTCTGGGTTAGGGGGCAGGACAGTTGAGCAGGGGGAGGGGCTGTCAGGTCAGAGGGCGGATCTCTGAGCCAGGGGGTGTGGCTATCGGCCCAGGAGACAAGGCTCTGGCCCAGGGGGCGAGGCTCTGGGTCAGGGGGTGGGGCTGTTGGGCAAGGGGTGGGGCTGTTGGGCAGGGGGAGGGGCTCTGGGTCAGGGGGTGGGTCTGTTGGGCAAGGGGCGGGGCTGTCGGGAAGGGGGCGGGGCTCTGGGTCAGGGGGCGGGGCTCTGGGTCAGGGGGCGGGGCTGTCGGGCAAGGGGCG
>QXTE01000395.1:74307-93198 GCA_003942145.1 Platysternon megacephalum | reverse complement strand
GCCCTGCCGGTGCCCCTCACTCCCGACCCGCAGCCCCCTGCCCTGCCGGTGCCCCTCACTCCCGACCCGCAGCCCCCCCGGCCCTGCCGGTGCCCCTCACTCCCGACCCGCAGCCCCCTGCCCTGCCGGTGCCCCTCACTCCCGACCCGCAGCCCCCTGCCCTGCCGGTGCCCTCACTCCCGACCCGCAGCCCCCCTGCCCTGCCGATGCCCCTCACTCCCGACCCGCAGCCCCCGCTAGCCCAGCCCCCCCCAGCTCTGCCGGTGCCCCTCACTCCCGACCCGCAGCCCCCTGAGAAACATCCATCCCTGTAAAGGGTGCCTCCCCCTGGCTGAGCGAGGACCGGCCGCTGTGGGGGGTTTATGGGGTTCTCACAGGCCCCCCCACCCCGTCCCCCCAGGGACACTCACGGAGCCGGCGCTGGGTGCTGGGAGCTGACAAGCTGCTGTTTGTGTCTGATACAAGCCCAGGCTGCCACCCACCCGCCGGTGACACCCAGCCCCCCTCCCCCGCCGGGACCCACGTCCAGCCCCCCCCCGCCTGGGCCCGGCCAGGGTGACGTCAGGGGGCCCTGGGCTGCCGGGAACGGGCGGGGGGGGGGTGTCCCCTCGCAGCCCCAACGCTCACCGGGTCTAGGGGTGCTGTGACCCCAGGANAATGGGGCAGGGGACCTGTCCCCTCTAGGGGGCGCCGGGCAGGGCCTGGCTGGGTCAGGGGGGCGGGGAATGGGGCAGGGGACCTGTCCCCTCTAGGGGGCGCCGGGCAGGGCCTGGCTGGGTCAGGGGGGCGGGGAATGGGGCAGGGGACCTGTCCCCTCTAGGGGGCGCCGGGCAGGGCCTGGCTGGGTCAGGGGGGCGGGGAATGGGGCAGGGGACCTGTCCCCTCTAGGGGGCGCCGGGCAGGGCCTGGCTGGGTCAGGGGGGCGGGGAATGGGGCAGGGGACCTGTCCCCTCTAGGGGGCGCCGGGCAGGGCCTGGCTGGGTCAGGGGGGCGGGGAATGGGGCAGGGGACCTGTCCCCTCTAGGGGGCGCCGGGCAGGGCCTGGCTGGGTCAGGGGGGCGGGGAATGGGGCAGGGGACCTGTCCCCTCTAGGGGGCGCCGGGCAGGGCCTGGCTGGGTCAGGGGGGCGGGGAATGGGGCAGGGGACCTGTCCCCTCTAGGGGGCGCCGGGCAGGGCCTGGCTGGGTCAGGGGGGCGGGGAATGGGGCAGGGGACCTGTCCCCTCTAGGGGGCGCCGGGCAGGGCCTGGCTGGGTCAGGGGGGCGGGGAATGGGGCAGGGGACCTGTCCCCTCTAGGGGGCGCCGGGCAGGGCCTGGCTGGGTCAGGGGGGCGGGGAATGGGGCAGGGGACCTGTCCCCTCTAGGGGGCGCCGGGCAGGGCCTGGCTGGGTCAGGGGGGCGGGGAATGGGGCAGGGGACCTGTCCCCTCTAGGGGGCGCCGGGCAGGGCCTGGCTGGGTCAGGGGGGCGGGGAATGGGGCAGGGGACCTGTCCCCTCTAGGGGGCGCCGGGCAGGGCCTGGCTGGGTCAGGGGGGCGGGGAATGGGGCAGGGGACCTGTCCCCTCTAGGGGGCGCCGGGCAGGGCCTGGCTGGGTCAGGGGGGCGGGGAATGGGGCAGGGGACCTGTCCCCTCTAGGGGGCGCCGGGCAGGGCCTGGCTGGGTCAGGGGGGCGGGGAATGGGGCAGGGGACCTGTCCCCTCTAGGGGGCGCCGGGCAGGGCCTGGCTGGGTCAGGGGGGCGGGGAATGGGGCAGGGGACCTGTCCCCTCTAGGGGGCGCCGGGCAGGGCCTGGCTGGGTCAGGGGGGCGGGGAATGGGGCAGGGGACCTGTCCCCTCTAGGGGGCGCCGGGCAGGGCCTGGCTGGGTCAGGGGGGCGGGGAATGGGGCAGGGGACCTGTCCCCTCTAGGGGGCGCCGGGCAGGGCCTGGCTGGGTCAGGGGGGCGGGGAATGGGGCAGGGGACCTGTCCCCTCTAGGGGGCGCCGGGCAGGGCCTGGCTGGGTCAGGGGGGCGGGGAATGGGGCAGGGGACCTGTCCCCTCTAGGGGGCGCCGGGCAGGGCCTGGCTGGGTCAGGGGGGCGGGGAATGGGGCAGGGGACCTGTCCCCTCTAGGGGGCGCCGGGCAGGGCCTGGCTGGGTCAGGGGGGCGGGGAATGGGGCAGGGGACCTGTCCCCTCTAGGGGGCGCCGGGCAGGGCCTGGCTGGGTCAGGGGGGCGGGGAATGGGGCAGGGGACCTGTCCCCTCTAGGGGGCGCCGGGCAGGGCCTGGCTGGGTCAGGGGGGCGGGGAATGGGGCAGGGGACCTGTCCCCTCTAGGGGGCGCCGGGCAGGGCCTGGCTGGGTCAGGGGGGCGGGGAATGGGGCAGGGGACCTGTCCCCTCTAGGGGGCGCCGGGCAGGGCCTGGCTGGGTCAGGGGGGCGGGGAATGGGGCAGGGGACCTGTCCCCTCTAGGGGGCGCCGGGCAGGGCCTGGCTGGGTCAGGGGGGCGGGGAATGGGGCAGGGGACCTGTCCCCTCTAGGGGGCGCCGGGCAGGGCCTGGCTGGGTCAGGGGGGCGGGGAATGGGGCAGGGGACCTGTCCCCTCTAGGGGGCGCCGGGCAGGGCCTGGCTGGGTCAGGGGGGCGGGGAATGGGGCAGGGGACCTGTCCCCTCTAGGGGGCGCCGGGCAGGGCCTGGCTGGGTCAGGGGGGCGGGGAATGGGGCAGGGGACCTGTCCCCTCTAGGGGGCGCCGGGCAGGGCCTGGCTGGGTCAGGGGGGCGGGGAATGGGGCAGGGGACCTGTCCCCTCTAGGGGGCGCCGGGCAGGGCCTGGCTGGGTCAGGGGGGCGGGGAATGGGGCAGGGGACCTGTCCCCTCTAGGGGGCGCCGGGCAGGGCCTGGCTGGCTGGGGGGTACTTTGGGGGCTCTGTGCTGTGGGAAAAGGAGAAGGACGAAGGATGTTTCTGGCTGTCGCGCGCTATATTCCTGTCCATGGCCTGTAGGGGGCATCGGAGCACGGAATAAAATCCCCTGCTAATCCCATGGCTGAGATGCAGCCACCTCTGGGGCGGGGCGGCCGGTTACCCAGGGACCCCTCGCCCAGCACTGAGATGCAGCCACCTCTGGGGTGTGTATGTGGGGGGGGGGCAGTTTTTATTAACCCCCCCGCCCTTCGGACTGGACTTTGCCCTCTCCGATTGTCACTGCTCATGCAGGGGGCTCAGGCAGGGAAGGGTTAAGAGGGGCGGGGCCTGAGACAAGGGGGCGGGTTTCCTGGAAGACACCCCCCCCCCCCCCCCCCCCCCCCCCGCGCCCCCTAGCGCCGCCCGGGGGCCCGCCCCGCCTGCCCGGGGGGCGCGCGCCCCCTGCTGAGGCTCCCGCCCCGCTCCCCGCCCCGCCCCCCACCCCACCGCCCCCCCATACCCCCCCCGGGGGCCACCCCAGCCCGCCCCCGGGGAGGGCCCCCCCCAGCGCCCCCTAGCGCCGCCCTGGGCCGGCCCCGCCTGCCAGGGGAGCGCGCCCCCTGCTGAGACCCCGGCCCCGCTCCCTGCCCCACAACGCCCCCCAGCACCCCCCTGGGGCCCGCCCCGCCCGCCCCCGGGCAGCGCCCCGCGCCGAGGCCCCCGCCCCGCTCCCTGCCCCGCCGCGCCCCCCCGCGCCCCCCCGGGGGGGCGCGCGGCGCGGGGCCCAGTTCAACCCCCTCCTCTTTAAAAAAATTGGGTGGTGAAAAGGAGAGGGGCCTGGGGGGGGGGGGTGGGCGGGGGGCGGGGGCGGGGGGCGCAGCAGGGGGGGCTCTCCCCTGGCGGGCGGGGCTGGCCCCAGGGCGGCGCTAGGGGGCGCTGTGGGGCAGGGAGCGGGGGGGGCGCTAGGGGGCGCTGTGGGGCAGGGAGCGGGGGCGGGGGCGGGGCCTGTGTTTCGGAGACAGCCCCAGTTTTCATTCCTTGCCCCGAATTACCCCGCCCTAGCCTGGGGATGGGGGGATGGGGGGACGGGAGGGCCGCCCCCTTCGTGAGGTCTTCCGCCCCCCCCCCACCCCCCATTAACACTTTCCATAGGGGGTGGGGCTCCTCTCGGATTTCCCTCCCCAGCTTGCGAATGTCCAGGGGTCCCCGGCGTCATTCATGGTCCAGGGTCTCGGCAGTTTCTAGCCCCAAAAAAATCCTACCTCTGACCCCAAGTTCTTAGCTTTGAACCTATGTGTATGGGGGTGGGAGGGGGGGGGAATTGAAACTGAAACCGTCCCTGTGCCAAAGAGGTCAATGCAATGGGTAATACCATGGGACAGAACCCAGGCGTCCTGGCTCCCAGCCCCCACTCCCCTCCCAGAGCCAGGGAGAGAACCCAGGAGTCCTGGCGCCCAGCCCCCCCTGCTCTAGCCCACCAGCCCCCACTGCCCTCCCAGAGCCGGGGAGAGAACCCAGGAGTCCCGGCTCCCAGCCCCCCCTGCTCTAACCCACCAGCCCCCACTCCCCTCCCAGAGCTGGGGAGAGAACCCAGGAGTCCTGGCTCCCCGCCCCCCCTGCTCTGACCCACCAGCCCCCACCCCCCTCCCAGAGCCGGGGAGAGAACCCAGGAGTCCGGGCTCCCAGCCCCCCCTGCTCTAACCCACCAGCCCCCCCCCCCCTCCCAGAGCCGGGGAGAGAACCCAGGAGTCCTGCCCCATCCTCTTCCTCCCTTAGCAGAGACGAGAGAGACACGAAATCGTTTCCATCTTAACTTAATATCAAATATAAACTCTGTGGCCCGGGCCCCCGGCGCGTCGGCCGCCTCCAAGGCTCTGGCCGTGTTGACCGTTCAAACAGTGCCGCAGAGATTTGCGTGTTCAGGCTCCCTACATGTCCGGGGGATCGTCAGCCGCGAGCGAGCCGGCAACGCCCGCCTGCGAGTCCCGTCCCCCTTCTCCCATGGCGCCGAGGTGCGGCCACCTCTGGGGCGGAGCGGCCGGTTACCCAGCAACCCCTCGCCCGGCGCTGAGATGCGCCCACCTCTGGGGTGGGGCGGCTGGTGACACGGGGACCCCTCGCCTGGCGCTGAGATGCGCCCACCTCTGGGGCGGGGCGGCCGGTTACCCGGCCACCCCTCGCCTGGCGCTGAGATGCGCCCACCTCTGGGGCGGGGCGGCTGGTTACCCGGGGACCCCTCGCCCGGCGCTGAGATGCGTGTCTGGAGCGGCAGCGAGGTCCGTGCCGGGCTCGGGGCCGGGTGACGTGCGTCAATCCTCTAGTTCTCTCTCCTCTTCCGGGACGGTTGCTCTGTCTCCCCGCAGTCTGGGATGATTGGCAGCTGTCAATCTTCCAGCAGCTGCCCGGTGGCTTTATTCATTGCGGGAGTCCAAAAACCAAACGCAGGATGATTGGCAGCTGTCAATCATCCTCGTAGTTCTCCTCTGATATGATGGCGACAGTCCAGGCAGTCTGGCTTGGGGTGATTGACAGCTGTCAGTCACCCATCAATGTTTAAACCCCGCCTCCCTGCCAAGGAGAGCAGGTTTTCTTCCATGACTCCAGGATGATTGGCAGCTGTCAATCACCAAGCGAGGTTTTCCCCAGGCTCCATGTCTGCTGTCCGGTGGGTGGATGATTGGCGGCTGTCAATCATCCGCCACCAGGAAGGTTCCGAGGGGGGGAGGGGGCGGAGTGCTGTGGCGGTCGAGGGGGGGCGGGAGCCCCTCACCTGGCGTCGGGCCGGCAGGCGTCCGTCAGGAACAGCTTGACCCGCCCCCGCAGGAAGTTGGAGTGGATGCTGAGGAGTTTGGCCAGAGTCCGGATGCTGAGGGTGGGGGGCGGGGCAGGGGCCAGGTCCAGCTCCACCTGGGGGAGACGGGGGGGGTGGTTAGAGGGGGGGCACTTTTACGGGGGACATTTACCCTTCTGTCCCCCCATCCCCCCACACTGCTCCGTCCCGCTCCACAAATTCGTCTGTCCATCCATCCCTCCATCCGTCCACACCTCCACTCATCCATCCACTCATCCATCCATCCCTCCATCCGTCCATCCACACATCCACTCATCCGTCCATCCATCCATCTGTCCATCCATCCATCCATCCACACATCCACTCATCCATCCACTCATCCATCCATCCCTCCACCCATCCATCCACATATCCACTCATCCGTCCATCCATCCGTCTGTCCATCCATCCATCCATCCATCCGTCCACACCTCCACTCATCCATCCCTCCATCCATCCATCCCTCCACCCATCCATCCCTCCATCCATCCACATATCCACTCATCCATCCATCCCTCCACCCATCCATCCCTCCATCCATCCATCCATCTGTCCATCCATCCACTCATCCATCCATCCCTCCACCCATCCATCCATCCCTCCACCCATCCATCCCTCCATCCGTCCATCCATCCATCCATCCGTCGATCCACACATCCACTCATCCGTCCATCCATCCATCCATCCCTCCACCCATCCATCCCTCCATCCATCCATCCACACATCCACTCATCCGTCCATCCATCCATCCCTCCATCCGTCCACACCTCCACTCATCCATCTGGCGCTGAGATGCGCCCTCCACCCATCCATCCATCCCTCCACCCATCCATCCCTCCATCCGTCCATCCACACATCCACTCATCCGTCCATCCGTCTGTCCATCCATCCATCCATCCATCCATCCATCCATCCGTCCGTCCGTCCCTCCACACATCCACTCATCCCTCCATCCATCTGTCTGTCCATCAATCCATCCATCCACTCATCCGTCCATCCCACCCGTCCCGCCCCATGAATCCGTCCATGCATCTGTCAGTCCGTCCATCACCCACAGCCTCCGTCCATCATTCTGTCCTCCCACCCCCCCACCCCCGTCCCCTCCCTGCCCCCGGTGCCCCTCACCTGGGTGTTGTGGCTCCGCAGGATCTGGGTGACGCTACGCAGGTTGCTGTACGTGCGCCCGAGCTGCTGGTTCAGGGAGGGGTCGAGGACCAGGTCCCGGGCCCGGAGCACCGCGGCCGAGAGCAGGGCCTGCCCCCCCCACACCTCCGCCGCCTGCGTCTGCCTCTGGGGAGGGAGGGCAGGGTCAGACCCCCGGGCTCCCCCAGCCCAGCACCCCCAGATCAGACCCCCGGGCTCCCCCAACCTCCCACAGGTCAGACCCCCGGGCTCCCCCAGCCCAGCCTCCCTGGATCAGACCCCCGGCCCCTCGACCCCGGGTCCCCCCCTGGATCAGACCTCCCCCAGGCCCAGTTCAGACTCACGTCCATTTTCTTCCACTCGTTAAAATTAACCTTCGTGTCAGGCACCGTGAGAACTTCTGATAAGTTGCAAGAATTTGTACAACCTTCCTGTAAAGAGACCAAATTGCCTGACACCACGGAGGTGGTTCTCTGGGGACCCCTCGCCCGGTGCTGAGATGCGCCCACCTCTGGGGCGGGGCGGCCGGTTAGAAGGGGACCCCTCGCCCGGCGCTGAGATGCGGCTACCTCTGGGGCGGGGCGGCTGGTGACCCGTGGACCCCTCGCCCGGCGCTGAGATGCGGCTACCTCTGGGGCGGGGCGGCGGGTTACAGGGGGTCCCCTCGCCCGGCGCAGAGATGCGCCCTCCGCTGGGGCGGGGCAGCCGGTTCCCCGGGGGCCCCTCGCCCGGCGCTGAGATGCGACCACCTCTGGGGCGGGGCGGCTGGTGACCCGGGGACCCCTCGCCCGGCGCTAGGGGCTGGCGTGGTTGGGGACGTACCACGGCGTTCTCAGTGTCTCTGGCCTCCTTGATGAATTTCTCCATGACTCGGGTGTCGCAGATTGGGTGCAGCGGGGAGGGGCGAGTTAGTGCAGCGAGTCCCAGCAGTAACAACAGCAAAGCACACAGCTCTGGGGGGAGGGAGAGGGTTGTGAGCCAGAGGGACCCCTCCAGCCATTCCCCCCACACCGCACCATCCCTCTCCTCCATCCTCCCCACTCCTCCATCTCGCCGTCCATCCCTACACACTCCCTCCATCCACCCTCCAGCCATCCATCCGTCAATCCCACACTCCTCCATCCATCCATCCATCCCGCCCTCCCTCCATCCATCCATCCATCCATCCCACACTCCTCCGTCCCGCCCTCCATCCCTACACACCCCTCCATCCATCTCCTCCATCCCTCTACACTCCCTCCCTCCATCCATCCAACCATCTGTCAACCCCACACTCCTCCGTCCCGCCCTCCCTCCATCCATCCATCCAACCAACCATCTGTCAACCCCACACTCCTCCGTCCCGCCCTCCCTCCATCCATCCATCCGTCAATCCCACACTCCTCCGTCCCGCCCTCTATCCCTACACACCCCTCCATCCATCTCCTCCATCCCTCTACACTCCCTCTATCCATCCATCCATCCATCCATCCATCTGTCAACCCCACACTCCTCCGTCCCGCCCTCCCTCCCTCCATCCACCCCCCCACCCCCCCCCCCCCCCCCCCCCCCCCCCGCCCCCCCCCCCCCCCCCCCCCCCCCCCCCCCACCCATCCCTCCGTCCCCCCCCCCCCCCTCCATCCCCCCCTCCCTCCCGCCCTCCCTCCATCCATCCATCCATCCCCCCCTCTCTCCCCCCCCCCCCCCTCCGTCCCGCCCTCCCTCCATCCATCCATCCGTCAATCCCACCCTCCTCCGTCCCGCCCTCCATCCCTACACACCCCCCCCACCCCCCCCCCCCTCCCCCCCCCCTCCCTCCCCCCCCCCCCCCCCCCCTCCCCCCCCCCCCCCTCCCCCCCTCCCTCCATCCCCCCCTCTCTCCCCCCCCCACCCCTCCCCCCCGCCCTCCCTCCATCCATCCATCCGTCAATCCCACACCCCTCCCTCCCCCCCCCCCTCCCTCCACACCCCCCCCACCCTCTCCCCCCCCCCTCCCCCCCCCCCCCCTCCCCCCCTCCCTCCATCCCCCCCTCTCTCCCCCCCCCACCCCTCCCCCCCGCCCTCCCTCCATCCATCCATCCGTCAATCCTCCACTCCTCCGTCCCGCCCTCCATCCCTACACACCCCTCCATCCATCTCCCCCATCCCCCTCCACTCCCTCCAGTCACCCTCCCTCCCCCCCGCCTCACTAACAACCCCCCCCCCCCCCCTCCCCCCCGCCCCCCCCCCCCCCCCCCCCCCCCCCCCCCTCCCTCCCTCCATCCCTCCGTCCACCCCCCACTCCTCCGTCCCGCCCTCCCTCCATCCATCCATCCAACAACCATCCGTCAACCCCACACTCCTCCGTCCCGCCCTCCCCCCCTCCATCCCTCCCTCCACCCACCTGCCAACCCCACCCTCCTCCGTCCCGCCCTCCCTCCATCCATCCATCCACCCATCCATCTGTCAATCCCACACTCCTCCGTCCCGCCCTCTATCCCTACACACCCCTCCATCCATCTCCTCCATCCCTCTACGCTCCCTCCATCCCGCCCTCCCTCCATCCATCCATCCGTCAATCCTACACTCCTCCGTCCCGCCCTCCATCCCTACACACTCCCTCCATCCACCCTCCCTCCCTCCCTCCATCCGTCCACCCCACCCTCCTCCGTCCCACCCTCCATCCCTACACACCCCTCCATCCATCTCCTCCATCCCTCTACACTCCCTCTATCCATCCATCCATCCATCCCTCCCCATACACTCCTCCATCCATCCATCCAACCCCACACACTCCCATCCACCCGTCTGTCCGTCCACCCCCCTGTCTATGAGCTCCGCTCCCTCCCGGCACTGCTGTCTCCTCCCACCGTTCCCTGTAACTCGCCCCGTCCGTCTGACTCGCCATCAGCCGCCTGCTAATTCTACCAGCTCACCACGGGCCGGAGGCTTTGCCTCTTCCCCGCGGTCACAGTGGAAACTCCAGCGTCCCCCCTCCCAGCTCCTGCCCCCGTGACGCGGGGAGGAGACCTTCAATTGGGGTCCACCGAATTGCCGGCTCGGAAAAAACACCAGGGGAGAGCGAATTCAGACAAACCCGCCCGTGAAACGAACGTACGTTGAAAATTCTCCACAACTATGAAACACTTGATCTGGAGCAAAATCCATACCCGGAGCCAATCTCCTTTCATTACGGGCCTGTCTCCTTGTCTTTCAAGTCCTGCACTTACTGTATCTTCCCAAGAGGAGGTGGAATTTGTCTCTTCTGTCTCTGAACAAGGGCTCGGTCGCCTCCATCATGCGCTTTCTGCTCCCTGATTCTTCCCACGAGCGGTGGGGTTTTTTTGAGGACGCTTTTGGTGCAGGAGCAGATATTTTCCCGCGGGGTTATGAGCATCGATGGCTGTCGGTGGTAGGATAGACTTGGACAATCCTAGAGAAGACGTCCTTTGCTCTTGATTTTAGCTCAAATGGCCCTCGAAACGGATTGGTGAGGTTTCTCCGGTTGGCTCTAGGGGGAAAACCTTTAACGTCCCTCTTTGCCAACAAATCCGACCTCCCCCAAGACTGGTTCCTCACTCTGCTTCCTAGATCTTCCATCTCTTCATGGCGCTCATGGTAGGCTTGCCTCTTGTCATCCCCGTTCGTCTCGTCACTTGGTTTTTCCGTTGACGTCTTCCACCGTTCTCCCAACGCAACCGATTCCCGCAGAAGGGCGGAGATCTAACCCGCATCCTGCTGCTTTCTCTTGGTGCTTGGGTTTGGCTCTCAAAGACAAGACGACTATTAGCCGTAACTGAAGTCCCAAGAGGTCTTCTCATGATATCGGCTTTGGAGCGCCCAGGGAGAAGTCTTCTACTGTCTTGGGCCATGTCTATGCTACCAAATGAGGTTGACCTAACTTACACAGCTGCGGCAGTAATGACGTCTCTTCGGCGTGGGGCTCCACCTTGCTGCTTGCGTCGGCGTTGTGTGTCCTCACCAGGAGCGCGCGTGTCGATTGTCACACCAGCAGGGGGCATTGGGGGACGGCTCCCCGAAAGCCGGTAATAGTTGACGGGAGCATCTGCAGGACACGGCGTCACCGGGAGCGAAATTTATGGGTCCCCGCTTCCAGAATCGGGATAAGCTCCCTTGACCACGGTGTCAAGAGCTGCCTTCTCTGCCTTCTGTCATGTATTTTTCCACCCCAAGCGTCCGCCTCCGCGGTAGGATGACGTTTATCTCTGATCTGGACGCCAGCTAATTCGGCAGGGGGGGTGGTTATCGGTGGTTGGTTTGAACCTCCCCAGCGTCGCTCGGTCCAGGTGACCGGCTGGTTGGAGAAGGAACCGCCGTGAGCATCGGCTCTGACTTCCTGTATCCCGCAGGCTCCCCCCCAATTTCTGCCAAGGTTTTGTCAGTCCCCCACGGAGGGGGTTTGTCCCCCCAACCTGGTCTTAAAAACCTCCGGTGCCTTCCCGTCCAGGAGACTCAATCCCCAAACCCACCCCCCGCCCCCGCTGTCTCTTCTCTAGACTTCACACGGCCGATTCTTTCAACCTCCCCTCATCGGTTGCGGCTCCTGGACCGCGGAGCCGGTCTCCCGCGCTCCCTCCGGGCGCTCCCCGTCCTTGCTCACCGGCCGCAGGAAGACGCCGGATTCAGCTTGGCCCCGGATGGAGGAATACGGGTGCCCCGTAGATCAAAGGGGGCTCTCGGATCCGGCGCTCGGAACTGGGGAGCTCCCGGGGAGACCCCTTCCCCGATCTCTCGTCTTCAGCCCAAATCGCCTCCCGTTTGGTCTTTTTTTTAAAGATCTCCGGGGCGGGCGGGCCAGATGTCTCCTGCTTCAGAGCCCCGCGTCTTCCCGAAACGGCCTCTCCAGCGGCGTCGCCTCCCTGGCCGTCGCCGAGCTCCGCCGGCTAATCCTGCCGGCTCGGTTTTCCCAGCCGGCGCTGCCAGAAAGATTCCTGCCCCGGCGCCGGCGGCCGGACCGGGTGACTTCTGGAGACGCGTCTGGAATGCTCCTGCGTTAGCCGCTTTTCGGGGAGCTTCTGCTCATCAAGTGGTGTCAGCCACCGGGCCCCCCCCCGGCTCTGCGGAGGGACCCCCCCAGGCAGCTACCCGGAGTGGGGCCCCGGCTGTGGGTCAGGGGCGTGGACCCCTGGCGTTCTCCTATTGCGCTCCACGGTCCGTGTGGCCCCCACCTCTTTCCATCCATCTGTCTCCATCCACATCCCTCCAACCCTGCCCTACAGCCCCCCCCCCCCTGCCCCCCAGTCCATTGCATCGCACAGATCTACACACGGGGGTAGGTAGGGTGAATCAGGACTCCTGGGTTCTCTCCCCGGCTCTGGGAGGGGAGTGGGGGCGGGTGGGTTAGGGGGGGGGGGGCGGGGAGCCAGGACTCCTGGGGTCTCGCCCCGGCTCTGGGAGGGGAGTGGGGGCGGGTGGGTTAGGGGGGGGGGGGCGGGGAGCCAGGACTCCTGGGGTCTCGCCCCGGCTCTGGGAGGGGAGTGGGGGCTGGTGGGTTAGAGCAGGGGGGGCCGGGAGCCAGGACTCCTGGGTTCTCTCCCCAGCTCTGGGAGGGTAGTGGGGGCTGGTGGTTGGAGCAGGGGGGGCCGGGAGCCAGGACTCCTGGGTTCTCTCCCCGGCTCTGGGAGGGGAGGGGAGGGGAGGGGGGGCTAGTGGGTTAGAGCGGGGGGGGGGGGGGGGGAGGCAGGACGGCGGGGTTCTCCCCCCGGGGGGGGGGGGGGGGGGGGGGCGGGGGGGGCTGGGAGCCAGGACGCCTGGGTTCTCTCCCCAGCTCTGTATCCCAGTCCCCGACCCCATACATGTTAGACCCTGCAGCCGGATCCAAAGGGAGTGAGGTGGGCCGGAGGGGAATGGGGCACGGGGCCGGTCCCCTCTAGGAGGCGCCGACTCCTATCCAGCCTCAGAACGGGGGTCCCGGCTGGCTCGGGGAGCTGGGGCCTTTCCCCATTTTCTCATTTCTGTGGGGGGGGGAGGGGGAGGGTGCATCTTTAGTGAACCTGCAGCGAATGAGACCCCCCCCCCTCGTCCCCCCTCACCTCGCTGTGGGACAGGACCCAGGCGTCCGGGTCCCAGTTACTCACCAGATCTCCCCATATCCAGTCTGCATCACCTCACAGCCTAGTGGGGGCCGCGGGCTCCCATCCCGGCGTGAAATCGGCCAGGCCGCGGGCCCCGGCCGTCCCGGCTACTCCGCAGGGGGCATCGGCTGCACGGATCAAGCGCCCCCCCCCCCCCCGGCCCCCCGGGCCGGCTCCCGGCCGCTCAGTGTCTCCGCAGGGCCAGGCGGCCAAGCTGGGAGTTAATGTTTCATCCGAAGTCCGTTTGCCGAGGTCGCCGGCTGCAGGAATGTGCCAGGGGGCCACGGCCCGAGACGGGCGCTTTAGANGGGGGGGGGGGGGGGGGGGGGGGGGGGGGGGGGGGGGGGGGGGGGGGGGGGGGGTTCCTCAGGGCCCCGCCGGAGGCAGCGTCTTCGAGGAAAGGGCCATGCGGGCGGCCGCACGTCGGCTCCTGGCCCGGCGCCACGAGGCAGCGACAGGTTAGAGGCCCGNGGGGGGGGGGGGGGGGGGGGGGGGGGGGGGGGGGGGGGGCAAGCGTGGGGCGGCCAAAGGCCCGACCCATCCCCCGCCCCTGGGCGTGGAGTGACAGCTGTCAGTTCCCCCCCCCCCCGGGTGTCAGGAGCTAGGGTGTGGTGTGTGAGAGTGGGGGAGAACCCAGGCCTCCTGGCTCCCCCCCTGCTCTAACCACCAGCCCCCACTGCCCTCCCAGAGCCGGGGAGAGAACCCAGGAGTCCTGGCTCCCAGCCCCCCCCCTCCTCCCAGAGCCGGGGAGAGAACCCAGGAGTCCTGGCCCCCAGCCCCCCCGCTCTAACCCACCAGCCCCCACTGCGCTCCCAGAGCCAGGGAGAGACCCCAGGAGTCCTGGCTCCCAGCCCCCCCTCCCCTCCCAGAGCCGGGGAGAGAACCCAGGAGTCCTGGCTCCCGCCCTCTAGGCAGGGAGTGGGGGCTGGTGGGTAGAGCCGGGAGCCAGGACTCCTGGGTTCTCTCCCCGGCTCTGGGAGGGGAGCGGGGGCTGGTGGGTTAGAGCAGGGGGGGCTGGGAGCCAGGACTCCTGGGTTCTCTCCCCGGCTCTGGGAGGGGAGTGGGGGCTGGGAGCCAGGACTCCTGGGTTCTCTCCCCGGTCGGGTGGGGGCGGGGTGGGGCCGAGTGCCATGCAGGGTGTGGCAGGGCCGAGCTCGGCACATGCCCAGCGGGCTCCCTGCCATCTCCCCGGCGTGGGCACTTTGTGAAAACACAACCCCGACGAGCTGCCGAGAAGCCTCTGGAACAAACACCTGTCTGGCTTCGGAGCCCGCCGGGCTAGCGCGGGCTGCGGGGCGGGAATGAGGGGCACCAGGAGGGCGGGGGGGGGGGGCACGGGAACCAATATAGATCGTAAAATCATCGGACTCCTGGGTTCTCTCCCCGGCTCTGGGAGGGGAGTGGGGGCTGGTGGGTGAGAGCAGGGGGGGCTGGGAGCCAGGACTCCTGGGTTCTCTCCCCGGCGCCGGGAGGGGAGGGGAGTGGGGGCTGGTGGTTAGAGCCGGGGGGACTGGGAGCCAGGACTCCTGGGTTCACTCTCAGGGCCTGGTTTCAGATGACCTGGAAGGCTACACGTAGGCAGGGGCTGGGGGTCCCCTGGGGAGCGTCTCCGACCCGGGGTTCGGGCTCCGGAGGCGTCGGGCTGCCTGGAGAAGCCGCAGGAACCGAGCGCTTCATTTTCCATCATCTCCAGGCGGGAGGAAGCCGCTAACAATGGGGACCTGATTGTCTGCAAGACTCTGACGCTGTCCAGCGGCTCCAGGCGTCTGTCACACCGGCCGGGCGCGTGAGCCCTCGCCCGGCGCTGAGATGCGGCCACCTCTGGGGCGGGGCGACTGGTGACACGGGGACCCCTCGCCCGGCGCTGAGATGCGGCCACCTCTGGGGCGGGGCGGCTGGTGACCCAGGGACCCCTCGCCCGGCGCTGAGATGCGCCCACCTCTGGGGCGGGGCGGCTGGTTACCCAGGGACCCCTCGCCCGTGCGTAACAGCTTAGGACAGGATGGCACATTCCCGCCGGGATATTTCGAGAGGTGGAATAGAACCTACCGAGTCGGAACGGCACGGATGGGGAGAGCGACCCCTAGAAACCCCCCCCTCGATCCAGCTCCCCACAGCCCCGTGTGGGGCTCGCTCTGAGCATTTGGGGAGGCAGGGACCCATCACCGCAGCTTGGGTGGTATAGTACCCCCTGGACACTGCTGGGGGAGAACCCAGGCGTCCTGGCTCCCAGCCCCCCCTGCTCTAACCCACCAGCCCCCACTCCCCTCCCTGAGCCGGGGAGAGAACCCAGGCGTCCTGGCTCCCAGTCCCCCTGCTCTAACCCACCAGCCCCCACTCCCCTCCCTGAGCCGGGGAGACAACCCAGGAGTCCTGGCTCCCAGCCCCCCCTGCTCCAACCCACCAGCCCCCTCTCCCCTCCCCGAGGAGAGAACCCAGGCGTCCTGGCTCCCAGTCCCCCTGCTCTAACCCACCAGCCCCCACTCCGCTCCCTGAGCCGGGGAGAGAACCCAGGAGCCCTGGCTCCCAGCCCCCCCTGCTCCAACCCACCAGCCCCCACTCCCCTCCCCGAGGAGAGAACCCAGGCGTCCTGGCTCCCAGTCCCCCTGCTCTAACCCACCAGCCCCCACTCCCCTCCCTGAGCCGGGGAGAGAACCCAGGAGTCCTGGCTCCCAGCCCCCCCTGCTTTCAGCCACCAGCCCCCTCTCCCCTCCCAGAGCCGGGGAGAGAACCCAGGCGTCCTGGCTCCCAGCCCCCCCTGCTCTAAGCCATGCGTGGGGTGGGGGCGGTCGCAGGCGCTGTCCCGTGCTGGGCCCGGGCCAAGGATAACAGCGGGGTACGTGCCGGGCTGCAGGGAGCGAGGCCGTGGGGCTGCCAGAGCCATCGACCCCGGAGCCTTCGGCAAACAGAGCCGGGCCCCGGCGCCAGGGCCGGTCACTCATCAACCGGGGGGCAGCGGGGCAAAGGGCAGGGAGGGCAAGCGCCGGCCCTGCCCCCCCTGGCCTCTGCCGGGCTCCCCACCCAGCGCCCCCCCTGCTCCCTGCTCGGCCCAGTGCTCCACACGGCCCGCCGAGGAGTGGGTCCTGCCCCCGGCCCGGGGAGACGGGCAGAGCCAGTGCCAGGTGTGACTGGCACGCGCGGCCAGCGCCCGGGGGGGTCGGGCTGGGAGCCAGGACGCCTGGGTTCTCTCCCCGGCTCTGGGAGGGGAGTGGGGGCTGGTGGGTTAGGGCGGGGGGGCTGGGCGCCAGGACTCCTGGGTTCTCTCCCCGGTGCTGGGAGGGGACGGGGGGCCGGGCTAGAGCCGGGGGGGCCGGGAGCCAGGAC
This sequence comes from Platysternon megacephalum, assembly GCA_003942145.1. NCBI lineage: Eukaryota > Metazoa > Chordata > Testudines > Platysternidae > Platysternon > Platysternon megacephalum. The sequence goes on along the minus strand of QXTE01000395.1, from coordinate 76,965 downwards.
TCCTGGGTTCTCCCCCCGGCCGGGGGGGGGGGGGGGGGGCGGGGCGGGGGGCCGGGGCGCCGGGGTGCGCCCCCGGGCGGTGGGAGGGGGGTGGGGGCTGGGGGGTTAGGGCGGGGGGGCTGGGCGCCAGGACTCCTGGGTTCTCTCCCCGGTGCTGGGAGGGGACGGGGGGCCGGGCTAGAGCCGGGGGGGCCGGGAGCCAGGACTCCTGGGTTCCCCTCACTGGCCCTGGGAGGGAAGTGGGGGCTGGGGGGGGGTTAGAGCAGGGGGGGCCGGGAGCCAGGACTCCTGGGTTCTCTCCCCGGTGCTGGGAGGGGAGTGGGGGCTGGGTTAGAGCAGGGGGGGCTGGGAGCCAGGACTCCTGGGTTCCCCTCACTGGCTCTGGGAGGGAAGTGGGGGCTGGGTTAGAGCAGGGGGGGCTGGGAGCCAGGACTCCTGGGTTCTCTCCCCGGCTCTGGGAGGGAAGTGGGGGCTGGGGGGGGGTTAGAGCAGGGGGGGCTGGGAGCCAGGACTCCTGGGTTCTATGCTCAGATCTGTCACTGTATGTAGATTGTTACTCTGGGAATTTCTACCTCTTTGCCCCAGTCGTGGGGGTTTTACCCGGGGACCCCTCGCCCGGCGCTGAGATGCGCCCACCTCTGGGGCGGCTGCTTAGAGTGAGCTGCTCTCAGGACGCCCCAGCTTATGCCCCGCCGTGGGGGATCTGGGTTCATGTGGTTAGGAAGGGCCTGGCCCGGCCCCCCGGGAATTCCTAGAGCCGCCAGCCTCAAGCAGGGACAGGCCCCTGCCCCATTCCCCGCCCCCCTGAGCCAGCCAGTCCCTGCCCTGGGGCCGTGTGGGAGCCGGCGGCCCCTAGAGGGGACAGGCCCCTGCCCCATTCCCCGCCCCCCGGAGCCAGCCAGCCCCTGCCCTGGGGCCGGCTGGGAGCCGCCGCCCCCTAGCGGGGACAGGCCCCTGCCCTATTCCCCGCCCCCCTGAGCCAGCCAGTCCCGGCCCCGGGGCCGGGTGGGAGCCGGCGCCCCCTAGAGGGGACCGGCCCCTGCCCTATTCCCCGCCCCCCGGAGCCAGCCAGTCCCTGCCCTGGGGCCTGGTGGGAGCCGCCGCCCCCTAGAGGGGACAGGCCCCTGCCCCATTCCCCGCCCCCCTGAGCGGGCCAGTCCCCCCCAAGTGATGTCACACGGGGGCTCATGGGGCTGAGCCGCTGGTCGCTTTTATTGTTCAATCGAACAGGTGCAGGGCCTGAGCCAGGTCCCGGCAAGGACGGGGGGGGGGGGGGGCTTTCCCCAGCCCCCGCCCCCCCATCACACCAAAGTCAGAATCCCTCCCACCCCCGTCTGTGTCCCCTCGGGCTCCAGCGTCCACTTCGGGCAGGAGTCCAGTCTTGGTTGGGTGTGGGGAGGAGAGGAGCAGATGGGCGGGGCATGCTCCAGAAAGGGGTTAAAGGTCAAGTCCCCCCCCCTCCCGCCCCTATAGACATAGCCAGACAGGTGTGTCTATGTCCCGGGGCGCTGGAGCAGGGGTGTCCGGGGACCGGCTCCGTGTTGGGACAGGGGTGTTCGGGAGCAGGCTCCGTGACGGGGGGGCCTGGCTCCAGGGGCCGGCTCCGTGTTGGGGCTCTGTCCCCGGGCGCCGGAGCAGGGGTGTCCGGGAGCCGGCTCCGTGTTGGGGCTCTGTCCCGGGGCGCCGGAGCAGGGGTGTTCGGGAGCAGGCTCCGGGTTGGGGCTCTGTCCCCGGGCGCCGGAGCAGGGGTGTCCGGGAGCCGGCTCAGCGCCGGGGGGCCAGGCTCCGTGTTGGGGGGCCAGGCTCCGGGGACCGGCTCCGTGTTGGGGCTCTGTCCCTGGGCGCCGGAGCAGGGGTGTTCGGGAGCAGGCTCCGTGTTGGGGCTCTGTCCCCGGGCGCCGGAGCAGGGGCGTCCGGGAGCCGGCTCAGCGCCGGGGGGGGGGGGGTCCCCTCGCTCAGGGCGGGGCCGCGGCCCGGCACACCCGGATGTGGATGGCGGAGTTGTTCCGGGCCCGGGCGAGGGGCGGGCGCCCGTCCTCGTCGCCCCGGGGCTCCAGCCCGTCGGCCAGCGGCACGGTGGAGGTGTGGGCGTGGAGCTGCAGGGCGCCGGCGCCGCCCGCCTGGAGCTGCAGGGCGATGTTGATGGCCCGGTTGATGGCCAGGCCCAGCCCGTGGATGCAGATCTCGGCGCAGCCGCCGCCGGGGCCCAGCAGCTTCTGGCACCGGCTCAGCTGGGCCTTGAAATCCGTCTGCATGTTGACGTAGACGTCGCCCGGGCGCCGGGGCAGGCGGGGGGGCAGGCGGCGCCGCAGGGCCAGCTCCGCCGCGGGGGGGGGCGCCGGCTCCGCCATGGCTCTGGGGGGGGCGGAGAGAGAGGGGGGAGTCCTGGGCCCCCCGAATCCGGCCTCCTGGGCGCCTGAGCCACCGCCCCTCTCGGCTGCCCCCACCCCTCCCCTGCTCCAGACGCCCCCCAGAGCATCACCAGCCCCCCGACCCCCATCCTCCAGCCCCCCATCCTCCAGCCCCCCAGGGCATCACCGGCCCCCCCTGACCCCCATCCTCCAGCCCCCCCAGAGCATCACCAGCCCCCCGACCCCCTCCAGCCCCCCGTCCTCCAGCCCCCCAGGGCATCACCAGCCCCCCGACCCCCTCCAGCCC
>QXTE01000395.1:63712-73731 GCA_003942145.1 Platysternon megacephalum | reverse complement strand
CCAGTTCCCCCAAGAACATCACAAGCCCCCCCCCCCCCAACTCCCCTCCAGTCGCCCCCGGGCCAATCATCCCCCTGCCCCCCACTCACCCACCCAGAACCCCCTCTCTTGACCCCCACAGCCCCACGAGGCTGCCGCTTCCGCCCCCAACTCCCCCCCCCTCACCCCAACGAGCCCCCCCCACGACCCGACTGAGGATCCCCTTGTGCCTCCCCGACCCCCCACTCACCTCCCCGTGTCCCCAGCGCAGGCCGAGCCGCCGCTTCCGCTTCCGGCTCCACCCCCGCCCGGAACGCGCATGGAACGTTCATACAACCCGCCGGGAGCGCGCGTGGAACGTTCATACAACCCGCCGGGAGCGCGCGTGGAACGTTCATACAACTCCCCCCGCCCGGAGCGCGCGTGGAACGTTCATACAACCCGCCGGGAGCGCGCGTGGAACGTTCATACAACCCGCCGGGAGCGCGCGTGGAACGTTCATACAACTCCCCCCGCCCCGCCCGGAGCGCGCGTGGAACGTTCATACAACCCGCCGGGAGCGCGCGTGGATGGGTTAAGGGGAGGGGGCCCCACGGGAGGATTAGGCAAGATGGGGGTCCCCGGAGGAAGGAGGAGGAGCTAAGGGGAGAATGCGGGGGGGAGTCTGGGGGCTGGGGGGGGCCCCGGAGGGGGCAGAGGGGAGGAGTCCAGGGGTTAGGGGGGATGGGGGGCCCCGGAGGGGGCAGAGGGGAGGAGTCTGGGGGTTAGGGGGGATGGGGGGCCCCGGAGGGAGCAGAGGGGAGGAGTCTGGGGGTTAGGGGGGATGGGGGGCCCCGGAGGAAGGAGGAGGAGCTAAGGGGAGAATGCGGGGGAGGGGAGTCTGGGGGTTAGGGGGAGATGGGGGGCCCGGAGGGAGCAGGGTGAGCTAAGGGGAGAGATGGGGCCCTGGGGAAATTGGGGGAGACCGTGAAGAGGGGGCCCCAGAGGGAGGGGGAAGCCCCAGGGGTTGGGGGCCCAGCAGGTTGAGGGGAGATGGGCCACAGGGGCGTTGGGGGGCAGGGGGAAATGGGGGGAAATGGGGCCCCAGGGGGAAAAGGTCAGTAAGGGAACGGAGCCCCCGCCCCACGGGTCCCTCCCTGGACTATTCCAGCCCCCAGGCAGCGTCTGTCCCCCCCCCCCACCCCCACCCCCACCCCTCCTTCCATGGCTGAGGAGGGGCCTTGACATTCTTTCCATCCTATGGGGGGGGGGGGACCCGGGGGGGGGGCACTTTCCAGTTTCCAACCCCACCCCCTGCGAGGACAGAGCCACCTGGAAGTTTCATGCCCAGTTTATTTTTCCACCTGTTGAGGATCCCTTCGCTCCCGGGAGTCAAAGGTCGCCTTGGACCCAGCCCGGCCCTTCGCCTCCCCCCGGCCCCATGTTTATCCATAACCCAGAGCCAGGGAGAGAACCCAGGAGTCCTGGCTCCCAGCCCCCCCTGCTCTAACCCACCAGCCCCCACTCCCCTCCCAGATCCGGGGAGAGAACCCAGGAGTCCTGGCCCCCAGACCCCCCCGCCCCCCCCAACAGTCCCCCCCCCCCCCCCCCCCCCCGGGGGGGAACCCCCGGAGGCCGGCCCCCCCCCCCCCCCGCCCCCCCCCCACCCCCCACCCCGAGCCGGGGAGAGAACCCAGGAGTCCTGGCTCCCAGCCCCCTCTGGTATCTGGTGCCCCAGGGAGAGGTGTCTCCCACAGGCTCCAGACAGGTGGGGGCCCTTCCCCTGGGTTTGTTGTCACAACAGCAGGGTGGGACTGGGGAGGGGGACGCCCTGAAGGTTTGCAAAGCCCAGGCACCTGCTCCTAACTCACCCCCCCCAACCCTAACCCTGGGGCCAGATCGGAGCCGGTCGCCTTGGCAGAGAATCTGCCTCTGTCTGTCCGTCCCCAGGCCAACAGCCGCTGGTCCAGGAAAAGATCTTACCTCACCCTGGGACACTGCACGTCCCTAGAGACAGGTGTCTAGTCATCCGTCCCCACCCGCACCCCGCGATCTATCCGTCCCCATCCACCCACCCATCTATCTATCTATCTATCTATCTATCTATCTATCTATCTATCTATCTATCCCCATCCCCCCCATCCCCCCCATCCCCCCCATCCACCCCCCCCCCCCACCCTCCCCCCACCTCACCCTCCATCCTTTCCGACCCCACCACCCCCCCCATCTATCGACCTGTCTGGCCCCACCCCCCCCCCCAGCACCACCCCCCCCCCCCCATCTCCCCCTAACCCCCAGACTCCCCTCCCCCGCATTCTCCCCTTAGCTCCTCCTCCTTCCTCCGGGGCCCCCCATCCCCCCCACCTATCTCCCTGTCTGGCCCCCCCCCCCCCGCGGCCCCCCCAGCCCCCCGTCCTCCAGCCCCCGGAGCATCACCAGCCCCCCGACCCCCCCCATGCCCCCCGGCCCCAAGCCCCCGAACACCACCCCCCCCCCCCCAATTATCTACCCGTCTTACCCCCCCCCCCCCCCTTTCTCCCCCCCCCCCCACCCTCCCCCCACCTCACCCTCCATCCTTTCCGACCCCACCACCCCCCCCATCTATCTATCTCTCTATCCTTCTACCCCCCTCCCCCCCCTCCATCTATCTGTCTATTTATCTCTTTATCCATCTCTCGAACGATCTTCCTTTCTTTCTATCCCCCCCCACCCCCCTCTATCTACCTGTCTGGCCCCACCCCCCCCCCGCGATCTATCCGTCCCCACCCACCCACCCATCTATCTCTCTATCTTTCTTTCTCTCCCCCCCCCCACCCACTCTATCTATCTATCTACCTCCCCCCATCCACCCCCCCCCCCCACCCACTCTATCTATCTATCTGTCTATCTATCCCCATCCCCACCCTCAACCTCCCTCCCTATCCATCTATCTATCTCTCCCCCTCCCCCCCTCTCCCCCCCCCCCTCCCCCCTAACCCCCAGACTCCCCTCCCCCGCATTCTCCCCTTAGCTCCTCCTCCTTCCTCCGGGGCCCCCCATCCCCCCTAACCCCCAGACTCCCCTCCCCCGCATTCTCCCCTTAGCTCCTCCTCCTTCCTCCGGGGCCCCCCATCCCCCCTAACCCCTGGACTCCTCCCCTCTGCCCCCTCCGGGGCCCCCCATCCCCCCTAACCCCTGGACTCCTCCCCTCTGCCCCCTCCGGGGCCCCCCATCCCCCCCATCCCCCCCAACCCCCCGCCCACCCCCCCCCCCTCTCCCCTTCTTTCTCTCTATCCCTCTATCTCTCTCTCTATCTCTCTATCTCTCCCCATCCACCCCCCCTTTTTTTCTTTCTTTCTACCTACTTATTTTTCTATCTATCTCACTCCCTCTCCTTCTGATCCACCCCACCCCCCCCCTCTATCCCCCTCCCCCCCCTCTATCTACCTTTCTGGCCCCACACCCACCCTCTAATCTCCCCCCACCCCCTCTCCCTAGGGTTTATAGCCCCATCAGCTCTGCCCCACCCTGGGGGGAGCGGAACCAGCTGCCTGGAGCCAGGGACCCCGGTCTGGGCCGGGCGAAGACAGGCGGGGGCGGGGGCAGGTAGAAAGAGAGAGCGTGGGGAGATTAGAGGGGGGGGGTGGGGGGTGGGGGGGGGTGGGTCGGGGGGGTTGGGGGGGGGGGGGGAAGGGAGAAAAAGGGGGGGGGGGAGGGAAAAAGGGGGGGGGGGAGGGAAAAAGGGGGGGGGGGAGGGCGGGGGGGGTGGTGATGCTCTGGGGGGGCGGGGGGAGGGAGGTCGGGGGGGCTGGGGATGCTGTGGGGGCTGGGGGACGGGGGGCTGGGGGGGGTGGGGGGGGGGCGAGAGGGGGGGGGGGGATGGAGAGAGAGATAGATGGGGGGGTGGATGGGGATGGAGAGATAGATAGATGGATAGGGAGGGAGGTTGAGGGTGGGGATGGGGATAGAGAGATAGATAGAGGGGGCGGAGGGGGATAGATAGACAGATAGATAGATAGAGGGGGAGGAGGGGGGGAGAGAGAGACGGGGGGGGGGGGGGCAGGTAGAAAGAGAGAGCGTGGGGAGATTAGAGGGGGGGTGGGGGGCCAGACAGGGAGATAGGTGGGAGGGGGGGGGGGGCGGGAGAGGGGGGGGGGGAGGGAAAAAGGGGGGGGGGGAGGGCGGGGGGGGTGGTGATGCTCTGGGGTTGTCTCTTATACACAACTGGATGTGTATAAGAGAAAGGGGATAGATAGATAGAGAGAGAGAGAGAGATAGATAGATAGAAAGAAAGATAGAGAGAGAGATAGAGGGATAGAGAGAAAGAAGGGGAGAGGGGGGGGGGGAGGGAGAGGGAGAGGGGGGGGGGGAGGGAAAAAGGAGGGGGTGGGGGGGGTGGATGGGGATAAATAACTAGATAGATTAGATAGATAGATAGAGGGGGAGGAGGGGGGGAGAGAGGAGGATGGAGAGGGAGGGAGAGGGGGTGGGGGGGGAGGGGGGTAGAAGGATAGAGAGATAGATAGAGAGAGGGGGAGGGGGGGGCGAGAGAGGAGGATGGAGAGGGAGGGAGACAGAAAGGGTGGGGGGGGGGAGGGGGGTAGAAGGATAGAGAGATAGATAGATGGGTGGGTGGGTGGGGACGGATAGATCTTACCTCACCCTGGGACACTGCACGTCCCTAGAGTCAGGTGTCTAGTCATCCGTCCCCACCCCCCCCCCCTCCCCTCCCCCCCCCCCCACCTCCCTCTAACTCCCTTTCTGGCCCCCAACCCCCCCCCTCAACCTCCCCCCCCCCCTCCCCCCTATCTCCCTGTCTCCCCCCCCCCCCCCTAATCCCCCCCCCCCCTCCCCCCTTCTGGCCCCCCCCCCCCCGCGGACCCCCCCCGCCCCCCCCCCCCTCCCATCTATCTATCTTTCTTTCTATCTATCTCTCCATCCCCATCCACCCCCCCCCCCCCATCTCCCCCTAACCCCCAGACTCCCCTCCCCCGCATTCTCCCCTTAGCTCCTCCTCCTTCCTCCGGGGCCCCCCCTCCCCCCTAACCCCCAGACTCCCCTCCCCCGCATTCTCCCCTTAGCTCCTCCTCCTTCCTCCGGGGCCCCCCATCCCCCCCACCTATCTATCTATCTACCTCCCCCCATCCACCCCCCCCCCCCCATCCCCCCCACCTATCTATCTATCTACCCCCATCCCCCCCCCCCCTCCTCCCCCCCCCCCCCCATCTCCCCCTAACCCCCAGACTCCCCTCCCCCGCATTCTCCCCTTAGCTCCTCCTCCTTCCTCCGGGGCCCCCCATCCCCCCTAACCCCTGGACTCCTCCCCTCTGCCCCCTCCGGGGCCCCCCATCCCCCCCAACCCCCCGCCCACCCCCCCCCCCTCCCGGGCCCCCCCCCCCCCGCCCCCCCCCCATCTACCCACCTCCCTATCTATCTACCTATCCCCCCCCCCCCCCACTCCCCTCTATCTACCTGTCTGGCCCCACCCCCCCCCCCAGCACCACCCCCCCCCCCCCAATTATCTACCCGTCTTACCCCCCCCCCCCCCCGCGGCCCCCCCCCCCCCGCGGCCCCCCCCCCCCCGCGGACCCCCCCCGCCCCCCGCCCCCCCCCCATCTACCCACCTCCCTATCTATCTATCTCTCCCCCTCCCCCTACCTCTCTCTCCCTCTTTCCCGCCCCCTCCCCCCCCTCCATCTATCTATCCATCCACCTCCCCCCCCCCCCCTCCCTCTCCCCCCGTCCCACCCCCCCCCCCAGCACCACCCCCCCCCCCCCCACTCCCATCTATCTACCTGTCTGGCCCCACACCCACCCTCTAATCTCCCCACACTCTCTCTTTCTACCTGCCCCCGCCCCCGCCTGTCTTCGCCCGGCCCAGACCGGTGTCCCTGGCTCCAGGCAGCTGGTTCCGCTCCCCCCAGGGTGGGGCAGAGCTGATGGGGCTATAAACCCTAGGGAGAGGGGGTGGGCGCCAGCCAGTGGAGCCAGGCAGGGCCATGGGGCTCTGCAACTCGAGGAAGGGGGAGCCCAAGGAGGGGGTTGGGGGGCCTGGGCCCCAGGGGCAGCAGCTGGACAGTGAGCTGCTCGGGGAGACGTACCAGAAGCTGTTCGGCGGGGACCAGCGGCCACGGGGGCGCAAGGCTGTGCAAAGAGTGATACAGACGCTGAAACGTAAGGGGGCTGCGGGTCGGGAGTGAGGGGCACCGGCAGGGCTGGGCTAGCAGGGGGCTGCGGGTCGGGAGGGAGGGGCACCGGCAGAGCTGGGGGGGGCTGGGCTGGCAGGGGCGGCGGGTCGGGAGTGAGGGGCACCGGCAGGGCGGGGGGGGGGGGGGGCGGGGGGGCCGGGGGGGGGGGGGCGGGGGGGGGGGGGGGGGGGGGGCCGGGGGGGCGGGGGGGGGCGGGGCTGGGCTAGCAGGGGGCTGCGGGGCGGGGGGGAGGGGCACCGGCAGGGCCGGGCTAGCAGGGGGCGGCGGGTGGGGAGTGAGGGGCACCGGCAGAGCTGGGGGGGGCTGGGCTGGCAGGGGCTGCGGGGCGGGAGTGAGGGGCACCGGCAGAGCTGGGGGAAGGGGGGACCCAGGGCTGGGCTAGCAGGGGGCTGCGGGTCGGGAGTGAGGGGCACCGGCAGAGCTGGGGGAAGGGGGAGCCCAGGGCTCCGGGCCGGGAGGGAATCACATTGTTACAGTCTGTGTTTGGGGTATAAACAGGGCTGGGTGTTCATGGACAGGCGCCCGCCGGGCCTGGGATTCAGGCTGGGGCCGGTTGGGGTTTGGATTCCCTTCACCCACCCCCACCCCCCCGGTCCTCTCATCACACGGGGACCGTGTGACACGAACACGGATCGGCTCCGGGGTCAAGGACACCGGCTGCCTCAAGGATTTTCCGCACCTGGACATGACTGAGAGGGACAGGGAGGGGATCCTGCAGCAAGTGGGCTGCAGGTCGGGAGTGAGGGGCACCGGCAGAGCTGGGGGGGGCAGGGCTGGGCTATCGGGAGCTGTGGGTCGGGAGTGAGGGGCACCGGCAGGGCTGGGGGGGCAGGGCTGGGCTAGCAGGGGGCTGCAGGTCGGGAGTGAGGGGCACTGGCGGAGCTGGGGGGGCTGCGGGTCGGGAGTGAGGGGCACCCTCCGTCCGTCTCTCTTGCAGCGCTGGGTCTGTCCGTCCGCTCCCAGATCCTGAAGCTGGGCGAGGATTGGATCTTCCTCTTCCTCCTGGGCATCTGCATGGCGACCATCAGCTTCGGCCTCGATGTCATCATCTCCAAGTTCCAGCGAGGTGCCCCCCCAGCCCCCCCCGATCCCCAGCCCCCCTCCCCCCGGGGTCCCAGAGCCGTGGGAATCGCTGGCAGGGGAAGCGCAAGGGAGACAGGATTTGGGGTCCCCTGTGAGACTCTGAAACCCCCCCCAGTCGCGCCCCCCCCGATCCCCAGTCCTCCATAGAGCCCCCCGTACGGCACTGGTCCCCGGGGGGGGGTGCAGGGGGCGGGATCCCGTCCCTGACCCCCCCCCCTCTCGCCCCCCAGCCAACCTGTGGGTCTACGACGCGCTGGAGGGGTACCGGGCGCTGCAGTATTTCTCCTGGGTCCTGTACCACGCGGGGCTCATGATGGTGTCGGCCGGAGTCGCCAAATACATCTCGCCGCAGGCTGCAGGTAGGGCCCGGGCCCCCCTACCCCGCCACAGCCCCGAGATCCTGGGGCTGGGGGGATTTGGGGGGCTGCGATCGTGGGGTCCCCGATCCCTGGGACTCTGGGGTGTGTGAACGCCGGGTCCCCGATCCCCGGGACTCTGGGGGGCTGGGAATGTGGGGTCCCCAATCCCCGGGACTCTGGGGGGCTGGGAATGTGGGGTCCCCGATCCCCAGGCCGTGGGGGGTGTGAACGCCGGGTCCCCCATCCCCGGGCTGTGGGGGGCTGGGAATGTGGGGTCCCCGATTCCCAGGCCGTGGGGGGTGTGAACGCAGGTCCCCGATCCCCGGGGCCATGGGAGGGGGTGACCGTGGGGTCCCCCATCCCCAGGCCGTGGGGGGTGTGAACGCAGGGTCCCCAATCCCCGGGCCGTGGGGGGCTGGGAATGTGGGGTCCCCGGGGCCGTGGGAGGGGCTGACCTTGGGGTCCCCCATCCCCGGGCCGTGGGGGGCTGGGAATGTGGGGGCCCCGGGGCCGGGGGCGGGGCTGACCATGGGGTCCCCCATCCCCGGGCCGTGGGGGGCTGGGAATGTGGGGTCCCCGGGCCGTGGGGGGGGTGACCGTGGGGTCCCCCATCCCCGGGCTGTGGGGGGCTGGGAATGTGGGGTCCCCGGGGCCATGGGAGGGGCTGACCGTGGGGTCCCCCATCCCTGGGCCGTGGGGGGCTGGGAATGTGGGGGCTGGGATCCCCGGGCCATGGGGGGGTTGACCGTGGGGTCCCCCATCCCCGGGCTGTGGGGGGCTGGGAATGTGGGGTCCCCGGGGCCATGGGAGGGGCTGACCGTGGGGTCCCCCATCCCTGGGCCGTGGGGGGCTGGGAATGTGGGGGCTGGGATCCCCGGGCCATGGGGGGGTTGACCGTGGGGTCCCCCATCCCCGGGCTGTGGGGGGCTGGGAATGTGGGGTCCCCGGGGCCGTGGGAGGGGGTGACCGTGGGGTCCCCCCCCCAGGCTCCGGGATCCCCGAGCTGAAGGTGACGCTCCGGGGGGTCGTGCTGAGCGAGTTCTTCACCCTGCGAACCGGCCTGGCCAAGCTGGTCGGGGTGATCTGCACCCTGGGAGCCGGCAGCACCATCTTCCTGGGCAAAGTGGTGAGTGGGGGGGGCCCTTGGGGGGGTCTGAGGGTCAGGGGCTGGAGGAATTTGGGGGGCTGGGGTCTCTGGGGGTGGGGGTTGGGGGGGCGGGGATCTGGGGGCCCGGGGGCCCGGGGGAGGTCGGTGGGTGGATGCGGGGGGCTCAGGGAGGGGGGAGCCGAGGAGGGCGTGGGGGGGCTTGCGGGGGGGCCCGGTTCCTGGCTGACCCCCCCCGCCCCCCAGGGGTTCTGGGAGGATGGGGTGTGTGGGGGGATCTGGGGGTCAGGGGTATCTGGGGGGAGTTGGGGGAGAGGGTGTCTGGGGGGATGGGTCTGGAGGAATTTGGGGGCTGGGGGTATTTGGGGGGCTGGGGTCTCTGGGGGTGGGGGATTTAGGGCTGAGTGTGTTAGGGGGAGCTGGAGGGATGGGGTGTGGGGGGGGAGCTGGAGGTCTGGGGCTGGAGGAATTTGGGGGGCTGGGGTCTCTGGGGATGGGGGATGGGGGGGCGGGGATCTGGGAGGTGGGGGCTGGGTGTGTTAGGGGGAGCTGGAGGGATGGGGTGTCTGGGGGGATGGGTCTTGGGGAATTTGGGGGGCTGGGGTCTCGGGATAGGGATTGGGGGGTGGGGATCTGGGGGCTGGGTGGGTTCTGGGAGGATGGGGTGTGTGGGGGGAGCTGGGGGTCAGGGGGATCTGGGGGGAGTTGGGGGAGAGGGTGTCTGGGGGGATGGGTCTGGAGGAATTTGGGGGCTGGGGGTATTTGGGGGGCTGGGGTCTCTGGGGATGGGGGATGGGGGGTGGGGATCTGGAGGTGGAGGCTGGGTGTTTTAGGGGGGATCAGGGGGGCTGGGGATTGGGGGGCCCTGGGGGGGCCGTGGTGACCCCGGTTCTCTCCCCAGGGCCCCTTCGTTCACATGGCCACGATCCTGGCCACCCAGCTGGGCCGGGTGATGGTGCGAGTCGCCGGGACCAAGGAGGTGAGTCTGGGGGTGTCCCCGGCCCCCCCCAAACTTCCCCTGTCCCCAACCCCTCCCCCGGCGCCCTCCCGCCTCTCACCCCCCCCCCATATCTCTGCCCCCCAGAACCCGGCCCGCAAGTACGAGATGTTGGTGGCCGGGGCGGCCGTGGGGGTGGCCTGCTGCTTCGTGGCCCCTGTGGGGGGTGAGTGACCCCCAAAGCGCTCGCGGGGCTGGGGGGAGGGGCAGAGAAAGGGGGGGTGGGGAGGGAGATGGGTCGGGGGAGCCCGTGGGGAGGTCTGGGGGCCCATGGGGAGGTCGGTGGGGGGCACGCGGGGGGCTCAGGGAGGGGGGAGCCGAGGAGGGCG
>QXTE01000395.1:38386-56765 GCA_003942145.1 Platysternon megacephalum | reverse complement strand
CTCCCCTCCCCACCCCACCCCTCCGGCCCCTCCCGGCCGGGATCCCCCCTCCCCTCCCCCCGCCCCCAATCCCCCCTCCCCTCCAGACCCTCCCGGCCGGGATCCCCCCTCCCTTCCCCTGGCACCCTGGCCAGGATCGCCCCCTCCCCCGGCCGGGATCCCACCCCCCACACTCCCCGTCTCACCCCCCCTCGCTCTGTGTGTCCCCCCCCCCCCCCAGCTGACCATGAAGGAGCTGCTGGAGACTTTCTTCAACAACTGCACCTGGGGGCGGGCGGAGCTGGGGGGGCTGAACGCCACCCACCAGCCCCCCCACCCCTCCTACGCGGACCCCTGGCTCCAGTGGACCCACCCCCAGCTCTCCTCCCTCGAGATGCTCAGCTTCTTCCTGCTCACCAAGGTGGGGGGGCCGCGGGGTGCAGCTGGTGTCTGGCGCCCCCTGGTGGCTGCCAGGCCCTGGGGGGGGGGGGACCAGGTGTCGGAGGGGTGGAGGGGGGCCGGAGAGGGGGGCGAGGGGGGGCCGGAGGGGGGGGGCTGTTTCATTCGCTCGTCCCTCCTCCCCAGTTCTTCATGCTGCTCCTGGCCACCACCATGGTCGTCCCCGCCGGCTACTTCCTGCCCGTCTTCGTCTACGGTGAGAACCCAGGCGTCCGGGCTCCCAGCCCCCCCTGCTCTGACCCACCAGCCCCCACTCCCCTGCCAGAGCCGGGAAGAGAACCCAGGAGTCCTGGCTCCCGGCCCCCCCCGCTCTACCCCACCAGCCCCCACTCCCCTCCCACAGCCGGGGAGAGAACCCAGGCGTCCGGGCTCCCGGCCCCCCCTGCTCTGACCCACCAGCCCCCGCTCCCCTCGGCGAGCCGGGGAGAGAACCGAGGCGGCCGGGCTCCCGGCCCCCCTGCCCTACCCACCGGCCCCCCCTCCCCGGCCAGAGCCGGGGAGAGAACCCAGGAGTCCGGGCTCCCAGCCCCTGACCATATCCCGGGATGGGCTCAGGGGGTCTGGCCGGGGGGGGGTCTGGCTGGGGTCTCCGTCTAACCCGGTGGGGGGGCTCTCTGCCCACAGGCGCGGGGCTGGGCCGGCTCTATGGAGAGATCATGGCCAAGGTTTTCCCGGAGGGGATCGTCTCCGACGGGATCCGGATTGCCATCGGCCCCGCGGCCTATGCCCTGGCCGGTACAAGCCGCTGCGGGGGGCTCGGCGGGGCCGGGGGGGGCGGCTCGGCGGGGGGGTGACGAAGTGGGCCTGGGTGCTCACAGTTCCCCGACTGTGCCAGTCACCCCCTCTCTCCCGGGCTCAAGCCGCAGGCTCCTCCGCCCCTGGGGACCCTGTCACTGCAACAGTCCTTCTCGCCGGTCACCCCCTCCCCAGGGGTGAACCGCCCCCCGAAAGCGCTCTACGCTGCGCTGTCAGCCCGCCTGGGCCTCGTTAACCCCCCTTCGTTATACGGCTCCCCAGTCACTTACTACAGGAAACGCCATCCACGGGGGTGCACTTTTATCCCACTACTGCCACCAGTTGTCACGGGGTCCCCGGGGAGCTGCTCCTGACGAAGCCAGCCAGGACTCGGGGGCATTCCCACTTCATCACAGGTGGCCGGGGGGCTCGCCGGGGGGGCTCGCTGGAGGTTGGGGGGGCTCGGTGTGGGGCAGGGGGCTCGGCGGGGGGAGCTGGTGCTCAGCGGGGAGCGTTACGGCTCTGGGGGGGCTCCGAGGGGCTCACCCCCCCGTCCCCTCCCCCCAGGCGCGGCGGCCTACTCGGGGGCGGTGACCCACACGCTGTCGACGGCGCTGCTGGTCTTCGAGCTGACGGGGCAGATGTCCCACGTCCTGCCCGTGCTCATCGCGGTGCTGGTGGCCAACGGGCTCAGCCAGCGACTCCAGGCGTCCTTCTTCGACGGCATCATCATCGCCAAGCAGCTGCCCTACCTCCCCAAGCTGGGCGTGGGGCAGAGCGGGTGCGCCCGGACGCCGGGGTTCTCTCCCGCCTCTGGGAGGGCAGTGGGGGCTGGGGGGTGAGAGCAGGGGGGGCTGGGAGCCAGGACTCCTGGGTTCTCTCCCGGGCTTGGGGGGGGGGGGGGGGTTAAAGCCGGGGAGAGGACCCAGGAGTCCTGGCTCCCACCCCCCCCTGCTCTCACCACTAGACCCCACCCCCCCCCCCCAGGCGGGGGGGGGGGCGGGGGCGCCGGGCCCCGGGGGTTCTCTCCGGGGGCGGGGGGGGGGGGCCGGGGCCCGGGGGGTGCGCGCGGGGGGGGGGGGGGGCGCCGGGCGCCCGGGGTTCTGCCCCCGCCTCTGGGGGGGCAGTGGGGGCGGGGGGGTATGAGCAGGGTGGGCTGGGAGCCAGGACTCCTGGGTTCTCTCCCCGGCTTTAACCCTCCCCCCCGCCTCACACCAGGGCCCACGACATCTACGCGGAGGATTTCATGGTCACGGACCTCAAATACCTGCCCCGGGGCTGCAGGTTCAAGGACGTGAGGGGTCTGCTGAAGGTCTCCAACCTCAAACAGTTCCCCCTGGTGGACTCCCAAGGTCAGTGTGGCACCCCCCCCCGCCCCCACCCGAGCTCCCCTGAGCCAGCCAGTCCCCGCCCTGGGGCCGGGTGGGAGCCGGCGCCCCCTAGAGGGGACAGGCCCCTGCCCCGTTCCCCGCCCCCCTGAGCCAGCCGGCCAGTCCCCGCCCTGGGGCCGGGGGGGAGCCTGCGCCCCCTAGAGGGGACAGGCCCCTGCCCCATTCACCCCCCCGTCTTTTTTGCAGAGTCCAGGATCTTGCTGGGCTCCATCCGGAGGAAGCATCTGGCCAAGCTGCTGTCGGAGCAGCTGAGCACGGAGAAGCGATTCCAGTATCTGCTCAGTCAGTCCGAGGCGAACAGCCCCACCGAGCCCGTGAGTCTCATCTGCCCCCCGCCCCAGAGCTGGGCGCGTCTCAGCGCCGGGCGAGGGGTCCCTGGGTCACCAGCCGCCCCGCCCCAGAGGTGGGCGCATCTCGGCGCCGGGCGAGGGGTCCCCGGGTAACCGGCCGCCCCGCCCCAGAGGTGGCTGCATCTCAGCGCCGGGTGAGGGGTTCCCTGGGTAACTGGTCACCCTGCCCCAGAGGTGGCTGCATCTCAGCGCCGGGCGAGGGGTCCCTGGGTAACCGGCCGCCCCGCCCCAGAGGTGGCCGCATCTCAGCGCCGGGCGAGGGCTCCCTGGGTACCCGGCCGCCCCGCCCCAGAGGTGGCTGCGTCTCAGCGCCGGGCGAGGGGTCCCTGGGTCACCAGCCGCCCCGCCCCAGAGGTGGCCGCATCTCAACGCCGGGCGAGGGGCCGGGGGGTTGACTCGGTGACCGTTTCCCTTGCAGCTGCCGGGGGCAGACGGCGCTTCGGGGTCCCCAGAGGAGAAGCCAGGTGAGCAGGATGTGGGCATTGCGGGGTGGGGGACACATGGAGTCTGGGGGGGGCCGGTCTGGGATGGCGGGGGAGGATCAGAGGCTGGGAGGGGGTGCGCCATCTGACCCGCCCCCACCCCGTGTGTCTCTCTCTTTCCCAGAAGCACCGAAGGTTTCTGCTGAGCCGGGCGACGGGGACACATCCAAGGAGGAGGTGCCGGGGGCAGGGGGGGCAGGGAGGGGGGCCCCCGTTTGGGAGGATGCATTGATGGGGGGCTGGAGGGGCGCAGGGGGACCCATTGGTGGATGCATGTGGCTGGGAGTGGGGGTCAGGGAAGGGGAGGCCCATGGATTGTGGTGGGGGGGGCTGCGGGACCCCCCAATGGTGATGCTGCGGGAGCTGATCTGTCGTTCCCCCCCCCCCCAGGAGCGAGACACCCAGCTGTCTGTCAAGATGAAGGACGTGCGTCATTTGGTATGTCGGGGGCGGGGCTGCGTGTCCGTGGGGACCCCCCTAGGTACCTGGGTGGGGGGGGCGTGACCGCCACAGCCATCCCCCAGTCTGCAGGGCGATTGAAGGGGCCGGGGGGGGGGGTGTCTCCAATCTCCCCCCGATGGGGGGGGGCAGCCCCAGACTATCGGGGGTCAGACTGGGAGGCAGCTTCCCATACCATATACTTGTTGGGGTGTTCCCAGGATGCTTTGCGTCGGCTGCTTGGCATGAGCTGGTGCAAAGGACTGTGGGAGGAACCCTGAGGGCGGGAGCAGAGCAGGGTGGATATTTCCCAGGATGCTTTGCGTCGGCTGTTTGGCGGGGGCTGGTGCTAAGGATTCTGGGAGGACTCCGGGGAGGGGGCCAGAGCAGGGCGGATATTTCCCAGGATGCTTTGCGCCGGCTGCCTGGCGGGGGCTGGCGCCGAGGACTCTGGGAGGGACCCCGGGGAGGGGGCCGGAGCAGGGTGGATATTTCCCAGGATGCTTTGCGGGGGCTGGCGCCGAGGACTCTGGGAGGACCCCAGCCGGGTGGATCTTTCCCAGGATGCTTTGCTCCGGCTGCAGGTGGAGGACTGGGAGTGCCAGCAGCTACAGGAGCCGGTCCGGCTGGAGGATTTGCCTATCGATCCGGCCCCCTATCGCCTGCTGGAGAAAGAGACCCTCTACCAGGTGGGTGCCTCGGGGTGCGGGTGGGGGGTCCCCCATATCGCTCCCTCGCCCTCCGCGCTGCCTTCCCAGCATGCTTTGCCTGCCGGCGGCGGGCGCAAAGGATGCTGGGAGGCGGCTGCAGGGGAGCCTCTTCCCAGCATGCTTTGCAGCCACCACGCGGCCGGAGGTGGCGCAAGGGATTCTGGGACCTGGGAATCTCCCGCCAGGATCCGAGTCTCTGGGTGCCACCTCTGGACTGGCTGGGCGGGCTTGAGCAGACCTCTGATTGGCATGAATTTGCATATGCAAATAGGGCCATCGTTGGCATCGGCAGCACACTCGGAGCAGAGCAATTAGATAAAATGACCTCTGGAAATCCGCCAGCAGCTCATTTGCATTCGCTTGGGGAATCGGTAGAGATTTGCATATGCAATTAAGGTGGGTGGGGATTGGGGTGAATTTGCATGGGCAATTAGCCCGGGTTTGCATATATTTGCATATGCAATGCGGGACCAAGACCTTTGCACCTCAATTAGCGTCTGCAATGGGGTGGAGCTCATTTGCATATCATTATGCCCCATGTTCCCCCCCCCCCAAAGTCCAGCTAATGCCCCCCCTCCCCACTCCTGGGTGCCCCCCCATGCCCATGTCCGGACCCCTGAGCCCCAACCCTGATTCTGAGCCGCTCCCCCCAATATCCGCCCCCCTTGGTTTGATGTCTGACCCCCCCCCCCCGTTTCTCTGCCCCTCTCCCCCCCCCCCCCCCGCCCCCCCCCCCCCCTTTCCCCCCCCCCCCAAAGTCCCGCTAATGCCCCCCCTCCCCCCCCCTTTGTTTGATGGCTGACCCCCCCCCCCGTTTCTCTGCCCCCCCCCCCCCCCCCCCCCAGTGCTACGACCTTTTCAACTTGCTGGGTCTCCGGACTGCCTATGTCACCAACGTGGGCCGGCTGGTCGGGGTCGTCAGCCTCCGAGAGGTACGGTGGGGGGCAGATGGGGGGCGGTGGGGGGGGGAGATGGGGTGCACAGGCCGTCAAGCAGATCAGAGGGGTCGTGGGGGTCGGGGCAGGGAGCTCGGGGGTCATGCCGGGGATCAGGGGGGTCATGCCGGGGATCGGGGGGGGTCAGGGAAGACATGGGGTCAGAGGGGGCGTGTGGGGTCATGCCAGGGATCAGGGGGGTCATGCCGGGGATCGGGAGGGGTCAGGGAAGACATGGGGGTCACAGTGGCGTCAGAGGGGGCGTGTGGGGAGATCCTGGGGTCAGGGAGGATGCACGGGTCACAGGGGGAGCTTTGGGGTTCAGGGAAGTTGAGGAAGGAGGTGGGGCGCAGGAGGTGGGGGTCGCGGATCAAATTGGGGGGCCGGGGGGCTCGGAGATTTGGGGGCGGGGTGTCCCTGACGCGCTGTCTCTGCCCCCCCCCCACCCCACAGCTCAAAGCCGCGGTGGAGGGGTCGGTCAAGGGCACCTTCGTCAGGCGCCGGCCCCATGACGGGGCGCAACACGAGGGGGACCCGGACCCCAACGGAGCCTCAGCCTAGCGGGGATCGAACCATGCGGCGTCCCCCCAAACCCCGGACCATGGGGGGGGGCAGGGGAGAGAGAGCCCCCCCTCGCCCCCTGCATACCAGCTCCAATACCCCCCCAGCGACCCCTAAATTATTAACCCCCTGTTTTCTGGAGCTGCCCCCCCTGAACCCCCCCAATCACCTAGTAAAAAACGGGTTACATTTTATGTCTGTGTTTTTTATTCCCCTCTCCCATTTTTCTAGGGGGCTGGTGGGTTAGAGCAGGGGGGGCTGGGAGCCAGGACTCCTGGGTTCTCTCCCCGGCTCTGGGAGGGGAGTGGGGGCTGGTGGGTGAGAGCAGGGGGGGCTGGGAGCCAGGACTCCTGGGTTCTCTCCCCGGCTCTGGGGAACTGAATACTGGAGGAAAGAGGTTAAGATGAAATAGGTATCTTCTGATTACCAAGAAACAGGGCAGGACATTGGGACTGATTCAAAGCCCATTAAAGTCAGTGACAAGGCTCTCATCAACTGCAAATGGTTTTGAATCTGTCCCAGTATGAGGATTTCAGAGTTAAATTTTGCTTTTAACAAAAGGAAAATAAATGAAAAAACAACAACACCCTGACAAAATTCTTTCCCTTGGTATCCACAGAGGTGGGTGAAAGGCCAGACAGCCAGCAATAAAGATTCATAAGGAAGAAAGGGATTTGGAAAGAAATTAGGATTGTGTCAGAACAGGCACAGAATTAAAAACTCTTTAGCTGAAAAAGCTGCAGGGCCATGCAATAGCTATTCTCGACCTCAGAAAGAAATGGCTAAAGAGAAAGGAGAAACTTTTAGCTTTGACATTTAAAATCCATAAGGAAACAGGGATGCACTGTGGGACTCAGAATAGGTAGGGCCAGCTTCTGCATTAACGTACCTCAGGTAATCACACTGAAGCTAACACAAACCATTGCAGAATTTGGCCTGTAAAGTCTTCATGGCCAAACTCTTCAGTATTGCTAGGCCATTGTAAATCCCTAGTAGGCAACAATATCAGATGGGTGTAACTGAGAGCAGCATTTGGCTTCATATTTAAGAAGAGACCTGGCAAAGAGTAAAAAAATTGTAAGCCAGTAAACTGGACATCAGGAGTTGGTAGATAATTGCAAGATAGCCATGTATATAGCAGGGGAACAGCCGCAATGTCAGCAGTGAGGAAAGAATGGGTTGATAAGAGGAAGTTGCAGAGAGNGGGCGCCCGGACTCCTGGGTTCTCTCCCCGGCTCTGGGAGGGGAGTGGGGGCTGGTGGGTTGGAGCAGGGGGTGCTGGGAGCCAGGACTCCTGGGTTCTCTCCCCAGCACTGGGAGGGGAGTGGGGGCTGGTGGGTTAGAGCAGGGGGGGCTGGGAGCCAGGACTCCTGGGTTCTCTCCCCGGCTCTGGGAGGGGAGCGGGGGCTGGTGGGTTAGAGCAGGGGGGGTTGGGGGGCAGGACGCCTGGGTTCTCTCCCCGGCTCTGGGAGGGGAGGGGGCTGTTGCGGGGGGAGGTGAATGTGGAGCTGTGATGTCAGGAGGCAGTTCCCCTCTGCCAGCAGGCGAGGCCGCAGCGTTGTGGTGAAGCACGTGGTCATCACAGTGCCCGGATGTACGATGGTGACATCATAACCCGACAGAGTGACATCATAGCCTCAGGCTGTGACATGCCAAGTGACTGGTGCATCATGGGAAGTCGCGTTGTTCCCCGATGACATCATAGGGCACACAGTGACGCCGTGGGCTGAGGCCATGACCTCACAGCATAGCGCAGTGACATCACAGCCTATTGATGTCCTGCTGGGGGCTGTCCTTGGTCAGTAGGGTGGCCGGTGACATTGCTGCTGCATGTGGTGACATCACGGCAGAAGATGTAAGGCTGGGTTGTCACTGAGGAACCTAATGACATCATGGTGACATCATCATAGACTCATAGACTTTAAGGTCAGAAGGGACCATTATGATCATCTAGTCTGACCTCCTGCATGATGCAGGCCACAAGAGTTGACCCACCCACTCCTAGAATAATTCTCACCCTTGACTCAGCTGGTGAAGTCCCCAAATCATGATTTGACGACTTCAAGCAGCAGATAATCCTCTTGCCAGCGACCCCCGCACCATGCTGCGGAGGAAGGCGAAAAACCTCCCGGGCCTCTGCCAACCTACCCTGGAGGAAAATTCCTTCCCGACGCCAAATATGGCGATCAGCTGAACCCCGAGCATGCGGGCAAGATTCTCCAGCCAGACACTCAGGGAAAAGACTTTCAATATCCCAACGTTGACCATCGGTACTAACTACCAGCGGTGGCACATTATTGACCTATTGAGTAAATCAAGTTATCCTCTCAAACCATTCCCTCCATAAACTTATCAAGCTTAGTCTTAAAGCCGGAGAGGTCTTTCGCCCCCACTGTTTCCCTCGGCAGGCCGTTCCAGAACTTCACTCCTCTGACGGTCAGAAACCTTCGCCTAATTTCAAGCCTAAACTTCCCGACGGCCAATTTATATCCATTTGTTCTTGTATCCACATTAGCACTGAGCCGAAATAATTCCTCTCCCTCCCCGATATTGATCCCTCTGATGTATTTAAAGAGAGCAATCATATCTCCCCTCAACCTTCTTTTGGTTAAGGAAAACAAACCGAGCTCCTCGAGTCTCCTTTCGTACGACAGGTTTTCCATTCCTCGGATCATCCTAGTGGCCCTTCTCTGTACCCTTTCCAGTTTAAATTCATCCTTCTTAAACATGGGAGACCAGAACTGCACACAGTACTTCAGATGAGGTCTCACCAGCGCCTTGTATAACGGGACTAGCACCTCCTTATCTCTACTAGAAATACCTCGCCTAATGCATCCCAAGACCGCATTAGCCTTTTTAACGGCCACGTCACATTGCCGACTCATAGTCATCTTGCGATCGACCAGGACTCCGAGGTCCTTCTCCTCGTCCGTTACTTCCAACTGGTGCGTCCCCAGCCTATAACTATAATTCTTGTTAGTCATCCCTAAATGCATAACCTTACACTTCTCACTATTAAACCTCATCCTATTACTAATACTCCAGTTTACCAGGTCCTCCAAATCTCCCTGGAGGATATCCCGATCCTTCTCCGAATTGGCAACACCTCCCAACTTCGGGTCATCCGCAAACTTTATCAGCCCACTCCTACTTTTGGTTCCGAGGTCAGCGATAAATAGACCTCACACTGCGCCGTAATGTCATTATGATGGCATCATGGGGGGCGGTGGGGGCCACGTGGGGCTATCGGGGCCGGAGGACCAGCTCAATGCCCTGACGTTATGGAGTGACATTATGACATCACAGGGCCGGACGGCGACATCATCCGCTGATGCAATGGCCTTGCAGCGTGACACGATGGCAGCACCAGACGCGGTGACATCACAGGGCCAGATGGTGACATCACTACCAAGTGATGACAGAAGAGTGCGGCACAGTGACATCACAGGGGCAGGCGGTGACATCACAGGGCCAGATGGTGACATCACTACCAAGTGATGACAGAAGAGTGCGGCACAGTGACATCACAGGGGGAGGCGGTGACATCACAGGGCCAGATGGTGACATCACTACCAAGTGATGACAGAAGAGTGCGGCACAGTGACATCACAGGGGGAGGCGGTGACATCACAGGGGCAGACGGTGACATCACAGGGCCAGATGGTGACATCACTACCAAGTGATGACAGAAGAGTGCGGCACAGTGACATCACAGGGGCAGGCGGTGACATCACAGGGCCAGATGGTGACATCACTACCAAGTGATGACAGAAGAGTGCGGCACAGTGACATCACAGGGGCAGATGGTGACATCACAGGGCCAGATGGTGACATCACTACCAAGTGATGACAGAAGAGTGTGGCACAGTGACATCACAGGGGGAGGCGGTGACATCACAGGGGCAGATGGTGACATCACAGGGCCAGATGGTGACATCACTACCAAGTGATGACAGAAGAGTGCGGCACAGTGACATCACAGGGGCAGGCGGTGACATCACAGGGCCAGATGGTGACATCACTACCAAGTGATGACAGAAGAGTGCGGCACAGTGACATCACAGGGGCA
Source organism: Platysternon megacephalum (assembly GCA_003942145.1). NCBI lineage: Eukaryota > Metazoa > Chordata > Testudines > Platysternidae > Platysternon > Platysternon megacephalum. Next base: position 46,656 of record QXTE01000395.1, on the reverse strand, counting down.
GATGGTGACATCACAGGGCCAGATGGTGACATCACTACCAAGTGATGACAGAAGAGTGTGGCACAGTGACATCACAGGGGGAGGCGGTGACATCACAGGGGCAGATGGTGACATCACAGGGCCAGATGGTGACATCACTACCAAGTGATGACAGAAGAGTGCGGCACAGTGACATCACAGGGGCAGGCGGTGACATCACAGGGGCAGGCGGTGACACAACAGTGTGACAATAGCATCACCAGGCTAGGCGGTGACGTCACGCGGTTGGGGGCGATGACGTCGCAGTCTCCCCCACCCCAGGAGGCGGGAACCACCATTTTGTGGGGGCGGGGGGATGTCACGTGACCTGAGCCCCGCAGTGAGGAGCGAGACGGCGGGGGGGGGGTCTCGCGCGAGGGCCGTTCCCCGTCACGTGGTCCTGGCGGCGCGGGGCGGGGCCGCCTCACGCGGAAGGGCGCGCGCGCGCGACAGGCGGCGGTTGGCGCGGGGGGGGGGTTGTGAGGGCGGCCCCGCCCCCCCTCCTGCCGCAGCCTCGCTTTGGAGACGTGCGTGCGTGCGTGCGTCACGCGAGCCGGGCGGCGGTTTCTCCCCCGTCACGTGACCCACCCCTCTCCTCCGCCGCGGCCTCCCGCCCCCCTCCCCCCGCGGTCCCCGGGCTCCCCCGTCACGTGACGCGGCGCAGCGCCGCCATCTTGGTACAAACACAAACAAGCGGCGAGAGGAGGCGGCGGCGGCGGCGGAAGCGGCGAGAGACCCGGAGCCCCCCCCCCCCGCGGCCAGGGCCCCCCCCGGCCCCGCCCCCCGCCAGGCCCCGCCCCCCCGAGCCGGGCGCCGCGGTGAGACCCCCCCCGCGAGCCGGGCCCCTCCCCCACCCCCCCGCGCCCCTCCCCCACCCCCGCGCGCCGGGCCGGGCGCCCCGTTGCCATGGAGACTCCGCGGGGGGGGAGGGGCCCCTCCCTGCCCAGCGCTGGTTGGGGGAGGGGGGAGCCTGGCCCCCCCCATTGCCCCCCCGGGGGGTCCCCAGCTTCTCTCCCCTCCCCCTCTGCTCCCTGTGTGACCCCCCCCCACCGCCACGGGGGGGGGCCTGGGGCAGAATCTCGGGGTCTGTGTGTGTGGGGGGGTAATTCCCCCCCGTGAATCCTCCCCCCCCCCCCCCCCCACCCCCCCCCCCCCCCGCCCCACGCCCCGGGGGGGTGCCATTGCCGGGGGGGGGGGGGGGGGCCTCGGGGGGTGGGGGGGGGGGGTGTGTGGGTGTGGGGGGGGGGGGAGGGGGGGGGGGGGGGGGGGGTCCGGGGGGGGGGGGGGGGGGTGTGTGTGTGTGTGGGGATGTATGGGGTGTGTGTGGGGGTGGGGGTGTATGGGGGGTGTGTGGGTGTATGGGGGTGTGTGGGTGTGGGGGGGGGGTGTATGGGGTGTGGGGGGGGATGTGTGGGTGTGGGGGATGTATGGGGTGTGGGGGGGGATGTGTGGGTGTGGGGGGTGTATGGGGTGTGGGGGGGGATGTGTGGGTGTGGGGGGGGATGTATGGGGTGTGGGGGGGGGAGGTGTGTGGGGGGGGGGGGGTGTGTGTGTGTGTGGGGATGTATGGGGTGTGTGGGGGTGGGGGGGATGTATGGGGGGTGGGGGGGGGGTGTGGGGGGTGTGTGGGGGTGGGGGGGATGTATGGGGTGTGGGGGGGGGGTGTATGGGGTGTGGGGGGGGATGTGTGGGTGTGGGGGGGGGATGTGGGGGGCGGGTGGGTGGGGGGGGGGGATGTATGGGGTGTGTGTGGGCTGGGTTGTCGTGAGCTCTTTACCTGTCTTGTGCAGCTGGTGGTCCAGCCGGCCTCGGCCTTTTTGCCTCGATCTGTATTGTCTCCTGGATGAATTTCCAGCCCCCCCCTCCCCCGATAGTTGCGGGGGGCACTGAAAAAATGGCGGCGCGAATGGAGTTGAAATAACCCAAGCATCAGACATCTGGCCCCCCACCTCCGTTGTGCCGGGCGCCGCACAGACACCCCCCTGCCCGATTGCGATGGGGGGGGTGTCCCCCGTTGTGCCGGGCGCTGCACAGACACCCCCCTGCCCGATTGCGATGGGGGGGGTCCTCCGTTGTGCCGGGCGCCGCACAGACACCCCCCTGCCCGATTGCGATGGGGGGGGGTGTCCCCCGTTGTGCCGGGCGCTGCACAGACACCCCCCTGCCCGATTGAGATCGGGGGGGGTCCCCCATTGTGCCGGGCGCCGCACAGACACCCCCCTGCCCGATTGCGATTGGCGGGGGGTCCCCCATTGTGCCGGGCGCCGCACAGACACCCCCCACTGGTGTGGGTGCTGCGGGAGGGAATGAAAGATGGCAAAGAAGCGTCCGGCTGTGGGTGCAGACAGGGGCAGGTGGTTCGTTGCGGGGGAAACTCACGTTGGAAATAAGGTGTAAATTTTTGACAGGGCGGGTAATGAACCGTTGGGACAGCGGACCCAGGATCGGGGTGGATTTCCCCGGCCGGGATAGGGCAGTTTTCCTAAAAGCCCCGCTGTAGGGCTGCCTGCGGGGGCAGTTCTCTGGCCTGGGTGTGCAGGGGCTCTCCCTAGATGTTTGCAATGGTCCCTCGTGCCCTTGGCATCCGACTACGCCCACCACTCCGGCGTCTGGGGCGGGCAGCCTCCGGGCCACGGCGGTGCTAGGTAACTGCCTGGACACACGCAGGCAGGGTGGCAAGAAAACGAGTTGCAGGCGTGCGGCGTGAAAATACGGGTGGCACAGGCCCCCCCCACGACCGAGATCGAGGGGTGCCCGTTGTGTCAGATGCTGCATGAGCGCAAAGCGCCGTTCCCTGCCCCGTAGCGCTTGGCCTAGATGAAGGATGTGTGTGTGTGTGTGTGTGGGGAAACCGAGGCACGGTGATGGGAAAGCGATCGCGCAGTTGATGGTGGCAGCGGAGCTGGGGAGAGAACCCAGGGGTCCTGGCTTCCTCTGTGCCGGGCGCTGTACAAACCTGTGCCAGAAGAGTGCTGAGGGTCGATGTGAGGTCTTGTGCTCACGCCACCTCTGCTTTGCTGCCGTAGCGTCTGCCTGTCTCCTAGTAACGTATGGTCAAAGGGGGGGGGGGTGTAACCACCAGACCCCAGTGGGGCACCTGAAAACTGCCAGCCTGCTAGGTCTGTTCCCTCTCTGTACGGCCGGGGGGATCCAGACATGGCCAGCTTGGCGCTTGGTCGCCCAGCGCCGGGCGCCGCATTTCAGTGTCGTCATCTCGCTTCCCTCAGAGAGGCCGGAAATGCAATTTTCAAATCCGAATCGGGGCTGGGTTCGGGGTTACCCAGGAGAGGGTTAAGAGGTGCTTTGACCCCGGGCTCTAATGTGGGGAGAGACATTCAGACTCAAAACAAGTTGTGGGTTTGTCCCGGGGCGGGAAATTTAACCCACTGGAGCAACTGACCCAGTGACCCACCTCCTGGAGTCTGAATCAGGATCGGGGTGGGGTGGGGGGTGTCTTTTTAAAAGATACGCTCAGCGTCTCAAGCGGAAATGGTGGATTTGGTGCAGGATTCCTGGGGCGAACGTTCTCTGCTTCGTGCCGGGCGGACGAGACGATGTAATGACCCCTCACGGCTTTAAGGTGCCTGAAAGTTCATGCTCTGTGGCGTCTGTTATAACTGCGTCCGTGCGTTCGCTCGGGTGGTGGAAATTTACGCGGGATGGTGGGGGGTGAAAAGGGTCGGGGTCTCTGAGCTAAAGTGGTCAAGAAACTTACCCTCAGTTCATGGAGGTGTAAATTTGAATAGATCATCGTAATTAGTCTTTATTCAGAGGGTCCCGCTCTTGGCCCCGGGTACTCTGCGCATGGTGCTGTACAAACACCGAGTAGTAGATGGTCCTGACAGACGTAGGCAGAGTCAACAAAGTGATGGCTGAAAATGTCACGGCAGTGCCACAGTGAGGTGGGTTTAGTTGGCGGGGGGAGGGAGCTGGATGGGGCAGGTGTGGGGGGCAGCAGAGATGGGATTAAGGGCTGGTCCACACTAGGGGCGGGGATCGAAATAAGATACGCGACTTCAGCTACGAGAATAGCGTAGCTGAAGTCGAAGTATCCTATTTCGAATTACCTGCGCTTACCTCGCGTCCTCGCAGCGCGGGATCGACGGCTGCGGCTCCCCCGTCGACTCCGCTAACTCCGCTCGCCCTGCTGGAGTTCCGGAGTCGATGGGAGCGCGTTCGGGGATCGATGTATCGCGTCCAGACGAGACGCAATACATCGATCCCCGCTAGATCGATTTCTGCCCGCCGATCCGGGCGGGTAGTCTGGACGTAGCCTAAGTGAAGGCTGTGTTTGGAGCAGAGATGTGGATATGATGGAGGTCTATATAATCATGCCTGGTGGGGAGAAAGTAAATAAAGACGTGTTCTTTACTCCTCATAACACAAGAACTAGGGGTCACCCAATGAAATGAAGAGGCAGCAGGTTGAAAACAAACCAAAGCAGTATTTCTTCACGCAACGACCAGTCAACCTGGGGAACTCCTCGCCAGGGGACGTTGTGAAGGCCAAGATTATAACAGGGTTCAAAACAGAACTAGAGAAGTTCCTGGAGGATCAGTCCATCAGTGGCTATTAGCCAGGCTGGGCAGGGATGGTGTCTCTAGCCTCTGTTTGCCAGAAGCTGGGAATGCGCGACAGGGGATGGGTCACGGGATGATTCCCTGCTCTGTTCATTCCCTCTGGGGCACCTGGCACTGGATACTGGCTAGACAGACCTTTGGTCTGACCCAGTCTGGCCGTTCTTATGTACGCTTGTGTGAACTGAGTATTTGAATCGGGCCAGCGATATAGGTTGGCGTTAAGGCTGTTTATTTTTTTTTAAACGTGCCAAGAGGGTCGTGCACTATTATTAATAGGCTTGGAAGGTTAGATTTCTATGATAAATATCCATAATTGTCTATTTCACGGGACGTACACACACTATTTTTTCCATGGATAATTGACATTTCCAGACAGGCAAAGTAAGGATAACCCTGCTTGAGAACTTATCCTTAAATCAAACTAAGAAGTTGTCAAGCAGCATTTTTCTTACTTTGTCCCTGAATTTCAATTATCCATGGAAATATTTTTTTCCGCGGGTTTCCTGTGAAATTGACGTCGGTTTTGACGCGTGACGTTGACGATGTGTTTTAACGGTTCTAAAGCTTTAACTTTTTGAATCTCCCTCTGCGGTAATTAAATAATGACTGAGTGACCCCTCTGAATTTCCTGCCAATGTGAACATTTAAATCAATTAAAACCACAACATTTTGCACAACTGTGCAAATTGAAATTGAGACTCAAAATAATGCTTAAAAATAAACCATCCATCAAAATTATTTTAAAAAATCCAAGCCGGTTTAACAACTATCGGGTATATTTGAATGTGTATCTGCTATTCACATCTGTGCTCTTCGTCTGTACCGTTTGGTATTTGTATAGGCTGAGCAGAATTCAATTTTTACTTTATTTTATACTTTTGATGGATAATATTGATTTTTATATTAGTGCATTTTAAAATATTTTTCTTGATATATATTTTTTTAAATTCACAGTTGAGGGGAAGTTATTAAATTGTTATTTAACGACGGTAGATGTTGAGATTCAAAAAGTTAAAGGTTTCTAACCGTTAGAACACAGTGTCGACGTCCCGTGTCAAAACAGACAAATTCTAGTAAGTTTTCAAGCAGCGTTTTTCTTCCTTTGCCAGTCTGTACGTTTCTGTTATCAGTGGAAATATTTTTTTTTCTCCGGTTTGCGTGTGTCTGGTGAAATGGATGTTTACCAATATTTCCTGATAAAAATCCAAGCCTCCGTACATAGAACAAGGAGTCAGGGTTGTTTTTATGGTCTGGTGAATAGATTTGCGCTTTAACTTTTAAGAGCTGCCATTAGCTTAGAGTTTAGGCAGCCTTTAGGTCTTGCTAGACTTGGGATCGCTACCTGGTTTGTATTGCTACTTGGGACATTTTTACTAGAGCTCTGCTCAAGCAGAAATTAACTCTCTGGGCAGCGTCACCCAGGAGGTCAGACTAAATCAGTGATACTCCGGCTGAGGTCCGTGAGCTGCAAGTGGCTTTTTAACGCGTCTCCGCTTTGTAGCATGTGCTGTGATATAATTATTATCCAATCAGGATGCTTTTTTACTACGTTGTTGACCAATGGTAGTTGATAAACTAATAATACTTGGTCGGCTGTTTTGCTGTGAGAATATATAAAAATGATTTCCCCGTCATACTGTTTAAATATGAATCTAAAGCACTATAGTAAATGAAATGATATATTCGTACCGCTGTGGCTCGTTTGGGTAATGTTGATCGCTAATTTGGCTCCTGAATCCCTGAGGTCTGAGGACAGGAGAACACGAGGATTACGAACGCCTCGGGGAACGGAGGTTGTTCGTAACTCTGAACAAAACCCTCCGGTTGTTCTTAAAAGTTTACAGCGCAACATTGCCTTCCTGCAGCTTTGAAACTTTACCGTGCAGAAGAAAAGTGCTGCTTTTAACCATCTTAATTGAAATGAAACAAGCGCAGAAACAATTTCCTGCTTTGTCAGATCTGTTCCAAACGAGGTGTGTCGTTTGCAACTCTGGGGTTCGTAACTCTGAGTTTCTCCTGTATCTCTGGACTAGATGATTCCAAAGACCTGGGGGTGGGTGGGGTGGGATCCTTCATTACTTGGAGCAACAAAAATGATGAAAGGTCTAGAAAACTTGAGCGATGGGGGAGGATTGAAAAACGTGGGTTTGTTTAGTCTGGAGGAGAGAAGACTGAGAGGGGACATGATCACCGTTTTCAAGTACATAAAAGGTTGTTACAAGGAGGAGGGAGAAAAATTGTTCTCCTTAACCTCTGAGGACAGGACAAGAAGCAATGGGCTCAAACTGCAGCAAGGGCGGTTTAGGTCGGACATTAGGAAAAACTTCCTAACTGTCAGGGTGGTTAAGCACTGGAATAAATTGCCCAGGGAGGTGGTGGAATCTCCATCATTGGGGTTTTTAAGAGCAGGTTAGACAAACACCGGTCAGAGATGGTCCCTTCCAGTCCTACGAGTCTATGATCTTTGAAACCAAAACTTGGGTTTCTTTCAAAACCCGCTCTCATTCAGCCCAAAGTTCTGGGTTTGCGGCTGGCTGAAATTCTCTAGTTTGGGGGCGTTCGTCGATTGAGTCAAGGTGAGTGAGACAGTGTCTTTGATTGGACTATCTTTTTATCGGACCAACTTCGGGCTGGGAAGGAAACCGGAGCGTCTGAGCTCCATCCGAGTTGTGGGGGAGATTGTTGAACAAAAGTGGTTAACCCACGTTGCGGGAAACCACTTAAAATGGGATTAAGGGTTAGCCGGTGGCCGGGGATGTCAGAAATTGAGCCTTAAAACCAGTGTCTGAGGTGATGGTTTTTAGCGTCAAATTCGTAACTCCGCTCAAGTGCCCGGGCATGCCTTCCGAAGGGGACCGAGCGGTCCGAGGCGGCGTGGCGGCGGGCTGGTGGTGTCCTGTCTCGTGTTTTGCCGTGAGCTCATTGGAGAGCGTAGCGATTCTGTCTGGTTTCCCCCATGTAGCTGTTACTGGGGCGTTTGAGGCACTGGACGAGGTACACCCCATGTTGCGATCTGCGTGGCTAGGACCCGTGACTCTTGACTGGTGTGTGGTGGGGAGTATATTATTCATGGCCTTATAGACTCTATAAGTCCCCAGTTCTTTCGCCTCCTTTTAAAAACGTGGACCCTCGGACGGGACACATTATTGCAGGATTGGTCTCACCAAAGCTGTATGCGGGTGGGAGAAAAATCTGCCTCCCTACTTCTCTGGGAGCTCAGCCTAGATTAATAGTCTCCAAGGCCCGGAGTCCGTCGTCTGGCTGAGGTGCGGCAAAACCCATCCCATCTCGATTTAAAACCGGCCAGCGATGGACATAACGCTCGGGCTTCACGTCTCCGTGAGTTTAACGCAGCTGTTAAATGTCAGAGAGTCCCCCAAAGCCATGTGGTGATTGTTGGGGACTGAATTTTTTGGGTGGGGTGGGGTGGGGGGGATGTTTCAGACTTGAGACATCGGAAGGGGGGGTGGGGGGTGGGAATTGGATTGAAGGCACTGAGCACTGATCCCCTGAAAATCAGACAAGTCGGGGGGCCCAAAATCGTCGCTCCCTTTTCACAACCTCGGCTGTCTATTTTGTAGCTTGTACCGAGATGGAGAGGGGGGCATACTGGGTTAGGGTGGGGCGGGGAGACAGGACTCCTGGGTTCTCTCCCCGGCTCGGGGAGGGGAG
>QXTE01000395.1:0-15095 GCA_003942145.1 Platysternon megacephalum | reverse complement strand
ACTCCTGGGTTCTCTCCCCGGCTCTGGGAGGGGAGTGGGGCTGGTGGGTTAGAGCAGGAGGGGCTGGGAGCCAGGACTCCTGGGTTCTCTCCCCGGCTCTGGCAGGGGAGTGGGGGCTGGTGGGTTAGAGCAGGGGGGGGCTGGGAGCCAGGACTCCTGGGTTCTCTCCCCGGCTCTGGGAGGGGAGTGGGGCTGGTGGGTTAGAGCAGGAGGGGCTGGGAGCCAGGACTCCTGGGTTCTCTCCCCGGCTCTGGCAGGGGAGTGGGGGCTGGTGGGTTAGAGCAGGGGGGGGCTGGGAGCCAGGACTCCTGGGTTCTCTCCCCGGCTCTGGGAGGGGAGTGGGGCTGATGGTTAGAGCAGGGGGCCTGGCCGCTGTTCGGCAGAGGGATTACGTGGGATCGCGGTGCTGCCCGAGTCCCCGGCAGCCGGGTGGGTGGTGGTGGTGGGGGGGCTCTCTGCCAGCCTGGGGCCCCCCCTCACCCGCCCTGCCCCCCTCCCGGTGCCGCAGCTCCAGGAGCGCCGCGACGCGGAACTCAGGGCTAAGAGGGAGGAGGAGGATCGCAAGCGGCGCGAAGAGAAGCGGCGCCAGGAGGAGCAGAAGCGGCGTGAGGAGGAGGAGCTGTATCGGCGCAAACAGGTCAACGCCCCCCTGGCCCCCACGGACCCCTTCTCCTGTGGACCCCCACCCCGAGATCCAGAGACCCCCACCCCTGCCCTGCCCTGGGTTCTCTCCCCGGCTCTGAGAGGGGAGTGGGGGCTGGTGGGTCAGAGTGGGGGGGGCTGGGACCCCGGACTCCTGGGTTCTCTCCCCGGCTCTGGGGGGGGGGTGGGGGCTGGTGGGTCGGGGCGGGGGGGGCTGGGACCCCGGACTCCTGGGTGCTCTCCCCGGCTCTGGGGGGGGGGTGGGGGCTGGTGGGTTGGAGCAGGGGGGGCTGGGGGCCAGGACTTCTGGGGCCTTTCTCCTTTAGTGCGCTTCTGGGCCTCAGTTTCCCCCTGTGTTTTAGGGGCCCTGATCGGCTCCCCAGAGGGATTGTGGGGCTGCCATGGAAGATGGAGACCCAGGGTGTCTGAGGGGGCCATTCCCCCCCCCCCCAGCGGCCATAGATCCCCACTTCGTACTCCTGGGGGTAGCCAAGGGCTCCGTGGGTGACGTCCCCGGGCTGGGTGGGGGCTGGGCCGTCCGTCCCCCCGGTAACCCCCCTGCCCCCCCCCCCCCGCAGTGCCGGCAGCAGGAGCTGGTGCTGAAGCTGCTGCAGCAGAGCCAGGCGCAGAGCGCGGCGTCCTGGGGGGGGCTGGCCAAGCCCCCCGGGGGCATGAAGGCCCTGCTGGAGCTGCAGGAGAGCGAGCGGCTGCTGCAGAAGCAGCAGCGGGCGCAGCAGAGAGCGGTGAGTGGCTCCGCCCCCAGCCTGGCCCCGCCCCTGTGCTTAACCCTGGCCCCGCCCCCAGCCTGGCCCCGCCCCTGTGCTTAACCCTGGCCCCGCCCCCAGCCTGGCCCCGCCCCTGTGCTTAACCCTAGCCCCACCCCCCACCTGCCCCACCCCCCCCCATGATCTCCCCTGGCCCCGCCCCCAACCTTCACCCATCACTATGATCTCCCGTGTCCCGCCCACAGCCAGGCTGGTCCCCTGCTCCGCCCTGGCCCCCCACCCTGGCTCCCAAACCCCCCTCATCTGGGGAGGTACCCCTCCCCCCTGTCGCAGGCCCGCCCCACCCAGGAGTAGTGTCCCTGAGCCATCCCCCGGGTAACCGGCCACCCCGCCCCAGAGGTGGCCGCATCTCAGCGCCGGGCGAGGGGTCCCCGGGTAACCGGCCACCCCGCCCCAGAGGGGGCCGCATCTCAGCGCTTTGCGAGGCGACCCCGGGTAGCTCGCCGTCCCGCCCCAGAGGTGGCGGCATCTCAGCGCCGGGCTAGGGGTCCCCGTGTAACCCGCCGCGCCGCCCCAGAGGTGGCGGCATCTCAGCGCCGGGGGAGGGGTCCCCGGGTACCCGGCCGCCCCGCCCCCGACGCGCGCGCATCCCAGCGCCGGGCGAGGGGTCCCCGGGGCACCGGGCGCGCCGCCCCAGAGGTGGCTGCATCGCAGGGAAGAGCGAGGGGTCCCCGGGGCACCGGGCGCGCCGCCCCAGAGGTGGTTGCATCTCAGCGCCGGGGGGGGGGTGCCCGGGTAACCGGCCGGCCCGCCCCAGAGGGGGCCGCATCCCAGCGCCGGGCGGGGGGCCCCCGGGTCACCGGACGCCCCGCCTCAGCGGTGGGCGCGTCTCAGCGCTGGGCGTGGGGTCCCCGTGTAACCGTCCGCCCCGCCCCAGACGTGGTCGCATCTCAGCGCCGGCCGAGGGGTCCCCGTGGAACCCGCCGCCCCCCCCAGGGGGTCGTCTAGGCAAAGCGCGTGGCTCTCGGTGGCCGCCGGCCCGGCCACGCCGCCCCGGAGGTGGCGGCATCTCAGCGCCGGGGGAGGGGTCCCCGGGTACCCGGCCACCCCGCCCCAGAGGTGGGCGCATCTCAGCGCCGAGCGAGGGGTCCCCGGGGCACCGGGCGCGCCGCCCCAGAGGTGGCGGCATCTCAGCGCCGGGGGGGGGGTGCCCGGGTAACCGGCCACCCGCCCCAGAGGTGGCTCCATCTCAGCGTCGGGCGGGGGGTCCCCGTGTAACCCGCCGCCCCGCCCCAGAGCTGGTCGCATCCTAGCGCCGGGCGGGGGGGCCCCGGGAAACCGGGCGCCCCGCCCCAGAGGCGGCCGCATCTCAGCGCTGGGCCAGGGGTCCCCCTGTCACCGGCCGCCCCGCCCCAGAGGTGGCCGCATCTCAGCGCTTTCCCTTCCCAGCACGGGGGGCTCGGCATGAACAACCCCTCGCAGTGGGGCGCCGACTCCAGCCCGCTGTGGAGCAGCCATGAGAAGAACAGCCTGTGGGACGAGGGTGTCAAGAACCTGAGGAGCCTGGGCCTGAAAAGCAGCCGCAGCAGCCCCTCCCTCGGGTGAGCCCACGGGGCGGGAGTGGGGGGCCGAGCTGTGGGGGGGGCAGGGGCTGCGGGTCGGGAGTGAGGGGCACCAGGGCGGGCCCATGACTCTCCCCTCCCCGCCCCGGCACAGGGACAGCTACGGGGGGCCGGGCCGGCAGAGCCGGAAGAAGACGGACGAGGAGGAGAAGCTGCTCAAACTGCTGCAGGGGATCCACAAGCCCCAGGACGGCTTCACCCAGTGGTGCGAGCAGATGCTGCACGTCCTGAACAGCTCCAGCAACCTCGACGGTAGGCCTGCGCCCGGACGCCTGGCTTCCCTGCTCCCCTGGGGGGGAGGGGCTGGGAGCCGCAGGAGTTCTGGGGTCGGTCCCCGGCTCTCGGTGCCTCGGTTTCCCCGCTTCGTGCCTCGGTTTCCCCGCTTCGTGCCTCGGTTTCCCCGCTTCGTGCCTGTTTTCCACAGCTCTCGGGCCTTGGTGGGTGGGTGCTTGGGGGGGATGGGGGGCGCAAAGGGGGCTGGCCCTCCTTGACTCCCCTCCTACCCCCGGCAGTCCCCACGGTGGTGGCGTTCCTGAAGGACATGGAGTCCCCCTACGACGTTCACGACTTCATCCGCTCCTACCTGGGCGACACGGTGGAAGCCAAAGAGTTTGCCAAGCAGTTCCTGGAGCGGCGCGCCAAGCAGAAAGCCAGCCAGCAGCGCCAGCAGCAGCAGGTAAGGGGCGCTCTCCCCTGGGGGGGGGCGGGGCTTGCCAAGGGGCGGGGCTCCACACTAATCCCTCCCCCCTTCTCACCAGGAAGCCTCGTGGCTCAGCTCCGGCAACCTGCCCTCCCCGTTCCCGGCCAACCACGGCACCAAACAGCCGCCCTTCGAGGGCAGCCAGCCGGTGAAGATCAAGAGGAGACCGGTCATGCTGCACGCTGACCCCAGCATCCTGGGTAGGGTGGGGCCCGGACGCCTGGGTTCTCTCCCCAGCGCCGGGAGGGGAGCGGGGGCTGGTGGGGTAGATCTGGGGAACCAGGACTCCTGGGTTCTCTTCCCATTTCCGGGAGGGGAGTGGGGGCTGGTGGGTTAGAACAGGGGGGGCTGGGAGCCAGGACTCCTGGGTTCTCTCCCCGGCTCTGGGAGGGGAATGGGGACCGGGTGGGTGAGAGCAGGGGGGCTGGGAGCCAGGACTCCTGGGTTCTCTCCCCGGCTCTGGGAGGGGAGTGGGGGCTGGTGGCTGAGAGCAGGGGGGGCTGGAAGCCAGGACTCCTGGGTTCTCTCCCGGGCTCTGGGAGGGGCGTGGGGGCTGGTGGGTTAGAGCAGGGGGGCCTGGGAGCCAGGACTCCTGGGTTCTCTCCCCGGCTCTGGGAGGGGGGGGGGGGCTGGGGGGGTAGCCTGGGGGGGGGGGGGAGCCAGGACTCCTGGGTTCCCTCCCCGGCTCTGGGAGGGGGGGGGGGGCTGGGGGGGCGGGGGCGGGGGGGGCGGGGGCGGGGGGGGCGGGGGCGGGGGGGGCCGGGGGGGCGGGGGCCGGGGGTGCCCGGCCGGGCTCGGGGGGGGGGGGGGGGACCGGGGGGGGGGGGGGGGGGTTGGGGGCTGGGAGCAGGGGGGGCGGGAAGCCAGGACCCCTGGGTTCTCTCCCCGGCTCCGGGAGGGGCGTGGGGGCTGGAGGGGGGGAGGCGGGGGGGCTGGGTGCACGGAGAGTGGGGGTCTCGGCCCGGCGCGGGGCGGGGGGGGGGGGGGGGCGGGTGGCTGAGAGCGGGGGGGGCTGGAAGCCAGGCCTCCTGGGTTCTCTCCCCGGTTCGGGGGGGGGGGTGGGGGGTGGGGGGTGAGGGGGGGGGGGGCGGGGGGGGTGGGTGTGGGGACCCGGGGCTCCTGGTTTCTTTTCCCTTTTCGGGGGGGGGGGTGGGGGGTGGGGGGTGAGGGGGGGGGGGGCGGGGGGGACCGAGATGTGGGGGGTTGGAGGCCAGGACGCTTGTCTGTTCTCCCGGTTTCGGGGAGGGGGGTGGGGGCTGGTGGGTTAGAGCAGCGGGGGCCGGGAGCCAGGACTCCTGGGGTCTCTCCCCGGCGCTGGGAGGGGCGCGGGGGCTGGTGGGTTAGAGCAGCGGGGGGTGGGGGCCAGCACTCCTGGGGTCTCTCCCCGGCGCTGGGAGGGGCGTGGGGGCTGGGGGGGGGGGTGTGGGGAGCCAGGGCTCCGGGGTTCTCCCCCCGGCTCTGGGGGGGGAGGGGGGGCGGGGGGGTTAGAAGAGGGGGGGCTGGGAGCCAGGCCCCCGGGGTTCTCTCCCGGGCTGGGGGAGGGGAGTGGGGGCTGGGGGGTTAGAGCAGGGGGGGGGGGTGGGAGCCAGGACTCCTGGGTTCTCTCCCCGGCTCTGGGAGGGGCGTGGGGGCTGGAGCAGGGGGGTGGCACGTAGCCGATTAACCCCTCGTGCCCTGCTCTGCCCCCAGGCTATTCGCTGCACGGCCCGGCCGGCGAGCTGGAAAGCGTTGACGACTACTGAAGTCTCGTAGCAATAGGAACTCTGCTGCCTTCTTAACCGATTCAGTCTTACCTGAATGTGCACTGCGAAAGGACGAGGCGGCCGTGCTGGGCCCTCCCCTTTCCTCCGCCCCCCCCCCCGGCGAGCGGGGGGCACCGGGGCTGGCTGGGGGGGGCAGGGCGGCGCGCGCGCTCGGCTCAGGGGGCGCCGGCGACCCGCCTTCGGAAGAGGAGTATGTGTGAGCACTTCTTTCTCCAACACACGAAGCACCTTAAAATGCAACCCGCTGATGCACTTTATCGAGACTTTTTACAAAGAACTGATTAAAAAAAACAAAACAAAAAAAAGGAAAAAAAAAAAAAAGATTTTTTTTTTTGGTGATTCTGGAGGAAATTTTTATAAAGAAACTTTAAAAAAAAAACAAAAAAAAAAACAAAAAATCGCTCTAGGAAACACTGTTATTTTCACACGGGGACGAGGAGTGACGTGAAAATTCGCGAAGGGGAAAAGAGAAGATTTCGTAAAAAAAAAAACAAACACAAAAAAACACAAAAATAGCAAAACTTGAAGAAATGCACTTATCGCCCGGCCCGCTTCCCGCGAGCTGGCCTGGTTCTGCCTCGCGCGGCGGAGCCGGCTGTAAATAGCGCTAGATACAGAGCTCTGCACGGGAGATTTGCTCTCGCCAAGAGGCCATGTTTGTTTTTCTCTTTTTGGAAGAGAGACGTTGTGTGTTGGTTTTTTTTGGTTGTTGTTTTTTTTTATTTTTATTTTTTGGAAAGTTGCACAACCGCGAAACAACCCACTTGCCCTTCCCTGGTGGTGCCCGGCCGCAACGGAGCTGGCCTGGGAGGAGTAACGCTAACCACGGTGGCTGACTCCGGTTGCCGGAGCCGGGCGCTCTTCCCGCCGGCTCCCGCGTGCTCCGGCTACTCACCTGGCTCAGGGAGAGCTCCTAACCTGCAAAGCTCTCCCGGCTTCCTGCCAGTTCCTGTCCCCCAGCCGAGCTCCCCCGTTACCGGCCGATCAGACGTCTCGGAGCTCCCCCGTTACCGGCCGATCACACGTCTCGGAGCTCCCCCGTTACCGGCCGATCACACGTCGCGGAGCTCCCCCGTTACCGGCCGATCAGACGTCGCGGAGCTCCCCCGTTACCGGCCGATCAGACGTCGCGGCTGACGCCCTGCAAGCTCCCTGCAACAAGCTCCGCCTGCCCGGCCGGATTTCTTCTACAAGCTCCGCCTCCCTGGCTGGTTCCCCCCCCACAAGCTCCGCCCCGTGATGCCAGCCTCCTGTGAATTAACACCCTCCTCTCCACCCCGCCGTGCTTTACGCTGCCCAGATGATTTCTTCTGCACATGTTTTTTTTTTGGGGGGGGGGGGGGTTGAGAGGCCCTTTTTTATTTTAAGCTCTCTGGGCATCTCGTTCATTTTGCCTTTCCCCCACCCCGTTAGACGTGCGCCCCCATCCCAATGGCCCTTGTGGGGGGCGGTTGGGCTTTTTGGGGTTGGTTTTTTTTTTTTTTTTGGGACAGAGGAGCATTTTTGTGCGTGCGGCGGGTGGGGGGGCTTGACCCCGCCTCGCCCCCATTTATGAATGTATCTTTGGACAAGAATTGGAAAGACGAAATCCGCCAGCCCCTCCCGGCGCCCCGGCTTGGGCTGCGGTTGAGACCCGAGTCAGTAAAGCTCCAGTCACGCTCTCGAGAGAGATAGATATATATATTTTTGAAAAGCTGAGAACCAGTTGAATTTTCTGTGACCGATCCCCACCCCGCAGAGGTGCGAGGTTTCGCGCTCTGATGCAGCTGTACAGATTTTGGAGGGGAGGGAGAAGTCGTTTGTTCGTTTTCGTTTTTTTTTTTTAAATTTGGGCTTGAATATTTTTTTTTTTTAAATGGCGCGTATGGATCTGTTGTTTCTTTGTTTACAGACCGTCTCTGGGGCGTTGTGTCTCACGGGACGGTAGCCACTACACAGGGTACCTTTCCGAGTCGAAATCTTCCCGAGGAGGAGACGTTATTTTATTTTATTCCCCCCCACCCCGGCAAGTTATCCCGTTGGAAATCAGTGGGCGGGAGGGGAGAAAGTTCTCCCGGCCTTCACGCGAGACGACACGACACGAAGCTTTTCCCCGGTTGTGGCAAGCCAGGAACCACGCCGTGAACGCCGCGTGGAAGGTGTCGCGCCGAACGGCCGGATTACAGTTTCTTGTGTGTGTTCTTCCTCCCCCCCCCCCCCCCCCCCGGATTGTTGTATTTTTTTTTCTTCAAACCAGTGCAGCTTTGGGGGTATCCCCCCCCTCCCCAACCCGTTGGGTTTCCGTTTGTTTTTTAAACGTTTGTGGTTTATGAATTTTTCAATCGACCAAATGGCAAAGACGCTTGTTTTTTTTTGTTTTGTTTTTAAGATGTATGTCGAAGGTTGGGGTTGTTTTTTTGGGGTCCGGGACCTCGTTTTGGTTTTGGTAGGCCCTACAACAAATACTGTGAGGTTCCATGGTTACTGTGTTAGCGGGGATGGGGGGGGGGGGTCTCCCCTCCCTTCGCCCGGTCAATGGATCAAAGGACACAGGATTTGGATGTGACCTGATCTGGTTTTTCACCCCACTCCCCCGTCAGTCAGTATTGGCCTGTAGTGGCCTCCATGCGGTCAGCGTGCAATAGGCCGCCGAAGGATTTACCCCCCTCTCCCCCCCCGTTTGCTGTGTCACAGAAACCCCGCGGTGCCAGTGGGGGCGATTGAGTCCCCACCCGCGGGCGAGGATCCGGCGTCTCGGGCCAGCGAGGTTCCCGGGGGAACCAATGAGCTGACGGCTTCCCGGATCCGGCTGGGAGCCCCCCCCCCCCTTTGGGACTCTCGGTGCAGCGGGGGACAATCCGGCGCCCCGGGATCTCCAGCAGCCGGCTCACCTCAATCCTGGGCCGCCCCCACGGACTGGGCTCAGGTGGGGGGGACGACCAGGAGCCACCGTTCGTGTTTGAATTTGCCACAAGAATGTATTCGGTGATTCGTCGCTCCCGGACTTTTCCAGCTAAGGGCTGTCTCCCCGGTTCGCTTCTCTCCCCCCCCCCCCCCCCCCCGCTATCGGCCGGGGTCGGGGGGGGGTTTCCCCCCAGCCCCCGCCCCCCCCCCCCCCCGGAGCGATCGGACTCTACAGGGGGCGGGGCCGAACCAAAGTCTCCTCTGGCCCACGGTGGAGCCCGGCCACCGGACGGACGTTTATTATCCACCGCGGGGGCGTTTCCTGCAACATTTGCCTTATCTTCATAGTGGTTCCCCCCCCCACCCCACCACCACCGCTCCCCACCGAGGAAAAGGGAAACCGACCCCGCGGCCGGGGCAGTATTAGGGCCGGGCCGGACGTGGGTTTTCTATCTAGCAATAACGAACTGGACTCGGTCGCTTTCCACCCCCGGCCCGTGCCAAGGCGCGGCCCGCGCCGGACTCGGGCGCTTTCTCATGCCGCCCGGCGGGGTCCAGCCGGGGGGGAGGGACCCCCCCCCCCCGGTTCTTTTTGTGTGCGTCTCTCGCCCGCGTGGAATTAAAGTTTGTAGATATTTCCCGCCCCCGCCCCAGCGAGAGCCCGTCTCTTTGCGCTGCCGTCTCTACGCCGGTTTGGGGGGGGGGGGGCCATGTGGGTCTTCAGGGGGACCCCCCCACCCTGAAGCATGGGGCTGCCTGGCACCTCCCAGTGGCAGCGTATCTCCGCCTGCCCCACAGCAGGAACGGGGGGGGGGGCCCTGCCTCAGTTTCCCCAGGTGCTAAAGGGGGCTGCCTCCTTTGCTAAGTATTAGTAGGAGATGGGGGGCTTTCCCCGGACTCCTGGGTTCTTCCCCCGCCCCTGCCACCCTGTCAGTGAGAAACTGGGCACAGATTTCCACTGGTCTCTGGCGGGCAGGGGTAACCCCCCCCCCCCGGCACCAAGGACTTGGGGGGCACAGAGCAGCCACCCCCGAATGTGCTTTGGCAGCAGGGGAGGGGCCGGACTTACCTGTGTGTCTGTGATGGGGGGGGGGCTGCCCTTGTTACCCCCCCCCCCCCAGCGGGGGCACCCCTGGTCCGGAAGTGGCTCCACCAGCCAACCGGACATGGAGTGTCCAGTCGGCTGCACTGACTGGACACTTGGCAACCCCACCCCAGAATACAATAATCTCCCTGGGGGGAGGGGCAGGAGCAGGGACCTCCCAGTGGGGGGGGCTCCCCTTAAACAGTTACAAAGAGGGAGGGGTGTTGAGTTACATGCCCCACCCCTTTCAGGGAGGGGGCACGTTCCCCAGCAGTATGTGGTGGGGCCACCCCAGTGACCCGGGGCCTTTCCCCCCAAAGCAGGGAGAGAACCCAGGAGTCCTGGCTCCCAGCCCCCCACCTGCTCTAACCCCCCAGCCCCCACTCCCCTCCCAGAGCCGGGGAGAGAACCCAGGAGTCCTAGCTCCCAGCCCCCACTCCCCTCCCACAGCCGGGGAGAGAACCCAGGAGTCCTGGCTCCCAGCCCCCCCTGCTCTAACACCCCCTCCCCTCCCCACCCAGTAACAACAGGGAGGCAGGTTGTTGGTTTTGGTCGTTTATGGTTTGACGCGGTGCCGGGAGCCGGCTACAAACACCCCAGCAAAGAAACAGCCCCCGCCCCCCCCCCCCCCCCCCCCCCCCGGTGAGCAGGACGACCCCCGGCAGGGGGGGGGGGAGAGAAGCCCCTATGGGGGGGGTGCGTAGGGAGGGGGCACTACAGGAGCGCCCCCCCCCCCGTCTGGCTTTGCCCCTTCTTTGCCTCAGAGTCGGGGCCCATCTACCCCGGTCTCCCACCTCCCCTCAGGGGCCCCCCAATTTACTTGATCTCCCCACAGCCCAGCTCAGGTATGGGGGAGGGGCTACAGGAGCCTGGGGTGCACCCCCCCACCTGGAGGAGGAGCCACACACAGTGGGCGGGGCCGATCAACCACTCCTCCCCCGGAGAGCCTGGGGGAGGGGGTACTGGGGGCAGGAAAATTGGGGTGTAACCCTCCCTCCGCTGCACTAGAGCAGACAGCTGTCAATCACCTCAGGCCCCACCCCCCAGGTCAAAGGTCACTGCTGGACACAGGCCCCGCCCCCTCAGCAGGCTATTTTTCCTTCTTTTCAATCAGGAGAAGAAAAACAAAAATAATTGGCAGAAATTAAAGGGGGAGGGGCCCAAAGAGGGGCTAAAGCCACGCCCCCTTCCCTGCTGTGGGTGGGGCCAGCGGTAGCCACGCCCCCAGGGTGTGGGGCAGAAGGGGGCTAGTTCCAGATTTTCAGGAAGCTGTCCCAGGAGCCGGTGGCTACGGCCATCCCGTCGTCCGTCACCCCCAGGCAGCTCACGCGGTTGTCGTGGCCGGCCAGGACCCCTGCGGGAGGAGACGGGGGGGAGTTCAGCCCGAGAGAACCCAGGCGTCCGGGCTCCCAGCCCAACCCCCGCTCTACCCCCTGAGACCCCTCCCCTCCCAGAGCCAGGGAGAGAACCCAGGAGTCCGGGCTCCCAGCCCCCCCTGCTCTAACCCACCCACCCGCACTCCCCTCCCAGAGCCGGGGAGAGAACCCAGGTGTCCTGGCTCCCAGCCCCCCCCTGCTCTGACCCACCAGCCCCCACTCCCCTCCCAGAGCCGGGGAGAGAACCCAGGAGTCCTGGCTCCCAGCCCCCCGTTCTAACCCACCAGCCCCCCCTCCCCTCCCAGCGCCGGGGAGAGAACCCAGGCGTCCGGGCTCCCAGCCCAACCCCCGCTCTACCCCCCGCGACCCCCCCCCTCCCCGAGCCCGGGAGAGAACCCCGGAGTCCGGGCTCCCAGCCCCCCCTGCTCCAACCCACCAGCCCCCGCTCCCCTCCCAGAGCTGGGGAGAGAACCCAGGAGTCCTGGCTCCCAGCCCCCCGTTCTAACCCACCAGCCCCCACTCCCCTCCCAGCGCCGGGGAGAGAACCCAGGTGTCCGGGCTCCCAGCCCCCGCTCCCCTCCCCTCCCAGAGCCGGGGAGAGAACCCAGGAGTCCGGGCTGACCTGCGCGGTCGCCCTTCATGGCGTCCCAGATGTTGCAGTTGAAGTCGTCGTAGCCGGCCAGCAGGAGGCGCCCGCTCTTGGAGAACGCCACCGAGGTGATGCCGCAGATGATGTTGTCGTGCGAATACATCATGAGCTCCTGGTCGGCGCGCAGGTCGAAGAGCCGGCACGTGGCGTCATCCGAGCCCGTGGTGAAAGCGTTCCCGTTGGGGAAGAACTGGGCAGGGAGGGGGGCGTCAGGGAACCCAGGAGTCCGGGCTCCCAGCCCCCCCTGCTCTCCCCCACCAGCCCCCCCTCCCCGCCCAGAGCCAGGGAGAGAACCCAGGAGTCCTGGCTCCCAGCCCCCCCCGCTCTAACCACCAGCCCCCAGTCCCCTCCCAGAGCCGGGGAGAGACCCCAGGAGTCCTGGCTCCCAGCCCCCCCTGCTCCACCCACCAGCCCCCAGTCCCCTCCCAGAGCCGGGGAGAGAACCCAGGAGTCCTGGCTCCCAGTCCCTCCCCCAAGATTGCTGGGATTTGTAAGTTGTGGGTCAGGTTCTCGCATGCTGCAGGGGGGGGGGGGCAGTGAGGGGGGGTATGTGAAGCTCGGGGCATACGGGGAGGTTGGGGGGGCAGGGGTCACACACTTTTTCCCAGGGATATTGGGGGGCATTGATGTCCGACTCGTGCCCGGTGAACATCTGTGTGTGGGTGAGGGGGATCAGGGGTTCGGGGGGCCCTGTGGCGGTTTCGGGGGGCCCCGTGGCGGTTTCGGGGGGCCCGGGACACTCACACACACGGCATTGATGTCCGACTCGTGCCCGGTGAACGTCTGTGTGTGGGTGAGGGGGATCGGGGGTTTCCGGGGGCCCCGTGGCAGTTTCGGGGGGCCCCGTGGCAGTTTCGGGGGGCCCCGGGACACTCACACACACGGCGTTGATGTCCGACTCGTGCCCGGTGAACGTCTGTGTGTGGGTGAGGGGGATCGGGGGTTTCCGGGGGCCCCGTGGCAGTTTCGGGGGGCCCCGTGGCAGTTTCGGGGGGGCCCGGGACACTCACACACACGGCGTTGATGTCCGACTCGTGCCCGGTGAACGTCTGTGTGTGGGTGAGGGGGATCGGGGGTTTCGGGGGGCCCCGTGGCGGTTTCGGGGGGCCCCGTGGCGGTTTCGGGGGGCCCCGTGGCGGTTTCGGGGGGGCCCGGGACACTCACACACACGGCGTTGATGTCCGACTCGTGCCCGGTGAACGTCTGTGTGTGGGTGAGGGGGATCGGGGGTTTCCGGGGGCCCCGTGGCAGTTTCGGGGGGCCCCGTGGCAGTTTCGGGGGGGCCCGGGACACTCACACACACGGCGTTGATGTCCGACTCGTGCCCGGTGAACGTCTGTGTGTGGGTGAGGGGGATCGGGGGTTTCGGGGGGCCCCGTGGCGGTTTCGGGGGGCCCCGTGGCGGTTTCGGGGGGCCCCGTGGCGGTTTCGGGGGGCCCCGGGACACTCACACACACGGCGTTGATGTCCGACTCGTGCCCGGTGAACGTCTGTGTGTGGGTGAGGGGGATCGGGGGTTTCGGGGGGCCCCGTGGCGGTTTCGGGGGGCCCCGTGGCGGTTTCGGGGGGCCCCGTGGCGGTTTCGGGGGGCCCCGGGACACTCACACACACGGCGTTGATGTCCGACTCGTGCCCGGTGAACGTCTGCCGGCACATACTGTCCCGCACGTCCCACAGCTTGATGGAGGCGTCGCAGGCGCCGGACACGAAGCTCCGGGCGTCGGGGGCCAGCGAGAGGCTCATCACGTCCCCACTGTGCCCCCCGAACGTCGTCGTCTGCTGCCCCGTCTCGATGTCCCACAGCGCACTGGGGGGGGGAGAGGCTGGAATGCCCGCTGGCTCCGCCCCCGGCCCCGCCCATCTGCTGGCTCCGCCCCCGGCCCCGCCCATCTGCTGGCTCCGCCCCCAGCCCTGCCTGCCAACCCCACCTCCATCCACTGGCTCCGCCTCCAGCCCCGCCCCTGCCCAGCAACCCCGCCACTGTCTGCTGGCTCCGCCCCCAGCTCTGTCCCTGCCTGGCAACCCCCCCCTGCCCGCCCCCAGCTCTGCCCACCAACCCCACCTCTATCTGCTGGCTCCACCCCCAGCCCTGTGGCTCCGCCTGCAGCCCCACCCCTGCCCAGCAACCCCCCCGTCCAGCCCCAGCCCCACCCGCTGGCTCCACCTCCCTGCCCCATCCGTGCCCGGCCCCCCCCCCCCCATCGCTGCCCCTTTCCCGCCCCCAGCCTTTCCCCTGTAGCCCCTGCTGCTGGCTCCGCCCCCAGCCACGCCCCCCCTCCCCCCCCCCCCCCCCCCCGGGGCCCCCCCCCCCCCCCCCCCCCCGCCCCCCCCCCCCCCCCCCCGCCCGCCCCCCCCCCTGCCCACCCCCCCCGCCTCTATCTGCTGGCT
This sequence comes from Platysternon megacephalum, assembly GCA_003942145.1. Taxonomy (NCBI): domain Eukaryota; kingdom Metazoa; phylum Chordata; order Testudines; family Platysternidae; genus Platysternon; species Platysternon megacephalum. The sequence continues at coordinate 1,263 of QXTE01000395.1, read as the reverse complement.
CCCCCCCCCGCCCTGTGGCTCCGCCTGCAGCCCCACCCCTGCCCAGCAACCCCCCCGTCCAGCCCCAGCCCCACCCGCTGGCTCCCCCTCCCTGCCCCATCCGTGCCCGGCCCCCCCCCCCCATCGCTGCCCCTTTCCCGCCCCCAGCCTTTCCCCTGTAGCCCCTGCTGCTGGCTCCGCCCCCCGCCCCCCCCCCGCCCCCCCCCCCCCCCCCCCGCCCGCCCCCCCCCCTGCCCACCCCCCCCGCCTCTATCTGCTGGCTCCCCCCCCCGCCCTGTGGCTCCGCCTGCAGCCCCACCCCTGCCCAGCAACCCCCCCGTCCAGCCCCAGCCCCACCCGCTGGCTCCCCCTCCCTGCCCCATCCGTGCCCGGCCCCCCCCCCCCATCGCTGCCCCTTTCCCGCCCCCAGCCTTTCCCCTGTAGCCCCTGCTGCTGGCTCCGCCCCCAGCCACGCCCCCGCACGGCCCACCTCCACCCCACTGGCCCCACACCCTCGCTCCACCCCCAGCCCCACCCCAAGGGACCTCCCTGCCAGCCCCCCCCCCCCCCGGGTGTTTGTGGGGAGCAGGTCCCGGCGCCCCCCGGGCCCCGGGGGGGGGGGGGGGGGGGGGGGGGGCCCGTGGGGGGGGGGGGGGGGGGGGGGGGGGGCCCGTGGGGGGGGGGGGGGGGGGGGGGGGGGTGTGGGGGGCCGGGGGGGGGGAGGGGGGCGGAGCGGGGGCGGGGCTGGGGGCGGAGCCAGCAGCAGGGGCTACAGGGGAAAGGCTGGGGGCGGGAAAGGGGCAGCGATGGGGGGGGGGGGGGGGGGCGGGGGGGGGGCCTCACCAGGGGGGGTCCCCGGAGCGGGTGATGATCTGATTGTCGTCCCGGAAGCGGCAGCAGGACAGGGAACCGGGGGGGGGGGGGGGGGCGGCAAGATGCTGATTAGCCGGGGGCCGGGGCGAGAACCCAGGTGTCCGGGCTCCGCCCCCGCTGTACCCGCCCGGCGCTCACCCGTGTGGCCCGGCAGCTCCCGGCTCACGCGGACGTTCCCCTCCCGGGTTTTCAGGCTGTAGATGGAGCAGATGTTGTCCAGGCCCCCGCAGGCCACGTAGTTCCCCGACGGGGCGTAGGCGCACGTCATCACCCAGGAGGAGCGCAGCGGAATGGCGTGCACCTGGGGGGGGAGCGACAGGTGGGCCCTTCTGCCCCGGTATCCTGCCTCCCGCCCCCCCCCCGGGGCCCATCTGCCCCGGTATCCTGCCTCCCCCTTCCCTCCCCCGTATC
>QXTE01000394.1:739303-768483 GCA_003942145.1 Platysternon megacephalum | reverse complement strand
CAAACAGTGTCTCTGGACATCAAAGCACTTTGCAGTCTGTTCCTTGTAGGTCCCAGGCAGCCTTCTCAGGCCCTGGCTGTGCTGCAGTTACGCTGCCGGTTAGACACTTGCAATGGCGGTGACCACACACCTNAGTTTGGGGTGCATGCAGGCTGCCTTGGGGCTGGGGCCAGAGGACTCCCCCCAGCCCTTTCCCTGCTGGCAGCAGCCAGCTCCAGGGAAGGTGCTTCTGGCAGGCAGCACGGAGCTCTGGGGGAGGGGCCCCTCTCTGCCCTCCGGCAGCAGGGAGCCAGGGGAGAGGCCCACAGCAGCCCTGCAAGCCCCAACTTGCTCCCCTCCCCAGTTCCCGCCCACCCCCTACCTCTCTCCTCTCCAGGTCCCTGCTGCGGGGCCCTTTAGAGCTGCTGCGCGGCCGCACAGGGAAGTTAGTGAGCCTCCGGGTCGCTGGGAGCCGCCATTGGCTTGCGGGCCTTGCTCTGCTATAGGTGCTCATTCCTTCGGAGGTTACCTCCACTAACGTAGGGTCAGGAATCTGACTGGTCCTATGGTGAGCGCGGGAAGACACCGGCTTGAAACTGTTGGGGTTCGAGTCCCCGACATCTTACCGCAGAGAGACAGGCAACAAAACCTTGGCCCTTTAGGCCAGAACTGTCATAAACAAAGAGCTGGAAATGAGTTAAAAGCTGAGACTCTGACTGAAGGGCCAGAGATTGAGAGGCACTAACTGCAAGGGTGCAGCTGCAGCCAGCTCAATCCTGTGGGGACGTGAGACCCAAACTTGCAAGGAACGGCTAATGCATGGGGATGCGAATGTGTGTACAGGCCTTTTGTTGTTTTAACCCATTTCCTCTCTGTTGTATCCCTCTGGATAAATAAATCATACTTGGTTTGGAACAAGTTCTTTCTCCGTCACTGCACTTTCATACTGGTCATGGTCATTCAGAGGGAAATCTAAGCAGGAGCCAAAACCCAGGTGGAGCTGATGAGGTACTAGGATAGTGAACAAGGGTTCTTTGACCTGGCAACCCTGTGTGAAGGGGGGAGGGGGGGATTGCGGGATTCCACCCTAAGAGAAGTACAGGCGTGGACCCATCATTTGGCAAGGGGATTGAATGAGAGGTCAAAGACACAGCTTGTCGTCAAGTGTAACAACTGGTTATAAAATTATATAGCCCCGGTGTTTGCTTGCATGATCTCTGGCTGTAAATTTCCACCAAGGGAATAATATGCAACATGGCCCATTGTTTATCTTGGTCCTGCTTCTCCTGCCCTCGAATCAAACAGACTCCCCCCTTGTTCGGATGTCAGGGCACAGAATAAACAGGAGGGACTCATCAGCATTTTCAAATTTGGAATAACTCAGTCGATTCCCCTTTAACACTGTTCCTTCCCAGAGTGTAGAATCACAGGGCCAGATTCTCGGCTATGCCATTCCTGGAGCAGGGATTGGGTGGGGCTGGGAAAGATAGCCTTAAGACACCTTTGCACTTCGCCTAGTCCGGGACCTGACCCCCCCCTCCCCCAGTGTAAATTGGAGAAATCTCAGGGTTATTCTAATTTATGGTCTGCCTGCTGCAAACCAGTGCAGTGCATTCTGGCCACACCCCTCCTCCGCAGCAGTGCAGCCCTTTCACCAGTCAGCGAGGTATTCTCAGGAAGTGTTATTGCCCTGGTTCAGAGTCACCAGGCCACTGTGTTTGGGTCCCACATGCTGGGCCCCTGTTCTTTAAGCTTCCCTGAGTCTGAGCAGAATCCAGGCTCTGGATTGTTAGGCACACATTTGGATGCAGATTCTCTTTCTAGCAGCCCCTTTGAAGAGCTGAGACCCCGGAGTTCAACTGCCTAGGTCCTGAAACCTCTTCTGGCTCCCCCAGACTCCCCATTTACTTAAGCAAACCCTCCACCAGAGCTCCAGCCTTGGGGGCGCTCTGGTTCATGGTTCACTGCTTCGGGAACACATCCTAGTTGAAGCAAACAGACGCAGGCTTTGCAGAGAGTCTCTATAAGTGATCACTGGTTTAGACAGCACAAGAGATATACCGATCCATACAAAATAAGAAACACCTGTTACCCCCATTCTCTGCCTCTGCTTCCTCACCACTCTGAGCATTCTTGTGGGGTTGGTAAGAGTCAGGGAGCCCCCCTCCTGCATATGACTTCTCCAAATCATGGAGTCTCTCTAACCTCTGCTGTCAGTTTCCTTCAGCTTGGCTGGGCCTGTAGGCTCCCTCCTAAGCTCCTCCTTTTGTTCCCCCCTCTCTCCCTCCCTCCATGTTTTTAAAGGGATGGCCCAACACCTCAGCCTCTTGTGCTCCTTCTGAGGAAATTCCACTGCTCCAGAAACCCCTTCCTGCAGACCACCTGGCGAAACTGGATCCTTCCCGCTCAGGCATCCTCATTCTCCTGCCAGAGCAGAGTCATTACAATATTCATGACTCCTTTTGTTTGTTCTGTAGCGTCTCCAGGCAGCAGGGTGTGTGACAGGTGACAGGGTCCTGGTCAGCCCATGGCTGGTTAATACACAGAGAGGGCAGGAGCTGGACACAGAGTTCGTAAAATGCATCCGAAGTCATAAGATGTCCATAGAAAGATGGTGATAAGACGCCATTTCCACCCATGCTGAGGCCTCTGTAGGCTGCCAGTCTAAGTGAGCCTTAGGCCCCTACATCGGCAATCTCTTCTCACTGTGTCTCCCCCATTCTCCTAACCCTCCTTGGATTCTTATACCAGGGCCGCCCATCGTGTGGCATCCGAGCACCGGGTGCAATTAGGAAATTAACATTTCTGCAGCATCGCCAACCCCAAGAACTCAAAAATCACGAGTGAACCCCCTCTCCCCCCCAGATCATCAGACTGGGTTAAAATCAGGATATCTGAAAAATACTGAGTTCTTTTTCTTTGCCTGTCTGTGGTGGAGCGATTGGGGCGGTCAGGGTTTCAAGTTTTTCTCCAAAACTAGGAGGGCTAGAAATGTTTTTCTTTATTAAGTGAAACCTGATATTTTCAGGTAATCATATGACTCCAGGAGGTAGCGCTATACATAGGTGCTGGAACTAGGGATGCTGGGGGGGGAGGAGGGGGGGGACTGCCGCACCCTCTGGCCTGAAGTGGATTCCATTATATAGTTTATAGTTTGGTTCAATGGCTCTCAGCACCCTTGGGGCTCTAAGGGATACTTTAAGAACTGGCTACACTGTTTCTGGACATTTTAGATCTTACCTAAAAGACAAGACAACCACAACTGGACAGATCACGGGCAGGAATGGTGCATCGGGCAGGGGATGCCTCCCTCCAGCCTCCCCAGCTCAAAGAAGCTCCCAAGTCTCTGTCCCTTTCTGACCATGTGCTCCAGCTGGGAGATTCTAGAACCTCCCCCCAGCCAGGCTTCTGTGTAGAGAGTCCATTGTTACAGGGCGGGGCTGGTAGCTGAGCGAGAAGCAAAGCTGCTGGCCCTAGATTGCTCTGCGCTGGCTTCTGAGCCATCATCAGGTCATTCAGCTCCAGGCCAAACCCCTTTTATCACAGGGAGGTTCCACCACGAGATGAAGGTCACAATCCAAATTGGAGTTCACAGCTGGGTACAGGCATATCCCGTTCTCCCACATCCTTATTCAAGCAAACTGTGGTATTTTGAGGACTGTGTTGGAACTGCGAGTTGTCACTTTGACAGTGTATATCAGGTTGAAGGTAGGGGGTAGTTTGTGTCCTGCTTTCAGGCCAAGGGGCACTGTAGCAAAGCCTGAGGTCAGACCCAGCCTGGAAAGAACCATCCTTTAAAACAGGGTGGGGTAAGTTGTGTCGTGCTGCCTTAGGGAGCAGCCTGTTTTCTCTCTCCCTGTGTATTTGGGTTCTTATGTGTTCTGAATTCTATGAAATACAGTTGTGTTAGGTTCTAACCTTTCAGCAAGAGTATTTATGTGTTTATCTAACTTCTCGATATGTATGTCATGAACATAGCATAAACTCCTCATTCTCCACTGCTTTGCCCCTCATAGAGAAAGAGGAAAAGGACAAGGTGTGCTGGTGAAGGGGAGGGGAAATGGGGAGAGAGAGAAGGTCAGCTGGTAGAGAAAGAGGAGGCAAGGTATCCTGTGTAGCTTAAACGAGAGGGAGTGGGGAGAAGGCACTGGGGACCTGGTACATTCACTAACACATATGCTACTAGCCTGGGGAAAAGGTGATTGAACCTGCAGTCCAAGTGCAGCTATATGTTAGAGGGTTTCCCTTCACCCCCTCCCCTGGTTCTTGTCATGCAGACAGAAAGCAGAAGACCCGAAGTCTGAAGTGCAGGCAATGCGATGTTTATTAGGGTTAGTTCCAAGCAAGCATGTCTATAGCTCTACACGCCAGCAGAGTCTGTTTCCCAGAGTTATGTTCCCAGCTCTGATGCCACATAGCATTGCCTGTGTCCCTATTTCCCAGCTCCTCCATACCTGCAATGCACGTGCCTCGTCACACGCCTTACAACTTATGGTCATGTTCCGTTTTGGAGGGTTGTGAGCCTGGGTTCTTCATCCCACCTCTTTTGTATTCCATGGGGTAAGGAGTGAGGTTGTGCCAGGCCTTTCTTTCGCTTTTAGTGTGTCTTATGCCTCCCCCTCCGACCACCTTGCCCCTCCTAACTGGTTGCTTGACCTTGGCTTGAGAGAGGAGCCAGGCAGCCTTCCACTGTATGCTTATATATCAAATTTTTATAAAGATGATGTTTAAATTAAAAAAAAAAACGGTACAGAGTTTAAGTTTAGAAGTTTCTGGTTATAAGGGAATAACGTACAGATTATCAAGGGGTTTGAAGTTCGGTTTAAGATCGGGTGGCGTAAGGAATACATAATCTGCAATATCCCCGATTGGAGGTAAAAGGTTAACGGGTCAAAGTACAGACATTGAGATAGGAGGGTATGTTGTTCATAGAATGGCTATGTTCAGGTGTGGAGCATAATGAGTGGATACGATGATGAGGATGGATTGACCCTCATTTGGTGAGATTTAATGTTCAGTGAGTTTATGATTCCAGTTCATATGGTCCAACAGATAAAGTCTCTCAGTCCCTTTCTCGTAGTTGATGCACAATGTTGCTCCGGCTCATGCCTCCTGGTACTGTCGGTGGCCAGTGACGTGTTCGATGTAGATGTCCCTGGACCATTGGATGGTGTCTGAGACCATGCGGTGCCACATGAGCCGTGCGTAGCGTCGACCGATCCCGCGGGGCTGCAGCACACCCTCGTCTCAGGGGTCCCAGGCACCCAGGACTCCGACGATCAGGGCGTCCACCTGCACCTCGTAGCCCTTCGCTCTCAGGGTGTTGGCCAGGGGAGCGTACTTTTCCAGCTTACGAGCTTGGGCTTCGCGAAAGGCCGGGGTCCTGTTCTCAAAGGAGACCATGACGTCGACGAGGACGATCTTTTTCTGGGCCTCATCGGTGACGACGTCAGGTTGCAGCTGGCTGTCGGTACTGGGGATGGCGCAGTTCACGGCGACCTCCCCCAGGTGTGGTGCGATGGCTTTCACCAGGCGGTTCTGGATGGCGTTGTGGCGCAGCTGCCAGGCTCTGGAGTGGGGCTTGCAGNAGCACCTCGTAGCCCTTTGCTCTCAGGGTGTTGGCCAGGGGAGCGTACTTTTCCAGCTTACGAGCTTGGGCTTCGCGAAAGGCCGGGGTCCTGTTCTCAAAGGAGACCATGACGTTGACGAGGACGATCTTTTTCTGGGCCTCATCGGTGACGACGTCAGGTTGCAGCTGGCTGTCGGTACTGGGGATGGCGCAGTTCACGGCGACCTCCCCCAGGTGTGGTGCGATGGCTTTCACCAGGCGGTTCTGGATGGCGTTGTGGCGCAGCTGCCAGGCTCTGGAGTGGGGCTTGCAGCTGCACAGGCCGTGGGGCAGGGTCTCGTTGGAGTAGCCGCACTTCCTGCAGCGCTTGTCTCGGGTCCCGTGGCGGACGGCTCCGTTGAGCGGGACGCACTTGAGCCGGGCACGGTGGATGAACCACCAGTCGGTGAAACAGGTGAAGCCTCCCCCGGCGAGGAAGTGGTTGCTGGTCAGCTCGAAGGCTTTTCCCTGGTCTGGTTTATGCTTCAGGGTTTCCATGTATAGCACACTCCTACCATAGCCTGTAACACTTTTAACTGTTCTTATCTGTTCCCATTATACTAACAAACCCATCTGGCCAGGCAGAAGCAACACACATAGTGTCTTTGTCCTTTGTTCACACATGTTAATATAAGATATAAGAGTATCAAAAAGTCAAACCCCAAATTCTATCTCAGGCTGACAAACAGGTCTATATACTAACACTGGGGGCAACGTGGAGTGTGAGCAGAGGGGAGTGCGGCGGGGAAGGGGGACACCCGACCTGGCCTGGCCCCCATTCACTGCCCTGGGAAGGGCCAGCCCACGTGCCCTAGGGAGACCTCTTTCTTTCCGTGCCTGGGAGAGTGAAGCAGCATCGGCTAAGTGCTGCTCTCCCTCAATCCGGCAGCAAAAACCGGAAGTAACTCCATCCCCACCAGCTGGATGTGGGCAGGGCACACGCAGTGACAGTAACCTCACTCCCCTAGAAGTTCATTGGCATTAACAGGAGATGGGCCAGGACGATGACCTGAGCTCCAGTGCATTGCTGGCTGGGGAGATCCAGGGTCAGTTTTGCTCCCCTTGCCCAGACGAGTGCCAGTGAGCAGCAGCAACCTGAACTCCACAGCCTCTTGCTGGGCCAGCGGCCCTTCCATCCTCCTGCCAAAGGGCCTGCAGCTCGTCACTAGGGGACCTGCTGATGTGGGCAGACACTGGCTCATGTCGGCCCCATGTGCCATCAGCCATGGACACTTGGGGCCAGAGCATCGCGGAGTTTGTTTTGGAGGCTCGAGAAAGGAGCCTTTGTTCTCCCGTCATGCATAAGAATCCAGGCGCGGGTTGCATGGAGACGCACAGGGAGAGATTAAAATTAAATGAGGAACAAAAGAAAGAGGCATTTGAGAAGCGCTCGGACCTCCCAGCAAGGCTGGCTGTCTCCCAGCAGGGAAGGTGGTAATTTTCCACTCCATTTTATGAGCAGGGAGTGGGGATCTACAAGTGCCCAAGAACAACCTCAAGTGTTCCTCCAAAGCCAGCGCAGCTCTCTACCTGGTGACCCATCGCACGCACCGGCGAGGTTCCGATTATTACTGTTATTTCTGTTATGGGAGCACCTAGGGTCTGGATCCGGGCCCCGCTGTGCTAGGCGCAGGTCCCTGCTGTGGAGAGCTCACCCCAAGACATAGGACCCTGCAGGGGGGTGAAGCAGGCAAACCAGGTGGGTGTGGGTTGGAAGAACAATAGCACAAAATGAGGTTTGCAAGCAAAGCTGCCTGCTGTGCAGGGGCTGTCGCAATAAGTCAGTGAGCAGGGGCGCCATTTAGAAGGGGGCCAGCCCTCCCCACCCACGTTTTGTATAGGAGGTCGTCTCATCCTAGCCCCAGACCCAGCTTTTAACTGCAAGTCAGCTCCAGGGTGATATGTGATGAGTTCTGCACAGCCTTTGGGGCAGGGAGAGTGTTTATAAACAGAGGCAGGGTGATTAAAATAACAAAAGGCTTGTCATTAAAGTAAATTATGGATCGTTAGATGATCCTGAAAACATTGGCAGGCACTCCCCTTAAAACATAGGAAACAAAGGGTAGGGATAAGTGGTGAGAATGGAGAGAGGTAAATAGTGATGTCCCCCAGGGTCTGTACTGGGACCAGTCCTATTCCACATATTCATAAATGATCTGGAAAAAGGGGTAAACAGTGAGGTGGCAAAATTTGCAGATGATACAAAACTACTAAGGATCGTTAAGATCCAGGCAGACTGCGAAGAGCTACAAAAGGATCTCACAAAACTGGGTGACTGGGCAACAAAATGGCAGATGAAATTCAATGTTGATAAATGCAAAGTAATGCACATTGGAAAACATAATCCCAACTCTACTACTCCTGGAGGAATTCTGCACCCCGGCAGGGGGGCAACCTTCTGCAGATTTCTTGGCTCCCCCAGAGAAAAATGGGGGGGCAAAGAAATCTGTAGGGAACACACGCCCCTTCCCTGGCAGCCCAGGCGCGTCTGCTGGGAGCAGCGGGCAGCAGAGAGCAGATCACCGCGGGGGGATGAGGGAGGCTGGGCATGTGCCTGTGTGCGAACCAGTGAGCAAGACTTAGGGCTTGTCTACACTGGCATTTTACAGCGCAGCAACTTTCTCGCTCAGGGGTGTGAAAAAACACCCCCCTGAGCACTGTAAGTTTCAGCGTTGTAAAGCGCCAGTGTAGACAGTGCACCAGTGCTGGGAGCTATGCCCCTTGTGGAGGTGGGTTTTTTAGAGCGCTGGGAGAGCTCTCTCCCAGCACTGGGCTGCGACCACTCAAGCCACTCCTCGCTGCTGCGCATCCCGGGCTTGGAGGTGTGGGGCTGGGTGAAGCAGGGTCTGCCCCTGAGGCAGAGCAGAAATGTAACAACTAAACAGGCAGGCTGCTAATGTTCCCATTGTTAGTGAATTGTTCCCATTCTTAGGGCATGGCTACACTTGCAGATGTAGAGCGTTTTGGGTTAAACCAGCCTTCCTAGAGCGCAGTAGGGAAAGCGCTGCAGTCTGTCCACGCTGACAGCTGCCAGAGCACTGGCGTGGCCACATTAGCAGCTCTTGCAATGGCCACAGAGAGCAGTGCATTGTGGTAGCTATCCCAGCATGCAAGTGACTGCAACGTGCTTTTCAAAGGGGGGGGGGTGGAGTGTGACAGGGAGTTTGTTGTGTGTATGTGGGGGGAGAGAGAGTGGGTTTTTGGGGGGCTGAGAGCATGTCAGCATGCTGTCTTGTATGTTCAGACAGCAACAGACCTCCTCTTCCCCCCACCTCTCTCTCCAACACACAGCATTCCACAGCAGGGCCGGCTCTGGCTTTGCCCCAAGCAAAAAAAAAACCTGTGGGGCGGCCAGAGCCAGGGTGCAGGGGGACTCCCTGTGCTGCAGACGTACCACGGGCAGCGGAGTGCGCGCCCCGGCTAGCGGGGGGGAGGGGGAGTGAGCGGGGGGGAGAGAGAGAAGGGGGGCGGCCAGGGCTTCAGCGGGGCACTTGCCACGCGGCCCCGACCGCCGCGCTGCCTGCCGGGAGGGCTCCGCGCTGCTCCGGTCGGCGGGGAGGGAAGGACGCGGGCTGCCCTGCCGGGCTTGCTGCAGACCTGGCACCGGCTGGGGCAGACGGAGCGCGCAGCCCGCTCCCAGCAGGGCGCTCCCCTCCTCCGCGCCGCGGCCGGATCGGCGAACCAAAAAAAAAAAAAAAAGCTGCCATGCTGCCCTAGGATTGGGCGGAATGCCGCCCCGTACAATCTGCCGCCCCAAGCACGAGCTTGCTCGGCTGGTGCCTGGAGCCGGCCCTGTTCCACAGTAACGGCTTGCATGCCAGCTGTCAGAAACGGAGCTTTGAACGGGCATTTCCGCATCCCTACAGCAGTTCAAAACAATGACAAGAGTGGCCACTTGAGTTAAGGGGATTATGGGACGTTTCCGGAGGCCGATCAGAGTGCAGTAACGCAACACCTCGTTCACACTGACGCCTGGGTGTTGTGGCCAAGGTGCAGCAAACGTTATTCCTCTCGCCGAGGTGGAGAACCAGCCGCGCTGTAGCCGGGGAGTCAGAGTGCTCTACGTGCCTTGCCCTGGGGCTCCTTTATTGCGCACTAACTCGCAAGTGTAGCCAAGCCCTGAGTCAATTAAGGCTCCTTTACCTTGCCAGAGTGGTGTAGAGGAGCCTTATTGTAAATGACAGTAACGGAATCCTCAGCTAGAAGGTCTCTGTGCTTTCTGACCTTTTTGCCTGTGCCAGAGAGGCAGGATGGGGTTAGGTGACAGCTCGGATCTATTTTACTTACCCATTGAAAAAAAAAAGCAGGACAATGATTAGCAAAAGTGTCTGACTTTCACATGTGAAAGGCTGAGCAATTTAAAGCAACATTCTACTTTACAGAACACCAAACACCAAAATAAAAATAATGTAATTTAAATGAAAATCCAGTATTATAACTGGAATGCAGGGTCTTGGTTACCAAGTATTTGTAATTTAACTTTCATGTGTTTAGGAAATGCTGAAGAGTTATTGTGATTTTTGTTCTGTATGGTAGTTTAAATAAATTACCAAAATAAGTGAAACTGGTGTGATTATATTGCATTATTTTGACAAATAAAATATGCAGAATTTTGGTGCAAAATTTTGGATTTTTTGGCACAGAATTCCCCCAGGAGTACTATACATACAAAACGATGGGGTCTGAATTAGCTGAACCCATCAATAAAGAGATCTTGGAGTCATTGTAGATAGTTCTCTGGAAGCATCTGCTCAATCAAAAAAGCTAACAGAATATTGGGAATCATTGGGAAAGGGATAAATAATAAAATAGAAAATATAATATTGCCTCTATATAAATCCATGGTACGCCCCCATCTTGAATTCTGCGTACAGATGTGGTCGCCCCATCTCAAAAAAGATATATTGGATTTGGAAAAGGTACTGAGAAGGGCAACAGAAATTATTAGGGCAGGGGTCGGCAACCTTTCAGAAGTGGTGTGCCGAGTCTTCATTTATTCACTTTAATTGAAGGTTTCGCGTGCCGGTAATACATTTTAATGTTTTTTAGAAGGTCTCTCTCCATAAGTCTATATATTATATAACTAAACTATTGTTGTATTGTAAAATAAACAAGGTTTTCAAAATGTTTAAGATTCATTTAAAATTAAATTAAAATGTTGATCTTACGCCGCCGGCCCGCTCAGCCCGCTGCTGGTCTGGGGTTCTGTTCACCTAGGCTGGCAGTGGGCTGAGTGGGGCCTGTGGCCAGGACCCTGGCTGGCAAGGGTCCGGCAGCCAGAACCCCAGACCGGCAGCGGGCTGAGTGGGGCCTGCGGCCAGGACCCTGGCTGGCAAGGGTCCGGCAGCCGGAACCCCAGACCGGCAGCGGGCTGTGTGGGGCCGGCAGCTGGGACCCCAGACTGGCAGTGGGCTGAGCGGCTCAGCCCGCTGCCGCTCAGGGGTTCCATCCGCCGGCTCCTGCCAGCCAGGATCCCGGCTGCCAGACCCGCTCAGGCCGCTGCCGGGCTGGGGTCCCAGCCCTGCCCACATATAGTGGGGACCTACCTTCTCCCTGGTTCTGGCCCATTCTCTTCCTCTCTCTGCACTGAGCTGAGGGTGGGAGTGCACTGAGCACAGGGCTGGGGGTGAAGGGTCTGGCCAGGAGTTAGAATGTGGGAGGAGGCTCAGGGTTGGGGCAGGAGGTTTGGGTGTGGGGCACTTATCTGGGCAGCTCCCATTTGGTGCGAGGGGTGTAGGTGGAAATGTGGGGGGGAGGGGGTGCAGGAGCTCCCATTTGGTGCTCAGGGTGGGGGTGGGGATGTGGGGGGTGCAAGAGTCAGGATGTGGGGGGTGCATAAGGTGTGGGGGGTTGGGTATGTGGGGGGGTTCAAGAGTTAGGGCAGAGGGCTGGGGGCATGTGAGGGGGGTGCAGGTGTCAGGGCATGGGGTGTGGGGGGCCTGGATATGTGTGAGGGCACCAGAGTCAGGGCTGGGGTCATGGGGGGGCTGAAGGAGTCAAGCAGAGGGCTGGGTGTGTGTGGGGGGGGCTCAGGGGATGGGTCTGGGGGTGTGCGGCACACAGGGCTCAGGGCAGAGGGCTGGGTGTGTGTGAGGGAGGGCTTGGGATGGGTCTGGGGGTGTGCAGGGCGCAGGGCTCAGGGCAGAGGGCTGGGTGTGTGTGAGGGGGCGCTCAGGGGATGGGTCTGGGTGTGTGTGTGAGGGGGCTTGGGGTGGGTCTGGGGGTGTATGGGGCGCAGGGCTCAAGGCAGAGGGCTGGGTGTGTGTGGGGGGGTGTCAGGGCAGAGGGGGTGTGAGGGGGGGTCAGGGCAGGGGGCTGGAGGGGATANTGAGTGTGTGTGTGGGGGGCTTGGGGTGGGTCTGGGGGTGTACGGGGCGCAGGGCTCAAGACAGAGGGCTGGGTGTGTGTGTGGGGGTGTCAGGGCAGAGGGGGTGTGAGGGGGGGTCAGGGCAGGGGGCTGGAGGGGATATGCCCCCATTCCCCCACCACCCCCTTCCCCAAGGCCCTGCCCCCGCTTCTTCTCTGCCTCCGAGGGGAGCAGAGCAGGCTGACTCTGCTCCTTCCTGACCCCCTCCCTCGCAAGGGCCATCAGCTGATCGACCGCAGGGAGGGAGGGACGGAGAGCCGGAGGAGGGGCAGGAACCCAGCACACTGCCGGAAGAGGCAGGGGAGCCGGCAGGAGCCGGCAGGACCCAGCTTCTGCCCCCTGCCCCTTTCCCCCTGCCCCCACGGGGGGGCCGGAGGGCGGAGAAGAGCGGGCCGGGCCGGGCTGGGCAGGGCAGGATTTTTAATGGCATGCTGCTGTGCGTGACATTAAAAATCGGCTCGCGTGCCGTCTTTGGCACGCGTGCCATAGGTTGCCGACCCCTGGATTAGGGGCATGGAACACCTTCCATATGAGGAGAGATTAAAAAGATTGGGACTTTTCAGCTTGGGAAAGAGATGACTAAGGGGGGATATGATAAAGGTCTATAAAATCATGAATGGTGTGGAAAAATTGAATGAGGAAGTGTTATTTACTCCTTCACATAACACAAGAACCAGGGTCACCCAATGAAATTAATAGGCAGCAGATTTAAAATAAACAAAAGAAGGTATTTCTTCACAGTCAGTCTGTGGAACTCTTTTCCAGGGGATGTTGTGAAGACCAAAACTATAACAGGGTTTCAATAAGAACTAGTATCAGAGGGGTGGCTGTGTTAGTCTGGATCTGTAAATCATGCATCTGACGAAGTGAGTATTCACCCACGAAAGCTTATGCTCCAATACGTCTGTTAGTCTATAAGGTGCCACAGGACAATAAGAACTAGATAAATTTATGGGTCCATCAATGGCTATTAGCCAGGTTGGGTAGGAATCCAGCACCATGTTCTGCATGTCCCTCACCTCTGTTTGCCAGAAGCTGGGAATGGGCAACAGGGGATGGATCACTCCATGACTGCCCATTCTGTTCATTCCCTCTGAGACACCTGGTATTGGCTACTGTCGGAAGACAGGATACTGGGCCTGATACTGGATACCTTTGGTCTAACCCAGTATGGCCATTCTGATGTTCGTGACTTAGCCCCTTTTGAAATATTTCCCCTCCAGTCTCATTGCCAATGCTCCAGCGAGGGGGCTCTGATCTCTTGCTCCAGAAAAGAAGTTCACAGCTTGATGCATCTCGCTGCCAGGATGTTTTTCATTCTAAATGTTCCCTTTTTTAATTCATTCCTCCCCCCTTGGGACCAACCTCAGTAACTCCTCTCCAGTCTCGGGGCCTACACCCTGCCGATATTGGCAGCCTGTCCTCCTGTGCCTCTTTAGCCCAGCTAAGCAGATTTAGCTCATTTATCTTTCCACACAAGCCAGCCCCCTCCTGACCCTGAATTAGGTTTAGGTCTGTGGTCTGAACTCCCATGGTAATGCAGGCTGATCACGTTGGTTCCCTTCCACCCTGGGGGCAATGCCACTGAAGTCAGTGGCGTTGCACCAGGGACGAATCTGGCCCAATGTTCAGAGCCACATTGGGGGATTCTGGCCTCACTCTCTGTGAGCCCTCTCCAGATAACCCCAAGCTTGCACTGCCTGTTCTTAGTGCCATATTGTACTGCAGACTCGTGCACCCTGAGCCACCTTTCCAAGCTGGAAATAAGCCACGTAACTCCACGCTGAGACAGCTGAATACATGGTTGGATCTCCACAGGGGCTGTGCTGTGATCAGCGGGGTCCCACCAGAGCTGCATGTGGCCTGTAGCAGGTGCATTCCTTACAGCAGCTGCTTTTCTTCCCCGGCCAGTCTTTGCAACAGCCTGTGCAGTCAGTCAGAGACCTAGGAAAACCAATTCCTTCCTACATCAGCGAGTCCTGGGGCTGGAGCGACAGCCACGCACTGAGTTCAGTGGGGTTGCTGGGTCACTGGGTGCAGAGCTCAGCAAAACAATCCCCTGTGGCGCGCTCCCTGCCCAGCTAACGCAGGCTCCTTAGGTGAAGGTATCTCCTTTTTGTGCAAGGGGATTTCGGTTCAGGACGTCCTTTGCCCATTAGCACCACGTTAGCAATAAACAGGATTCTCAGGAGCTGAGATCATCACAGCCCCCTCTGAAAGGGGCCATGCAGTAAGGTCAACCTTGCCTACTGAGCACACCCAGTGACCCCGATGAACAAATCAATGTTCCCTCCGCTGAAAGAAATGCCAGATCAGGACATTCTGAACCGGGCAATACGGGTTAGTAATAATAATTTGTATGTGCTCTTCACGGGCATTGCTAGGCCAAGACATTTGCTGCAGGTTAACATTGGGTTCTTCCTAGATGTACATTCCTAGATGTACAGGGTCCCAGCTCAGGCCAATTCGGAATAGATCATTAATAAGCCCAGCAGGTGGTTCGCATCGTTGTTTCTCTCTGCTAAAGGCTCCTTATAGGGACTTACATTCTGGGACCTGAGACCCTAGCTAGGTTCCTATATTGTGCCTATCAACAGGGCACCTCCCATGATATTATCTTGTGTTCCATGTCTCCCAGGAGGACCTGCAGGCCCCACTGAGGTCAGGCCCCAGCGGCTAGGTGCTGTACAAGCATAGAGGGAGAGCATCCAATCCAAACAGACACACAAAGGAAACAGTCTAAGAAGCTGGAACTAGAACCCAAATCACTGACTCCAGCCAGAGCTGTAACCCAAGGCCGCCCTGCCGCCTTCTCTTGCACTTGCCGGAGTTGTGAGTTGTTAGCCTCCAGGCCCCATGCTAACACTGTGGCGGTTCTCAGCAACTGCGTAAGCCTCTGTGCTCTGGGTCCTGCAGGTCTCTTCCTAGGGCAGAGACAGCCTGACCTCCCTGAGGTCTAGCACCTTGTGCCATCGCTTCCACCTGGGCAGGTGGGGATCAAACGCTACCACTTTGAGTTGTCAATGAAATGTTCCACTCCGGCTCAAAAATCAAAGAGCGATTGGAACTAAAAGCCAGGGTTAAAGCAGGAAGATGAAAGGCTGGGCAGAGGGGTTAATAAATAACCCTGTGTGGCAAGTCCTCTCCCGCTGCCAAAGCCCTCAGTAGCAAGCTGCAGGCCCTGCCTGTGTCGCTGTGACTGAGTCAGACGATCAAAGGCCTTGCTGCGGATCTGAACCTGGATGAACATGACAGCCCCTGCTGGGAAGCAGCTCTGGGGTGTTCTGGGCAGAGCGCCCACTGCTGACTCCTCAGAATACGTCTCCTAGGCAGGGATGTTTGAGTGCTGCTCCTGGCATGGGCCCCTCCTCTGCTCTTCACCCACCCCGACAAGCCCTGGGGGGTCCCACAGCTGCAGACTGGGAAGAGGACTCAGCGTGAGGGAATTAGCAACATCGTTTGGCAAGGTCAGGCGGGTCTTTCCTGCCACATAGCAAAGGCGAAAAGCAGAGAGGCACCCGATCACCAGGAGTACCAATGGTCTCCTAGAGGAGGCCAGATTCCCAGCTCCAGGATACAGACAAATCCCATTGGAGTCAGTGGGGAGCCAGCCACTAATGGGGTGGGGGAGTCAGATCCCTCTCCCTGATTCCTCTCCCGTTTGCTCTCCTCCCTCGTTGCACAGTGCTGGAGTCTAGGCTGAAAGCCACATGCTGAAACAAGAGTGAGGGGGGATTTGATAGCAGCCTTCAACTACCTGAAGGGGGCAGGGTGACCAGATTTCCCAATTTTATAGGGACAGTCCCAATATTTGGGGTTTTTCTTATTTAGGCACCGATTACCCCCCACCCCCATCCCGATTTTTCACATTTGCTGTCTGGTCACCCTAGGAGGGGGGTTCCAAAGAGGATGGATCTAGACTGTTCTCAGTGGTACCAGATGACAGAACAAGGAGTAATGGTCTCAAGTTGCAGTGGGGGAGGTTTAGATTGGATATTAGGAAAAACTTTTTCACTAGGAGGGTGGTGAAGCACTGGAATGGGTTACCTAGGGAGGTGGTGGAATCTCCATCCTTAGAGGTTTTTAAGGTCAGGCTTGACAAAGCCCTGGCTGTGATGATTTAGTTGGGATTAGGTCCTGCTTTGAGCAGGGGGGTGGACTAGATGACCTCCTGAGGTCTCTTCCAACCCTGAGATTCTATGATTCTATGATCTGTGCGCCTGGCCCTGCCTGGGGTGCACGGAGCCTTCTCCACACATGTCCCCCACCCATCGGCCCTCTCTCGCTCCCCTCACTGGCCTGGCAATCCCAAAGGATGAAGGGGGGGGGCTGCTGCACCCGCTGCAATGGTGGCAGAGCCTGCTGCCTGGGAGCGTTTGCACTGAATCACTGGGCCTGTTGTGGAGCTCCTGCTGGAGCTCGGCCCACCATGGGCTGTGCTTTAAAAGCCACACTCTGGCTCTAAGCACGTAGCAGCAGGATGGACTGAGGCAATCCAGGACCCTAGGCACAACCACATGGTAGAGTTGCCAGGTGTCCAGTTTTTGACTGGAAAACCCGATCGAAAAGGACCTGGCAGCTCCAGTCAGCACCGCTGACTGGGCCATTAAATATCCAGTCGGTGGCGCAGCGGGGCTAAGGCAGGCTCCCTGCCTGCCCTGGCTCTGCACCGCTCCCGGAAACGGACGGCATGTCCCTGCAGCCCTTAGGCGCAGGAGCGATCAGGGAGGTTCCACGCGCTGCCCCCACCCCGAATGTTGGCTCTGCATCTTCCATTGGCCAGGAACTGTGACCAATGGGAGCTGCAGGGGCAGCACCTGTCAGTGCGGGCAGCGCGCACCGTGCAGAGCCACCTGGCTGCCCCTGCGCCTGGGACCTGGACATGGTGGCCACTTCCAGGAGCCATGCAGAGCCAGGGCAGGCAGGAAGCCTGCCTTAGCCCTGCTGCGCTGTCAGCTGGGAACCGCCTGAGGTAAGCGCTGCCCAGCTGGAGCCCGCACCCCAACCCCCCTGCCCCAGGTCAGAACCCCCTCATGCACCCTAACTCCCTCCCAGACCCTGCACCCCCACCAGCACCCCAACTCCCTCCCCCAGGTCAGAACCCCCTCATGCACCCTAATTCCATCCACTCCTCACCCTCTCCCACACCCCAACCCCCTGCCCCAGCCCTGAGTCCCCTCTTGGAGCCCGCACCCTGCACTCCCTCCCACACCCCATCCCCCTACCCCATCCCCAAGGCTCCTCCTGCACACAAATTGCCTCCTGGAGTCTGCACCCCCTCCCACACCCCAACCCCAGTCCTGAGCACCCTCCTGCACCCAAACTCCCTCCTGGAGCCTGCACCCCCCCACACCCCAAACCTGTCATCCCTGGCCCCACCCCAGAGCCCACACCCCCAGCTGGAGCCCTCACCCCCCTCCCCCAGCCCAGTGAAAGTGAGTGAGGGTGAGGGAGAGCGAGTGACGGAGCCTCAGAGAAGGGGTGGGAGAGGATGGGGCAAGGGTGTGTGGTTTTGTGCAATTAGAAAGTTGGCAACCCTACCACATGGGGGTTCCAAAGCCCCACCCCCGACATGCCCCTCCCCTTGGGGTGTCAGGGGCTATCCCCACAAGACACCTCGGCCAGGCAGGTTGGAGGCTCCCTCCTGAGTCCTTCCTGACCTGCAGCCAGTCTCTGAACAGGCCAGCAGCAGGGGGACCCTGGTCTGTTGCTCCTCTTGGGGCAGGCTGGGGGCCCCCTTCTCCCTGGCCTGCTGCCCCCTATCTTCAGGCAGGCTGGGGCCTACCCAGGGGGCAGGAAGCCTCAGCCACCCCACTGGAGCATATAGAATCATAGAATATCAGGGTTGGAAGGGACCTCAGGAGGTATCTAGTCCAACCCCCTGCTCAAAGCAGGACCAATCCCCAACTAAATCCCCAAATTGCCCCCTCAAGGATTGAACTCACAACCCTGGGTTTATCAGGCCAATGCTAGCCCTGTATGGTGCCCCTGCTCCCAGCCCTGTGTAGGGGGGAGGCAGCATAGAGCCCTCTGCTGGGCAGGGTTGGCCTGGTGACTGGCCGTCCCCGTACACGGGGACCGGGGTCCCCTGCCCAGAACTGGGGGTCTCCCAACTCTGATGGAGGGAGGGAGTCAGCAGCCTCAGCCCTTGTGTCATACGAGCCCTTGTGCTCAGGCCTCTCGCCATGTGAGAACAGACCCCGGATTTAGTGTGTGTGTCTCATCTAATACACCGCTGAGGGCTGCTGAGCCGGATCCGTCATTTCCCTGGGCAGCAGGGGCTGGACGGGGGCTGATGTGCTGGAGTTGGGGGACTGGTGTAGACCTGCCTGTCCCTCCCCACCACCTTCATCCCATCCACTATTGCTGGCTGCTAATCTGTGTGTGCCTGCAGGCCCGACATCCCTGGGGCGCTCAGCCCGTCTGCAGGGCGCTGGGCTGCCCCACAGAGACGCCCATTGGGCAGTTGCCACTGAAGTCATTTTGAGGTTGTTCTTTGGGCGCCATCTGCTGGCGAACAGGTCAATTTGTCTCACTATGTCTAAGCTGGGTGCTACGGTTTCCCACTGTGCTTGGGACAGGGAATAACTGTTGGGTGTCTGCTGGCAAATGCCTTTTTCAGGGTGACCCTGTGAGCTGCTGGAGGAGCTGTGCTCCCTTGGGTACAACAGCTGACTGTGGCTTCAGCAGCCAGGCCTTCGCAGCAACTTCATTAGAAATATAGAGAGGTGTTTGCAGGGGTGGCGAGTTGTATGGCCTGCGGTGCCCGGGCTCTATGAATATTTAGGGACCAGGGGCCCGGCTCCACCAATGTAAGCACCGACTCCCTGACCCCCTCCTGCACCCCAAACCCCTGCCCCATCCCAGAGCCCACACCCCACACCCAAACTCCCTTCCAGAGCCCGACCCCTCCCCCCTCCCGCACCCAAACTCCCTCCCAGAGCCCGAACCCCCTCCCACACCCAAACTCCCTCCCAGAGCCTTAGGCGGGGGTGGGGAGGGGGGACTTGGACCCGTTCCAGGCACCACCAAAAATTATCCAAACCTGCCGCCTCTGGGTGTTTGCAATGACCGGGTGAACTGCATGGTGAATTGCCTGACGGCTGGGTGCAACAGTTGCAGATCTCTCGAGATGTCTAGACAGGCTTATGTGCAGGGCTGGGGAGGAGCTGGTGGTCATGGTACATGTAGGTGCCAATGACATAAGAAAAAGTAGGAGAGAGATCCTGGAGACCAAATTTAGTCTGCTAGGTAAGAGATTGAAGTCCAGAACCTCCATGGGAGCATTCTCTGAAATGCTCCCAGTTCCATGCGCAGGGCCAATTAGACAGGCAGAACTGCAGGGTCTCAATGCCTGGATGAGATGATGGTGTAGGGAGAAGGGGGTTAGATTTATTAGGAACTGGGGAACGTTTTGGCAAAGGAGGAGCCTGTACAGGAAGGATGGGCTCCACCTAAACCAACACGGAACCATGTTGCTGGCATGTAAAATTAAAAAGGTCATAGAGGAGTTTTTAAATTAAATGTTAGGGGGAAACAGAGGAGCATGTGATTCAGACAGAGACATCCCTTAGGGGAGTATCTATTAATCTATTAATGGGGATTCTCTGTATCCTAGTAAGGAGGAGAGGATTAAAATACAGGTAGGGTCTGATGAGAAACAGTCAAATGAAAAAGAGTCCCATTCAATTACATTATGTAATGGCAGACAGCTGAAAAGTGACAAATTGTATAAGTGCTTTTGTACAAATGCTAGAAATCTAAATACTAAGATCGGTGAACTTGAATGCCTAGTATTAAATGAGGATATTGATATAATAGGCATCAGAGAAACTTGGTGGAATGAGGATAATCAATGGGACATGGTAATACCAGGGTACAAAAGGACAGAAGGACAGAACAGGTCGTGCTGGTTGGGGAGTGGCACTATATGTGAAAGAAAGCAGAAAGTCAAATACCTGTATAGTAAAAATCTTAAATGAACCAAATTGTACCATAGAATCTCTGTGAATAGTAATTCCATGCTTGAATAATAAGAATATAGCAGTAGGGATATACTACCGATCACCTGACCAGGAAGGTGATAGTGACTGTGAAATGCTCAGGGAGATTAGAGAGGCTATAAAAATAGAAAACTTAATAATGGGGGATTTCAACTATCCCCATATTGACTGGGTACGGGTCACCTCAGGATGTGATGCAGAGATAAAGTTTCTTGACACCATAAATGACTGCTTCTTGAAGCAGCTAATTCTGGAACCCACCAGAGGAGAGGCAATTCTTGATTTAGTCCTAAGTGGAGCACAGGATCTGGTCCAAGATGTGAATATAAATGAACCGCTTGGTAATAGCGACCATAATGTAATTAAATGTAACATCCCTGTGGGGGAGACACACCAAAGAAGCCCAAAACTGTAGCCTTTAACTTCAGAAAGGGGAACTACATAAAAATGAAGAAGTTAGTTAAACAGAAATTAAATGGTACAGTCCCAAAAGTGAAATGCCTGAAAGCTGCATGGAAACTTTTTAAAGACACCATAATAAAGGCTCAAATTAAATGTACACCCCAAATTTAAAAGCATAGTAAGAGAACCAAAAAAGTGCCACCATGGCTAAACAACAGAGTAAAAGAAGCAGTTACAGGCAAAAAGGCATCCTTTAAAAATTGGAAGTTACATCCTACTGAGGAAAATAGAAAGGAGCATAAAATCTGGCAAATCAAGTGTAAAAGTATAATTAGGCAGGCCAAAAAAGAATTTGAAGAGCAACTAGCTAAAGACTCAAAAACTAATAAAAAAATGTTTAAGTACTTCAGAAGCAGGAAGTCTGCTAAGCAATCAGTGGGGCCACTGGATAATCGAGATGCTAAAGGAGTGCTCAAGGATGATAAGACCATTGCAGAGAAACTAAATGAATTCTTTGCATCGGTCTTCATGGCTGAGGAATGAGGATGTGAGGGAGATTCCCAAACCCGAGCCATTCTTTTTAGGTGACAAATCTGAGGAACTTTCCCAGATTGAGGTGTCATTAGAGGAGGTTTTAGTCATGGGATAAGAGGGAAAGTCCTCAGTAACTGGTTAAAAGATAGGAAACAAAGGGTAGGAATAAATGGTCCGTTTTCAGAATGGAGAGAGTTAAATAGTGGTGTCCCCCAGTGCTGTTCAATATATTCATAAGTGATCTGGAAAAAGGGGTAAACAGTGAGGTGGCAAAATTTGCAAATGATACAAAATTACTCAAGATAGTTAAATCCAAAGCAGACTGTGAAGACTTACAAAGGGATCTCACAAAACTGGGTGACTGGGCAACAAAATGGCAGATGAAATTCAATGTTGATAAATGCAAAGTAATGCACATTGGAAAACATAATCCCAACTTTACATATAAAATGATGGCGTCTAAATTAACTGTTACCACTCAAGAAAGAAATCTTGGAGTCATTGTGGATAGTTCTCTGAAATCATCTGCTCAATGGACAGCGGCAGTCAAAAAAAACAATAGAATGTTATAAAGCATTAGGAAAGGGATAGATAATAAGACAGAAAATATCATATTGCCTCTATAGATATCCATGGTACGCCCACAACTTGAATACTGCATGCAGATGTGTTCGCCCCATCTCATAAAAGATATATCAGAATTGCAAAAGGTACAGAAAAGGGCAACAAAAATTATTAGGGGTATGGAATAGCTTTCATATAGGAGAGATTAAAAAAGACTAAGACTTTTCATCTTGGAAAAGAGATGACTAATGGGATATGATAGGTCTATGAAATATTGACTGGTATGGAGAAAGTGAATAGGGAAATGTTATTAACTCCTTCCCATAACACAAGAACAAGGGGTCACCCAATGAAATTAATAGGCAGCAGGTTTAAAACAAAGAGAAGGAAATATTTCTTCACACAACACACAGTCATCCTGTGGAACTCGTTGCCAGGGGATGTTGTGAAGGCCAAAACTATAATGGGGTTCAAAACAGAACTAGATAAATTCATGGAGGATAGGTCCATCAATGGCTATTCACCAAGATGGACAGGGACACAACCCCGTGCTCTGGGTGTCACTGTCCCTAGCCCCTGCCAGAAGCTGGTACTGGACAACAGGGGATGGATCACTCAATTGCCTGTTCTGTTCATTCCCTCTAAAGCACCTGGCACTGGCCACTTTCGGAAGACAGGATACTGGGTAGATGGACCATTGGTCTGACCCAGTGTGGCCGTTCCTATGTAACCCATGGGCCATGGCTGACACAGGACAGAGCATTAACAGCCCTTTCTCCACAATGACTGTGAGCTTGAGCTGGCTAGAGAAAAATCCCATTGGGGAACTTCTCTGGTGGGCAAAGGGGCTTCCCCACCAGTGAGAACCCCAGCAGAAATGCAAATCTATTTTAGCTCCTTCTATGGCTCCAGCACCATATTCTTTATCTCACGCCCACGCTGAAGCACCCAGCCCTGCTGTCAGGGCTGTCCCTAGGGGGTTGCAGGGCCTCGGACAAGTCAGCCTCTCTGCTAGTCTCCTTGCTGTCTGCCCGGCGCCCCCCGTCCGCCCGCCCACCTGCCTCCTCACCCCGCTCGTCCGCCCACCCGTCCCGATCGTACATCGGTCAGGATGTGGGACAAAGGACTAAATATCGGGACAGTCCCGATTTGATCAAAGCGCGGGGCCCCCCAAAGCGCGGAGCCCAGGGCGGTCACACTGATTCGCCCTACCCAAGGGATGGCTCTGCCCGCTGTGCTAGGCACTGTGTGGCCCGTAACACCTGAGCAGTCATGGATTTACCCCCATGCTGCGGGGCAGTATGATCGCATATGAGCTGGGGATTAATATGTCCATTGCACAGAGCACATCCCGAGTTCACATGATTCACCAAAGGAATCGGTGACAGGCGAGAGTGGAAACTGACCCCAGCTTTCCTGTGTCCTAGGCAAGGCCTGAGCCACACAACCATCCTGCCACTGGCCACAATGGAAAGTGCTCTGGTGTTCACAGGGCTGGAACCCCATCTCAGCAGCCTCTAAGCCTGTACTAATTTCCTTCACTACCTCCAGAGATCCTATCCACACAGAGCTTGTGGAAACGTCACAAGCACAGATTTCCCAGAGAGGGGTCACATCCTCCGCTGCGCTCTGGCTACAGCCAACCGATGTACCCAAAGTCCCATGTTGTGAGTAAGGGTGGTAAGATTGGACCTCCTGAGGTCCCTTCCAACCCTGATATTCTATGATTCTATGATTTTGCCTCAGCATTCCATGCTCTGGGGCATTGGGCTGGGGGGGGGGGGAGGAGGAGCTATGAAACTACCTTCGTCATCTCAGCTCTGCATCTTTCAGCATCTAAGAACATGCCCCATTTGCAGAGTTCAGAAGCCATTGGGTTCTCCAAGTAGCTGCTTAGAATCATAGAATATCAGGGTTGGAAGGGACCTCAGGAGGTCATCTAGTCCAACCCCCTGCTCAAAGCAGGACCAATTCCCAACTAAATCATCCTAGTCAGGGCTTCATGAAGCCTGACCTTAAAAACCTCTAAGGAAGGAGATTCCACCACCTCCCTAGGTAACCCATTCCAGTGCTTCACCACCCTCCTAGTGAAAAAGTTTTTCCTAATATCCAACCTAAACCTCCCCCACTGCAACTTGAGACCATTACTCCTTGTTCTGTCATCTGNNNNAAAATGCCGTTAGCCTTCTTGCAACAAGGGCACACTGTTGACTCATATCCAGCTTCTCGTCCCCTGTAACCTCTAGGTCTTTTTCTGCAGAACTGCTTCCTAGCCTCTCGGTCCCTAGTCTGTGACAGTGAGTGGGATTCTTCTGTCCTAAGTACGGGACTCTGCACTTGTCCTTGTTGAACCTCATCAGATTTCTTTTGGCCCAATCTTCTAATTTGTCTAGGCCCCTCTGTATCCTATCCCTCCCCTCCAGCGTATCTACCCCTCCTCCCAGTTTAGTGTCATCTGCAAACCTGCTGAGGGTGCAGTCCACGCCATCTTCCAGATCATTAATGAAGATATTGAACAAAACCGGCCCCAGGACCGACCCTTGGGGCACTCCGCTTGATACCGGCTGCCAACGAGACATGGAGCCATTGATCACTACCCGTTGAGCCCGACGATCTAGCCAGCTGTCTATCCACCTTATAGTCCATTCATCCAGCCCATACTTCTTTAACTGGCCGGCAAGAATACGGTTGGAGACCGTATGAAAATCTTTGCTAAAGTCAAGGAATAACATGTCTACTGCATTCCCCTCATCCACAGACCCAATTATCTCCTCATAGAAGGCAATTAGGTTAGTCAGGCATGACTTGCCCTTGGTGAATCCATGCTGACTGTTCCTGATCACTTTCCTCTCCTCTAAGTGCTTCAGAATTGATTCCTTGAGGACCTGCTCCATGATTTTTCCAGGGACTGAGGTGAGGCTGACTGGCCTGTAGTTTCCCGGATCCTCCTTCTTCCCTTTTTAAAAGATGGGCATTACGTTAGCCTTTTTCCAGTCATCCGAGACCTCCCCCGATCGCCATGAGTTTTCAAGGATAATGGCCAATGGCTTTGCAATCACATCAGCCAACTCCTTTAGCACCCTCGGATGCAGCGCATCCGGCCCCATGGACTTGTGCTCGTCCAGCTTTTCTAAATAGTCCCGAACCACTTCTTTCTCCANGACACCTTCTGCCCGGGAAACTGGACAAAGGCTGGAGGAGGAACCAGGGGGAGGGGGTATGAGATGGCTGGAGGTGGGGGTTTCAGTTGGGAGCTAGCTGGGGAAATGGAGGGAGCCCCAGGACTGGGGTCTAAGCTCCCTGCCCCCCAGAAGGACTTGACTGAGGGGTCCCGGTTGTACCTACGAGCTCTGTTTGGGACTGTTATAGGGTGGGCGCGAGGCTCTCCCTGCGGAGCGAGTGGCTTGTTCCTCTGGAGGTGGATGGGAGGAAGGTCAATGGATACTGGGATACGGGCACGGAGGTGACGCTGGCCTGGCCCGAAGTGGTGGCTCCAGATCATGTGATGCCCAACACCTACCTGACCCTGACGGGGTGGGCGGGACCCCATTCAAGGTGCCCGTGGTGAGGGTACATCTGGAATGGGGGGCCAAGGAGGGCCCCAAGGATGTGGGGGTGCACCACCATTTGCCCACTGAGATGTTGATGGGGGGGGACCTAGAGGACTGGCCAAGCAACCCCCAGAACACCCTGGTCGTGACCCGTAGCCAGAGCCGGAGAGGGGCACTGCACCCTAACCTCGGGAAGGGTACCTTACCAGAGGCGCAGGACCCTAACTCGGTGGGGAGGGAGCGCCTAGGGACGAGGCTCAGGGAGACTGCGGCTTCAGACCCAGCCGGCGAGAGGGAGCAGGTCCCCATCCCTGTCCCAGCCGCTGAGTTCCAGGCCGAGTTGCAGAAAGATCCCTCCTTGCGAAAGCTAAGGGACCTGGCCGACCTCAGTGTGGTACAGACCATGTGGAGAGGTTGCCAGGAGAGGTTCCTGTGGGAGAACGGGTTCCTGTACCGAGAATGGGCTCCCCCCGGGGAAATGGAGTCATGGGGGATCCGGAGGCAGCTGGTGGTCCCCCAGAAGTATTGCCGCAAGCTACTGTACCTGGCCTATGACATCCCTCTCGCAGGGCACCAGGGAATCCGGCGCACCAGGGAGAGGCTGCTACAGAACTTTTACTGGCCTGGGGTCTTTACCAATGTCTGACAGTATTGCCGATCCTGTGCCGATCCTGTCAGAGGGTGGGGAAGGCCCGGGACAAGGGGAAAGTGGCTTTGAGACCTTTGCCCATCATAGAGGAGTCTTTCCAGAAGGTGGCTATGGACATAGTGGGACCTCTCAGCAAGATGACCCGGTCGGGGAAGAAATACATTCTGGTGGTGGTAGATTTCGCCACCCGCTACCCCGAGGCAGTGCCCTTAGCTTCCATCGAAGCAGACACCGTGGCAGATGCACTGCTGACCATTTTCAGCTGAGTGGGGTTCCCCAAGGAAGTCTTGACAGACCAAGGGTCCAACTTCATGTCAGCCCTGCTCCGGTGCTTGTGGGAGAAATGTGAGGTCCGGCACAGCTGGGCCTCAGCGTACCACCCCCAGTCTAACGGGCTGGTGGAGAGGTTCAACGGAATGCTAAAGATGCTGCTGAAAACCTTTATGAACCAGCACCCGCAGGACTGGGACAAGTACTTACCTTACCTGCTGTTCGCGTACAGGGAGTCTACCGGGTTTTCGCCTTTCGAACTGTTATATGGAAGGCGGGTAAGGGGGCCCCTAGACCTGATGAGAGACGAATGGGAGGGGAAGGCCACTCCCGATGGAGAGTCAGTGGTGGAGTGTGTCCTGGCCTTCCGAGAGAGACTTGCTGAGCTCATGGGCCTGGCCAGGGAGAATCTGACCAGAGCCCAGAGGAAGCAGAAGGTCTGGTATGACCGCACGGCACGGGCCCGCGCCTACGCCACCGGGGATCAGGTGATGGTTCGCATCCCCATGAGAAAAAACAAACTACAGGCCACTTGGGAAGGCCCTTTTAAGATGGTCAAGCAATTAAATGAGGTAAACTATGTGGTGGAGCTGTCTAACCGGGCACACCACTGCGGGTGTACCATGTGAATATCATGAAGCCATATTACGACAGGGGGAATGTGGTGTTGGCCGTGTGTGGACAGTGGGAGGAGCAGGGAGATGACCCTTTAGTAGATCTATTCCCTGGGACAAGAGCTGGCTCCTCCCAGGAAACAATTCCTCTCTCTGATCGGCTAACCCCTGCCCAGCAACCTGAGATCAGAGGGGTGCTGCAGCTGTACCAACAGCTGTTTTCCACCCAGCCTGGATGTACTAATCTGACTGTCCACCGGGTGCAAACAGGATCGCACCCGCCGATAAGATGCTCCCCCTTCCGAGTCACAGGGAAAATTGCTCAGGACCTCGAAAGAGAGGTCAATGACATGCTGGCTTTGGGGGTGATCCAGCCGTCTTCCAGCCCTTGGGCCTTGCCGGTGGTGCTGGTCCCCAAAAAGGACGAGTCAATCTGGTTCCGTGTGGACTATCGGAAACTCAATGCCCTCACTGTATCTGATGCCTACCCCATGCCCAGGCCTGACAAGCTCCTAGACAAGCTGGGAGGAGCTCGGTACCTCACCACTATGGATCTTACAAAGGGCTACTGGCAAGTGCCACTGGATGCAGATGCCAGGCTGAAATCGGCCTTTATCTCCCCTCTGGGGCTCTATGAGTTCCTGACCCTGCCTTTCGGCCTCACGGGAGCGCCAGCCACCTTCCAGTGCCTGGTGGATCAGCTACTGAGGGGGATGGAGAGTTTTGCCGTGGCGTATATTGATGACATCTGTGTCTTTAGCCAGACCTGGGAGGACCATGTGTCCCAGGTTAGACAAGTGCTGGACCGACTCCAGGAGGCTGGGCTGACCGTAAAAGTGGAGAAGTGCAAGGTGGGGATGGCTGAAGTATCTTACCTGGGCCATTGGGTGGGGACCGGCTGCCTAAAGCCAGAACCAGCCAAAGTGGAGGTGATCAGAGACTGGCCCGCTCCCCAAACCAAAAAACAGGTCCAAGCCTTTATTGGGATGGCGGGGTACCATCGAAGATTTGTGCCCCACTTTAGCGCCATAGCCGCCCCCATCACTGAGCTATGCAAGAAGGGGAAGCCAGACAAGGTGGTCTGGACTGAGCAGTGCCAGAAGGCTCTCTGGGTGCTGAAGGAGGCTCTGGTCAGTGGCCCAGTTCTGGCAAACCCAGACTTTGACAAGCCCTTTATGGTGTTCACTGATGCCTCAGACATGGGACTGGGGGTGGTGTTAATGCAGAAGGATGAAAAGGGGGAGAGACACCCCATCGTGTACTTAAGCTAGAAGCTGCTACCCCGGGAGCAAAACTACGCAGCCATCAAGAAGGAATGCCTGGCCATGGTGTGGGCCCTCAAGAAACTAGAGCCATATCTGTTTGGGCGACACTTCACTGTGCACACCGACCACTCTCCCCTGACCTGGCTGCACCAGATGAAAGGAGCCAATGCCAAGCTCCTGAGGGGGAGCCTGCTCCTGCAGGATTATGACATGGACGTGATCCATGTGAAGGGAAGTGCCAACATGATAGCGGATGTGTTGTCCTGGAGAGGGGGCCCTGAACTTTGTTATACAGACAAAACTACACAGGATCTTTTAAGGGGCGAGACAAAGATGCCACATTTATTATAATAGCAATTTGATTTATGACCAATAACTAATATCTTAATCCTTATACACACACATTATA
Organism: Platysternon megacephalum; assembly: GCA_003942145.1. Taxonomy (NCBI): domain Eukaryota; kingdom Metazoa; phylum Chordata; order Testudines; family Platysternidae; genus Platysternon; species Platysternon megacephalum. The sequence continues at coordinate 740,268 of QXTE01000394.1, read as the reverse complement.
CCTATACACACACATCCACACACACACATTCACACACACACACACACACATCCATTAGATGTTCTGCAGCTGCTGCATAGTTACCAGTCCTGAACATAGCTTGAGTTCGTGGCTTGATTTTGCAGCTTGGGTTCGTAGCTTGTGGCGGCTAACTGGCCAGGAAAGCCGGGCACAAGGCAGGGCTGGGTCTCTGTTGGACATGCACTGATGCCCTTCCATGTTGGCAGCAGAATGTTACCCTCCAAAGTCTTCCATCTCACCCATCCTTTTTGTAGGCTGTAGTTTGAATCCAGAGTCTATAGGTCTTGCTGTGTCACGCTGCCTCTGGGTTTGGTGATTGATCACCCGTCAATTGCAGACGTGACTTTCAGCCTCGGACCTGGCTTTGATCTTCCTTCTATTGTACCTTTTCTTTTTAGGGTGGACTCTTCTTACTTTGTTAGGGCTCTTGTCTGCATCTTCAGCGGTTGGTGTTTGAACTCTATTTCATCAGGACAGGCTGGGGCTGGAGGTTGATTCCATCATCCATCCATACCTCATTCACACATCTAAACTAAACTGATAAGATTACAGCAGGGTTTGCAAAAATGAAGGTTGGAGCCAGCTTTTACAAAATGGAGTAAGCATTTTAAAATGGGGTTTGAATTACAATATGGCAAACAGTGAACAAAAGTTACAATATAGACAAGTGTAGTGGATGGCAAACAGTGAACAGAAGTTACAATGTAGGCAAGTGTAATAAATGGTGAACAGAAGTTACAATACTGAAACAGTGCAAGTCTCAGTGATTTAAGCAGGAATTGGATTGATAGTGAAATTTACAAAGGCAGCTGACCCAACAGCTATGGCTCTTAACAAGCATCTTAATTGTCAATTAGCCAGTTATTGGGGTAACCGGTTTTATGAATGAATGTTGTTTCATTCATAAAACTTTACTTATGAAGTTACATTAATAAAGTGAACAA
>QXTE01000394.1:716890-736587 GCA_003942145.1 Platysternon megacephalum | reverse complement strand
CACACACACACACACACACACACACACACACACACACACACACACATCCATCAGATGTTCTGCAGCTGCTGCATAGTTACCAGTCCTGAACATAGCTTGAGTTCGTGGCTTGATTTTGCAGCTTGGGTTCGTAGCTTGTGGCGGCTAACTGGCCAGGAAAGCCGGGCACAAGGAAGGGCTGGGTCTCTGTTGGGCATGCACTGATGCCCTTCCATGTTGGCAGCAGAATGTTACCCTCCAAAGTCTTCCATCTCACCCATCCTTTTTGTAGGCTGTAGTTTGAATCCAGAGTCTATAGGTCTTGCTGTGTCATGCTGCCTCTGGGTTTGGTGATTGATCACCCGTCAATTGCAGACCTGACTTTCAGCCTCGGACCTGGCTTTGATCTTCCTTCTATTGTACCTTTTCTTTTTAGGGTGGACTCTTCTTACTTTGTTAGGGCTCTTGTCTGCATCTTCAGCTGTTGGTGTTTGAACTCTATTTCATCAGGACAGGCTGGGGCTCATTCACAGATCTAAATTAAACTGATAAGGTTACAGCAGGGTTTGCAAAAATGAAGGTTGGAGCCAGCTTTTACAAAATGGAGTAAGCATTTTAAAATGGGGTTTGAATTACAATATGGCAAACAGTGAACAGAAGTTACAATACAGACAAGTATAGTGGATGGCAAACAGTGAACAGAAGTTACAATGTAGGCAAGTGTAATAAATGAACAGAAGTTACAATACTGAAACAGTGCAAGTCTCAGTGATTTAAGCAGGAATTGGATTGATAGTGAAACTTACAAAGGCAGCTGACCCAACAGCTATGGCTCAAACAGGCATCTTAATTGTCAATTAGCCAGTTATTGGGGTAACCGGTTTTATGAATGAATGTTGTTTCATTCATAAAACTTTACTTATGAAGTTACATTAATAAAGTGAACAATTAAAAACAATTTCATTCATCGGTTCTACAACTTCCCCGGGTCATGGGTCAGAGTGACCCCGCTCAGTTCAGTCTCCAAGGGGGGAGAGATGTGACGCAGCAGGGAGTGGGGAGGATTGACCTGGGAAGGTTGCAGGGGAGTTTTACTGGGACTGTCTGCATTGGGGATGGGAGACTTTCCTTGAGGGAAGATACCCGAGCATGTAACATGAGAGCCCGGGAGAGGGGTTGGGGCCAGGTGACACCTTCTGCCCGGGAAACTGGACAAAGGCTGGAGGAGGAACCAGGGGGAGGGGGGATGAGATGGCTGGAGGTGGGGGTTTCAGTTGGGAGCTAGCTGGGGAAATGGAGGGAGCCCCAGGACTGGGGTCTAAGCTCCCTGCCCCCCAGAAGGACTTGAGTGAGGGGTCCTGGTTGTACCTATGAGCTCTGTTTTGGACTGTGTTCCTGCCGTCCAATAAACCTTCTGTTTTACTGGCTGGCTGAGAGTCATGGTGAATCGCAGGAAGTGGGGTGCAGGGCCCTGACTCCCCCACACTCCGTGACAACCTGTCACTAGTTTGCCTCCCCCATTCAGTAAGGGGCCCACACTTTCCCTGACCACCTTCTTGTTGCTAACATACCTGTAGAAACCCTTCTTTATACCCTTCACACCCCTTGCTAGCTGCAACTCCAAGTGTGATTTGGCCTTCCTGATTTCACTCCTGCATGCCTGAGCAATATTTTTTTATACTCCTCCCTGGTCATTTGTCCAATCTTCCACTTCTTGTAAGCTTCTTTTTTGTGTTTAAGATCAGCAAGGATTTCACTGTTAAGCCAAGCTGGTCGCCCGCCATATTTACTGTTCTTTCCCATTACCGAGGAGATGCACACGCTGTGCTTTCCCCTAGAGACCGTGAGACCAATAATATGAGACCAGGCAAAATGACACTGACAAAATAAAATCAGGTTCAAAGCTCTGAGTAAGAGACTGGGGCTCTTCTGCAGCAGCTCAGCTGCCCCTCTTGCGTTCACACCCCTGCAAGTGTCTGGCCTCACACTCTAGACTGTGCTTTTGATAGTGGGATACGTAGCAGTGTAGGGCCTGCTTTGCGCTTGTCTCCCATCAAAGGCTAGATTTTAATAAGAGCTCAGCATCCACCAGGCTCCCATGCTGCTGAGTTCTTTGGAAAATTCTGACCTGTGTGTCACTTACGTAAGTGCAATGTGGGTATGAAACACACCCAAGGTGGACTCCTCCACTCAGTCACACCGGTGGTTGTGTTCTACACCTGTCCAGCCTGGGTGTCAATGACAACCCAGTATGCAATGCAGAGCAGAATCGGACCCACTAGGTATATGTGAAGGGCTTCGAAGAACAGTTTCAAAGCTACAGGAACGCCAGAGCAGAGCATGAAATTCCTCATTTTACACAACCTTCCCTCCACCATGCTGCCCAACTGCAAAGAGCCCTGGGGTTATCGGCACTGCATTAACCCCAACAAAGGGAACCCCCTGCCCTCCAAGAAATACACCCACGACGGGATTTCGACAATTGTTTTATTATCTACCCAGGAAAGTTTCTCTGAGATGTGGCTCTTTCAGCTTATCATGCGTTATTAGCGATGGTCTGAAAGAAAAGCAAACCAAAGTATATCAGGGCAGGATACAATAAATTACGGCAGAAATCGTATTCTCAGGGCTTCTGAAGCCCTTTGCATGTGTAACGTGATGCCCCTGAGTGGCTCAAACCTGGGACCTCGGGATCATAACTAACCCAGCAACCTCTAGTGCCTGAGCTACAAAAGCCACTTCCCTTAGCCAAGGCTGGAGCAGGCTCATCAGCCTCCACCTCTAGAACAGCAGCTCCCAAACTTTTTACTAAGACAACCCGACAACTGCATTTTGTCACCATTGCCCCTGTGCAGCTCCCCCTCTCCTGCCCAGTCCTCCAGCCCCTGTTCTCCCCTCCCTTCCCCTTCTCAGCCCTTCAGCCTCCTGCTCCCCTTTCTCTCCCCAGCCCTCTCCTGCCCAGTCCTCCAGCCCGTTCTCCCCTCCCTTCCCCTTCTCAGCCCTTCAGCCTCCTGCTCCCCTGTCTCTCCCCAGCCCCCCAGCTCTCGCTTGCCCAGTCCTGCAGAGCCCCTGCGGCCAGGCCACAAATTGCTACCCAGCTGCTGACTGTCCATTCGCTGGCTCCAGCCGCTTCCTCCATGCTGTGGCTGCTGCCCAGGCCCTGCTCTCACATCCCCTGCACAGCAGCCACACGGAGGAAGAGGCCAGAGCCAGCAAGCGGAGCGTCCGCAGCCTCTCCCCATCTGGAAGGTGCCTCAGAGGCACTTCGTCCACGCTGCTGGCGCCGCCCAGGGGAAGTGAGAGCGCGGGGGGGCCCAGACCCTTCCTACGACCCACTGGCCAGGACCCGCCGTTTGGGGTGGGGGTGTCCAGTGCCACAGCACATGGGCATGGCTCACACTCCCCACCACGCACCAGAGGTTACCCAGGTCCAGGCCCTTGCCTGACACAATCTGCTCTTCTTGCTGCACTCCAACAAGGAAGGGGAAAATGGTTGCCCCCCAAATCATCTGCTAGGAAAACTGAGGCCCCAAAGGCCCAGGCCTGCTCTCAGTGATGCTGGTTTGAGACTTGTGGAGTTCATCTGAGCCAGTTTGTGCCCTGAGTTACACGGGTGTAAATCCAGGGAGTCATGCCACTGCAGCAGAGGCACTGGTGTAACTGAAAGGGGAGCCTGGCCCTGACTCCAGAGGAACTCCGCCAATTGACACTGGGAGCAGTGAGATCCAAATCCGGCCCCAAGGGGTCAAGCAGAGCACAGGGCAGCAGAGCTGGGATTACAGCGCAACAACTCCAGTTTGCAGGTGCATGCTTCAGCCACTAGGCCATGCTGCCCCCCCTCCCCCTCCCAACACCTCCCTCTGCCTGCCTCCAGCCCCTGCTCACTGCAGGACAGAGCTCACAGCCACAGCCAAGCCAGATGTTCTGTCTCAAACCATCCCTGGAGCCGGGTGGTGCTGCAGGCCACCGAGCATCCTGCTTGCGGCGCTGGGCCATGTGCCCAAAACGCCGGCTCCCAGCAGGCTCCAGGGTCAGCACACGTATGTCAGTGGAGAAGCACATCCGAGCTAGTTTGCCTCCAGTATCTGCTGTGCTGAGACCAGCTCTTCCAGGCTCCAGATCTTACAGAAACCCCTTTGCAGGCCAGACTCAGCTGTTCCTTATTTTGCTCTGCAGTGAAATGGGCTGCGTCTGAGTTCCCAGCTGCCGGAAGAGGTGAGGCACAGGGGGGACCAAAGGTGACGTCACATGCTCCGAGGGGCCCCGCGTGCTCAGTGCTGTGTGTGGGACAGCTGGCTGTGATCTCTGGATGGGGGCCGTGGCACTGATCTCGGCTCAGAGCCCCAGGAGGACACCACGCTCAAGGGGCCCGCACCAGACTCAAATTCTGTTCCCGGAGAGAGCCCCCAAACATTGTCCGTCTGGGGCCCCCTGTCCTGTCCATTTACTCTGGGTGACCTCGCAGGACCCCCTGCCTGGCCATGTGATTTCTCCCTGACACTCCCCAGCAGCAGACCTCCCTCCCACTGCCTGCGCAGTAACATGGCTGGGGGTCTCACCTCTGCAATCCAGTCATCGAAGGCGGAGACGCGGGTGAAGACGGTGGGTTTCTTTAAGGCGTTGCAGCCAAGGGAAGAGACAAAGCTGGTGATGCCATGCACCTGCCATCTCCCATCAGAGGTCTTGCAGTTAAGGGGGCCACCAGAGTCACCCTGAAAGACAGCCAGCCCCCGTGCGTGAGGGTGAGTCAGATCCCCGATCCCTCACTCGCTGCCTGCTGGCTACAGCTGTGCACCAGGCTCTGGGGGCGAAGTCCAGCGCCTCACTGGGGCCATCTCCAAGGCTGTCACCACAAGGAGGCCTAACCAGTGCCTTGAACTCTCTCACCCAGAGCTGGCTGTGGAATGGTCAGGCTGAGAGGAGGAAAACATTCCAGTGCAGCTGAGTCTGACCTCTCTGCCCTTCTCTGCACTGCTGCTGTTAGTCATGGGATTAGGCGAACAAAGACAAGGCTTTTGCATCAGCCGTGCAGGAATGTCTGAGCAGGAGTGTTACCTACGCCTGGGCCGGTGAATAGGGAGCTCTTCACTCAGATGCTCCTATTCACCCAAAGCAAATTTCCAGCCTGACATTTGTACCATTTACAAGTCACATAGCAATTATTCCAGGAGTGGGTGGGTCGGCTTTTGTGGCCTGCATCATGCGGGAGGTCAGACTAGATGATCATAATGGTCCCTTCTGATCTTAAGTTCTATGATTCTATGATTGGTGTTACAGCCTCACTGCTCTGGCTTCTCCTCCCTGACTGGCTGACATGTAACTAACCAGTAGACCAGACGCTGTCAGCTGCCGGTTGTGTGTCCGGGTGTGATAGCTACAGCCCAAACTGCAGGCACCAACTGGTTACCGGGAGAAATGGTGAATTACTATGAATCACACTCACCGTTCAAAATTTCCCAACCTGGCAGTTGCTGAGCAGAGAAACGTGGATAAATCATTCCCTGAACGTTCCTTGCTCAGCTATTCTCATGGGCTTTGACTGGGGGGAAGGGCAGCAAGCTGGGCACCTGCTGGAGATGGGTTTCTGCCTCCTGCAACCTTCCTGTACATCACAAGGTGGGTGCAGCGAGTGCTGCCTACAACAGCGACAAAGCATGTGACCCGCGGGTAACAGCGGAGTCACCACTGTATGTTTGACTAGTGGGTGCCTGCATCAGATGCAGTAATTTGGTCAGACCGATCATATGCGCACACTTGTGCGCACACTAGCCAGCGCTGCACCAGTATTTTCCGCCTCTCTCTTTCTACTCACGTTGCAGCCTGATCTGATGTCCCCGCCAGCGCAGACCATGCTCTGTTTGATAGTGACGCTGCCCCACCAGCCAGGCTGGCTGCAGTGTGCGTAGTCCACCACCGGGAGCAGAGCCTGCTGCAGCTTCTCAGGGAGGGACCCGCCGGCTGCAAACGGAAGATGCACCCTGACACCAAGCCCGGGTACTGGGGTCAAGTGCCACCTCTCCTGTCTCATTCGGAGCTCGATCCCATGCAGCACTGAGCACCCTTGGGAGCTGTTGATCACCTTCAGCTCCAATGGAAGTCAGTGGGTGCTGGGAGCACTCAGCACCTTGCAGGAGAAGGCCCTAGGTGCTGCTCCTGACAATCCCACAGAACCAGAGAGAGCCTGGGCTGGTTGGAGGAGCTGGTGATGAGCTAGGGAACCTGTCACCCCTTCCTCCCCAGCTTGACGCCCCCCCACCGGGTACCAGTCAGCGCTCACTGCTGTCCAATGGCTGCTTGCTGGAGGGGCGGGTGCCCATCCAGTTTGTAGGGGAAAGGTGACCATGTCCCAGAATAACTAGTTCTGGTGACACAAATTGGCAGCTTCCCTGGTGCCCCTGGAGGAGGCCCCCCTAGGCCAGGATTGAGGCACATTGGCAAGGGGCAATGCATGTGGAAGAAACCCTGAGCTGCCCATGCTGCACTTCACTTTGGAGAGTGGTCTCCGGGGCTGGATCTCTGCCGCCTCTCAGTGCTAGCGGAAAAGGAAACCAACCAGAGGGACAATGAACTATAATAATAATAATAGGAGATATACCAATCTCCTAGAACTGGAAGGGACCTCCAAAGGTCATCAAGTCCAGCCCCCTGCCTTCACTAGCAGGGCCAATTTTTGCCCCAGATCCCTAAGTGGCCTCCTCAAGGATTGAACTCACAACCCTGGGTTTAGCAGGCCAATGCTCAAACCACTGATCTATCCCTCCCCCCCCCGGATAGATCAGTGGTTTGAGCATTGACCTGCTAAACCCAGGGTTGTGAGTTCAATCCTTGAGGGGGCCACTTAGGGACCTGGGGCAAAATTGGTCCTGCTAGTGAAGGCAGGGGGCTGGACTCCATGACCCTTCGGGGTCCCTTCCAGCTCTATAAAAAAAAAAAAAAAAAAAAACTAATTGCATCCCTCCAAGCTGCGTCCCCAGCCGATGCACCCCAGCGTGGCTGCCCTTGCGCTTTCCCACGAGAGAGCTCCCCAGAGCAGAGCTGCCCGGGCACGTACTATTTAGGCGCCCCCAGCCAGTGATGTAGCAGGGATAGTCGTTGGGCAGGACCTCGCCTGCAGGCGGGAGGCAGCCCAGCTGCACTGTGTCGCTCAGCTCGGCACTCCGGGACAGCTTGAGCAGGGCGATGTCATTGCTGCAAGAGAAGGAGTCAGAGCTCACTGGAAGGGCGGGTGGCTCGGGGGTCTGGCCATGGAGCCATCCGCCAGCAGGCCGAGCAAGAAGCCAAGGATGTCACAGGGCGGCAGTTGTAATTGGCTTGGGGCTCAGTCCAGGTCTCCGGGGGATAGGTGTCCACAGCAGGACAGACCCCCCTTGCGGGCAGCCTGACCAGAGAGGCCTGGAGACTGCGCTCGAGGTGTCCCCCCAGGGGAGGGAGGGGGCAGCAGGAGGGGACCATGGGGGGGCTGCTCTCCTGCTTCATGGATTGAAGACATCACTGCCCAGGGCTAAAAACCCACCCCTTGCACCACAGGGGGACAATATGTCCCTGGCACAGAACTTGGCAAAGAGAGCCCGCAGCCCCGCTCACCGGTCCCTTCCCAAAGGAAGGGCAGTGTGTGCTGATCAGGACGTAGACCCCTGCCCTGTTGGGCCACAGGCCTGCCCAGGGCCTGCCCTGCTCTGAGCGGAGCCCGTGGCCTGGGAGCCAGCGTGGCAGATAAAGCCGCACTATTCCCCTGCTGGCTTTTGCAGCCCTTCAGCACCCGCCGGCCTGAAGGGTGCTGCCCAGGGCACCGGCGACAGGCCCAGGGTCCTTACATGGGAACAGCTCCGTGTGTGTCTTTCCCTCCCCAGCCACTCCTATAACGGACTGTTCCCCGTTGCCGCTGCCCTCCCTGGGAGCCCTGCCGCCCCCAGGCAGCGCAGAAGGGCGGGCAGTCGCAGCCTGGCACACGCAGCCTGGCACACGCCTGCATCAGTTTATATGCAGGCCACGCAGATGGAGTTCCAGCGAGGGTGGACGAAGATGTCCTCGGGATTCACCGGGATGCGCTGCTCAGGGCCCTCTGCTACGCTCCTGTCGTACTCCCCCAGCACCACCTCGTAGGTGCGGGATGTACTGGAAGGAAACCCCCAAGAGCCTGTGAGGGGACAGCCCAGGGATCGCAGCAGGGGCAGCATGGGGGGGGGGCAGCCTGCAGTGCCCCCTCAGGACTCAGAGGGGTTTGAGACCCACACACCATGCAGGAGACATCACCCTACTCCCTGTGTTGGCCTCTAGCCCTGATCAGCAGCACACCCCAGCTGTCCCGGCCCGGCCCTGGGCACGCGGGGCCCAGACAGCCCCTCACGCGGGGCCACACTGTCGTAGCCGGACTGGCCCCTCTTAGGAGAGTCAGGGCCACTCTACCCATGATGGGCTTCTTTAAAGAGACTGAACCTATCTTGAACCCCCTCCCCCCAGTAGTTAGGTGCTCAGCAGCTAATTGGTTAACGAGCATTAGGCCTGTGAAGGGGCTCCCAGAGCTCAGCTGAAGGAGGAGCTCTTGGAGGGAGGGGCTGGGAGCCTTATAACAGGAGCAGAGCCTCCCTAAGCAGATGAACTAAACGAATCAGGTCCCAGGAGAAAGGGAATGTCTCGGGGCGGGGAACCCAGAACGGGGGCCGACATAGGGGTAGTTTGACTTCTACATTTGGGGCAGGTGGCTCCAGTCAGGCCAATGGGGCGCATGGGGGGTGGGGGGGGACACACATTCCGTGCCTGCCACATGCCATTGTAGGCAGTCCTGTCATACCATCCCCTCCATACATTTATCAGGCTCAGTCTTGAAGCCAGTCAGGTTTTTTGCCCCCACTACTCCTCTTGGGAGGCTGTTCCAGAACTTCCCTCTTCTGATGGTTAAAAGAACAGGAGTACTTGTGGCACCTTAGAGACTAAATTTGAGCATAAGCTTTCGTGGGCTAAAACACGGCTGCTCTTCTGATGGTTAAAAACCTTCGCCTAATTTCAAGCCTAAACTTGTTGATGGCCAGTTTATATCCATTTGTTCTGGGGTCCACGTTGGTGCCTAACTTAAATAACTCCTCTCCCTCCCTGGTATTTATCCCTCTGATGTATTTATAGAGAGCAATCATATCTCCCCTCAGCCTTCTATTGGTTAGGCCAGGGGTCTCAAACACGCGGCCCGCGGGCCGCATGCGGCCCGTAGGGCTATCGCATGCGGCCCGCGAGCTCCTCCCGGCCCCCCCGCCCCCCCCCCGTTTACCTGGCCGACCAGCACCGGGGGCAGGGCAGGCTCNAGGCAGGCAAGCACGGAGCCTGCCCTGCCCTGCCCTGCCCCCGGTGCGAGTCGGGCCGGAGCCCGCCCCCCTCACTCCTCCTGCACCCCGACCCCCTGCGTTGAGCCCCAGCCACNCTTTAACCAGTTCCTTTTCCACCTTTCAGTTCTCTTATGAATCCGCATCTTCTCCAGTTTAACTAATAATTTCTCTTGTGGAACTGTATCAAATGCCTTCCTGACATCCAGGTAGATTAGATTTACTGCATTTCCTTTGTCTAAAAAATCAGTTCTCTTCTCAGAGAAAGATAGCAGTAACTTGTTACCACCTCTTGAATACAACAATTGAAACAATTGTAGAAAAACCTACAATTACTTTCTATCATTTACGCTACTTACTTTTTGCAGTTCACCAAGCTTAGAACAGATCATTTAACTTTAGGAAACCTCCAGACAGCCCTTTCTTATCTTAATCACCCGTTAATCACTCGGTTCTAAACAAAATTCGGACGCCCTGTCTCAGGCGCAAGCTGGGAGCAGTCTCCTGTCTCCTCTGCAGAACTCATTACACTGCACACTCAGGCTGCCTGCCTGAGGCTTGCGGGGGAGGGGGGGCGACGCCCTGCCCGGCCCCCCCAAACTCCGCCTATGAGGGGAACATGCCTGCAGGGCCTTGCCGTGCCATGAGGGAGTGCTCGGGGACAGCACCCTGCCGCGGGTCCCACTGGAGCAGTGCTAATAGCCCTGTGCTCGCAGGAAGCAGAAGGAGCGAAGGAGCAGACTCTGTGTGCACCTATTGCAGCCAGGCCCGAGAGCTCAGGGCAGAGTGCAGTGGAGTCACAGGGGCGGGCGCAGTAGGAGCATGGTCCCTGCGGGGTGTTTCTGGGTGAGCTTCTCCCAGTGCTGGAACCAGAGCGCTAATGCTTAGTGCTTATGCAGCCCTGATGGGCCACATCCTGCTCTGAATTACATCGCTGCCACCACACTGACGCATGGCGGAGATGGAGGGACGTGCCTGCTGGGAGGCCTGCTGGGAGGTCTCATTGCAAGGAGCAGCTCACTAGCCATGGCAGACCAGGGCCGGTGGCTCCTGCTCCAAGACCCCGTGGTGCGTCGGCCACATTAAATTCTAGGCAATGGGAAGAGGAGGAGGCTTACGAGATGCAGTGCGCAGCCGTCATGACCCATGTGGGAGTNTCATTTAACTTTAGGAAACCTCCAGACAGCCCTTTCTTATCTTAATCACCCGTTAATCACTCGGTTCTAAACAAAATTCGGACGCCCTGTCTCAGGCGCAAGCTGGGAGCAGTCTCCTGTCTCCTCTGCAGAACTCATTACACTGCACACTCAGGCTGCCTGCCTGAGGCTTGCGGGGGAGGGGGGGCGACGCCCTGCCCGGCCCCCCCAAACTCCGCCTATGAGGGGAACATGCCTGCAGGGCCTTGCCGTGCCATGAGGGAGTGCTCGGGGACAGCACCCTGCCGCGGGTCCCACTGGAGCAGTGCTAATAGCCCTGTGCTCGCAGGAAGCAGAAGGAGCGAAGGAGCAGACTCTGTGTGCACCTATTGCAGCCAGGCCCGAGAGCTCAGGGCAGAGTGCAGTGGAGTCACAGGGGCGGGCGCAGTAGGAGCATGGTCCCTGCGGGGTGTTTCTGGGTGAGCTTCTCCCAGTGCTGGAACCAGAGCGCTAATGCTTAGTGCTTATGCAGCCCTGATGGGCCACATCCTGCTCTGAATTACATCGCTGCCACCACACTGACGCATGGCGGAGATGGAGGGACGTGCCCCAGGCTGCAGAGCGCGTCAGTTACAGGGCTCCATGTCACTCAGTTCTCTCCATCTGGGGGGTCTCCACTGCAGCCCAGGGTCAGGCGCTGGAGCTGGCTGCTGTTGCCTTGTCCCGGGCTAGGAAGGCCCATTACCTGGAATGGAGCATGTCTGCTGGGAGGTCTCATTGCAAGGAGCAGCTCACTAGCCATGGCAGACCAGGGCCGGTGGCTCCTGCCCCAAGACCCCGTGGTGCGAATGGGAAGAGGAGGAGGCTTACGAGATGCAGTGCGCAGCCGTCATGACCCATGTGGGAGTGATGAGGGTCCCCCCGCAGGTGTGGTGGAAAGCACCGTCCCTCTCGTACTGCAGGGAGATCTGCCAGGAGACAAGACAGGGCAGTGAGGGACCTGCTATGGAGCTCCAGGGCTCCCCATCTTCCGGCTCCCACCCACTGAACCAGCCAGAGACCATGGCCCATCGGAGTGCTAGCATGGCCTGGCCCGGCTGTGGAGTCAGGGTGCTCTCGGGGGGGCTGTGGTTACACACAGCGGAGGCTGCTCTGCGAGTTACCATGGCACACAGTCTGCCGGGGCAAACCCTCTCCCTGCTCACGCAGCACCAGAGGGCAGCAGGCACCGAGGGGCTGACCCACGCGGCCTGTCACTCAGAAATGCCCTGGGAGTTGAGGGGAGCAGCTGGTCTCTGGCTCCCACCTGGCACTCCCTCACGCCCACCCCCTGGCAGAGCCCTGTTCATGTCAAGTGACTATGGAGGGGCTTCGGGGGGCTCTTTGGGGCAGACTTTGCCAAAGTGCTGCTGCCCCTTCCCAGTGAATTTTAGGGCTTTTCTGCTTCTCCCTGTGCCCGTCAGTGCCATGGGCTGGAACATGGGCACAGACACAGAACTGCTAAGAAACTCAAAGGCAAGGAATCCGCTGTGCCCTCCCCAGACTGCTACGAGCTGGAGCCCAAAGTCTGATGCTTGACAGGGCCTTGATTTTCAGAGGGTGGGGCTCAGATATGTCTGAAACCAGCCCCGTAAGCGTAGCCGGAAGCTTGTGCCAATCCTGGCCTTGGGCTGCCCAGTCTGTCAGTAGGGGCCATGGAATGCACACGGCGGGACCCGCAAGAGGCACAAGCTGGGATCCGGATAAAACAGCTGCTAGAATTTCATGCACATCAGACATGGGACTTGTTCTCCCAGACCGTAAGGTCAGCGGGGGAGGTTGCCTAAGGACTGCAGGAGGGTGGGGGGCGGGGGGCGGGGATATTAAACCAATGGCGAGTTTTGCTTCCTCAATACAGTCATGAGGAGAAGGCATGAAGAAGATGGAGTTTCCTGTCCCTTTAGCTCTCTGTTGCTCCATAAACTGGGCACTATTCAATCCCCCCACCCGCCCCCACCCCCTTTGCTTAGCCTGTCCATCACCACAAGAGCTTGGTGTGGTCAGAGCAACACTGCAGTTCTAACCCCCGCAACCCCCAGTCCTGGGGAGATTACAGCGGGGTGAATAATGGAGTTTTTTAGTCACTGACTGCTCCAAAATTTGGGGGTGGGGGGAATTTCGTATCCACCCAAAGTGATTTTTTTTTCCAGATTTTTAGGAAACCTAAACAGTTGAAGAAGAAATTGATAACGCTGCAGCCGTGTCAGGGTAGGACCATGTACCCGTGACGGGTCAAACGAAATATTTCATTTTGCTTTTCAGTGTTTGAAAATGTTTTAAATTTTCTTTAATAACTGGACGTACTTTTGAAAGATTCACTTTGAATTGAGAAATCGAAACATTGAGCTTCAAAAAGAAATATTGGGGAGGGCTCCAAAAACTGTTTCGATATTCTTCTGACCAATCAAATGCATTGAAATCAAGGCAAACACAGGTAAGGTTTCGGCCAAACCAAATCTGGATTTTTCAGTGGGAAAAAAAAAGTTTGCTCTGAACCCTAACACCCCGCGCTGGTGCAGCCGGTGCGATCGCATCGAGCCTCGTTGCTGATTGGCTCTCACCACGGACAACGGGATGGATTTCACTCACCTGCCAGGGCCAGCTGTAGGGCACGGCATCCTCTCCGTTCACCACCCGTGTGTGGGGGGAGTAGATGGGTGTCCCACACCCGTGGGCTGGAGGGGGAGAGCGCTGTGCATTACACAGATGGCAAAGGCACCAGACCCTTCTGCTGAGCAGAGGAGGCTGGAGAATGGGGAAGCGAGACATGTGGTCATGGCGGCTCACCCTCTCCAACCCAACCCTGGACGTCCCCAGTCACTCCCCAGTCCTGAGGTGGAGGGGCGCTCCCCTGGCCCAGGCTCTCCAGGGGATGGTTACCTTGCCCAATGTAGGCCTACCCAGGGTTTCATCCCCTCCTGAGCCAACCCCTCTCCACATTTACAACTGAGGCAGGCACCAGGGCCCGTTCCCCTGACAGCACCTTGCACAACCTCCGCGAGGCTGAGGGGCGACCGGGGGGCTAGGCACAGGAGGACCAAGGAGAGCTCTGTGTGTCCTGGGGTTGCAGATGGCATGAAGGGGCAGAGGAGAGAGTCTTCTCTCTAGCCCGTTTCTTACCACCAGCCACAAGCAGAACGGGGATCAGCAGCCTCAGCATCTTGATCAGAGGGACCACAAGGACCAAGGGCCCTTTAATACTCCCCTTTATCAGAGGTTGCAGGGAAGGGAGGTGCCTAGCAGCTCTGGGAGCAGGTGTTGGAATATCCTGTGCCCTGGTGCAAGGTCACTGCGAGGAAACAGGGCCCTGTCCTGCGCCTGCCCGGCCTTGGGCAGACTGGGACGTGGCCAATCGATGGATGCCCAGAGCGTCGCTCAGCAAACAGGCTGGGTCACAGTCTGGGTGCCCTCTAATTTTTCCCACCCATGTGCGGAATGACTTTTGTTATGTGCGCCAATATAGAGGTGAGGTGTGACACATCACCTCCACCTTGGTGCACATAACAAAATGTATGTGGTGGGGGTGGGGCCGAGGGGTTTGGCGTGTGGGATGGGGCTCAGGGCTGGGGCAGAGGGGTGAGGGCTCTGGGGTGGGGCCGGGGATGAGGGGTTTGGGGTGCAGGCTGCCCCGGAGCTACGGCGGAGAGAGAGCTCTCTCTCCTCGCAGCAGCACCTGGGCTGAGGGGGGAGAGGTACCTCTCCCCGCTGCGGCAGCTCTGGGGCTGGGTTGGGGCCGGGTGCCTCTTCCCCGTCTGCGGGAGGTCCAGGCCGGGCTGGGTCAGGACTCGGCTGCAGCAGATCTGGGGCTGGGCTGGGGCCGGTGAGGAGAGGCGCCTCTCCCAGCCGCAGCAGGTACGGAGCTGGGGGAGAGGCCTGGGCACTGGCGTGGGTCCCAGGGGGCTAGAGGAATGGAGTCCATCCCCCACTGTAGCCCCCTGCTGTGGGGAGGGGAATGAGCAGAAGATCTGCACAGCCATAGGCCAGCTGGCCTGGTCCTTCTCCCTGCACTGGGGTAAGGACTCAGGGCCTGATCCAAGTCCCACTGAAATCACAGGAGACTCTGACTTCACTGGGAGCTGGAGCAGGCCCCTCGTAAGGTCCCTTATGGGGTGAAGGGGACATAGGAGCAGCCTGTGCCTCGTGCTGCCATTCTGAGCAGGGGTCACTCGCAGCGAATGGTGCTATTAACAATGCGGCTGCGTCAGGGCAGGACAATGTACCTGTGAGAGGCCAGAACCCACATGGGACGGTGTTAAGCTGCAGATGTTAAATGCAGGAAATTTGGTCACACTTTATAGGTAGGTGCTGCTAATAGATGGCTTGTACAGGGTTACTAAAGTCTGTTATAAACATGTCCCAGAGGCCAGCAGCGTGTATTAGAGGTAGTTACAAGCCCGTCAGCAGCCGGGGTTATGGATGGTTATTGGCCAGGGTTACAACTTGCCATGCACACATCTATTGGTCTCCATAACAATCTACAGCAACCGATTAACAGTTCTTCAAATATCTACTTAGCCTTCGTTAGCCCTCTATAAACCGCTTCCAAATGGAACCTTCATGCAAAGTGCGCGCGTAAAGTCGATTCAGATTCAGGGTTCCCTTGAGACCACGTAGGGCTTTGTACTGCTTTCTATGGGACTCATTTTAACACCTTATTGGCACAGGGTGGCTGGCCCCGTTGAGGGGAATCAGGGCCCAGTCTATCCACGACAGGCTTCGTTAAGGAGAACAAGCCCATCTCAGCCCACCTGTAAGTAATTAACTGCCTGGGTGGCTGGTTGGCAGCTAATTGACGAAGGAGCACCTGGCCCAGCTAAATGGCTACCAGGGCCCAGTTGCTAAGGGTGCTCTTAGTGAGAGGAGATCCCCGAGAGATGCCGGGAGGAGAAGTCAGCTTAGATTATAGTACATAGGGCCCAGGAGTAGGGCAGAGGGATTCTCGGCACAAGGAGGGAGCCTGCCTGAATTCTTACACAGAGCCAGGAGGAGGCTGTGGGCCGCCTGAATTTCAGAGAGGACCCCCGCGGGCTCCAAGGGTGGACGTGAGGGGCTAAAGAAGCTGAATAAATAAGACTTAAAGGGGGAATCTTGGTCGAAGTACTCTGGGCTGGGAGTCAATCATTGCAAGAGGGAGAAAGAGTGCAGCAGGCCGGCAGGGCTATGCTGTAGCACAAGGCAGTGTGCATGAGAGTGGCACCCCGTCACTCTGATCTGGCATTGGCACCCCAGTTGGGTTCTCTCTGCTAAGGGAATGCTCATTTAGCTTCCTTGACGTGTGCGTGTAGGGTGCTGCGTTGAACCTCCTGCATTTAATTTCCCTGCGTTATTGTAATTGTTGGATTTAGAAGAAATGAGAAGGGCAGAGTGTGGATCTCCCATTCAGAGAGAAACAGGGCCCCAAATTCCATGGCGGGGGGAACTGCATTGGTTTCTGCAGAGTCTCCCGAGGCTGGATTTGGCTTGTGTCCATTGTCTGAATGTACAAGATCAAAGTCAAATAATCGCACCCAGTTCACTTCCAACTGACCCCACAAGGCATTTCCCACTAGTGGCCCTTTTCCCACGCTGGGTCTCTGGCACAATGGCAGTTGTGACAATGGGCATCTTTTTCTACAGGGTGCTTCCCCCGTCTTTGACCCAGGTAATGGGTAACCTGAGCTGCTGGGTGAGCCTCCCGGGCCTGCCCATCCCTGGCTGTCCTCTGCCTCCCGACCAGCCTTTCCAGAGGCTGATCCCCTTCGTGGTGTCAGCATTTGTGCCTTTCCTGAAGCAGCACTCCCAGCGGAATAAGGCCCCTCTAAACAGGATCAAAATTAGTCTGGGAACAAGAACAGGTGGCATGAAATGGGTGTTAACAATTAACAGGTGACCCTGGTTTAGCAGGGGATTTTTATTTTTTTCCCCACAAGATGATGTCAAATCTGCTGCCAGACTCCAGAGGGAGGTGATAAAGGCAGAGGCGAAGGACAGAGAGCAGCAGACTTGCTTACACAAGGCTTAGTCGCTTTACCATTAAGGTGTCAGGGGCTGGGCCAACACAGCACAGTGACAGAGATGCAAAACCCCTGATGTTCTCACCAGGATGGTCAGAGCTAGAAAATACTTCCCCAGCTACGGCTTGGTGTTTGAAATGGGAGCTGGGTGTCTCTCAGAATCACATGACTCCAGGAGCTGGAGGCTTTCCGAAAAACACTGACTCGTGCTACAGCCAGGAGAGTTGCCAGCACTGGAACATTGCGGAGTGTGCTGCCCCCCCTCCCTGCACGCTTGCCTTCCGTCTCCAGCCTGGGTGGTTAAGCTCAAACCAGCCATGGCTGCCAGAACTAGAGCAGAGTCTGAGCGTGATCTTCATGCACCAGGAGCAGATGGTGTGATGGTTGCGCTTCTCTGCCATGGCGTTAGCAGCAGAACCCTGATGCAGGTCATTAGATCCCACATCCCTTAAAGCCAGGAAAATGAGGGCATTGATTGCTGTATGGCCATGCAGCACAGTCTGGTCTACTCTAATCGGTTATAGACGGGCATGTATGTAGCATGCTCCTGCACTCTGATCTTCGTCTGCCCCAAGGGGAAGATGCTGTCCCTTTACTAGGTGTGTGGGCCCCAATTCTCCTCTCTCTCACGTGGTGTAACGTGACTGGAGTAATTGCAACGTACAATTACAGCAGGGGAGTGGAAAGCAGAACCAGGCCTGGACCCAGCCAATAGCACTGTACCAAGGGCCTTGCCATAGTTAAACTGCACCCCTGGGTGGCTCTTTGGCACCTCGTCATGACCTGCCCTTAGCATGAGAAGCCTCTGCCTGCTGTGGAGCAGCTCCCTGCAACTTGCAGCCTCTGGCAGCACCGGCCCTGCCTTCCAGGCCTGCACCGACCTCGCTCTCTCTGTGCAGGCAGTGACAGGCGCACAGTAATCCCCGAGTGCCCTGCAGCATCCAGCCCTTATCCACTGAACACTTCCAGAACTACCAGGCCTGCTGTTCCCAAGGGAGCAGCTTGTGAGAGTCAGCTCAGGCCCAGCACCAAGCACCACAGCACCGAGATATATGTGACGGGTTGGACCCCCGTCCGGGGTGTCACCTGATGTGCTGGGGTCTCACTGAGCCCACCCTTTCCACCAGCCTGGGTTTCCTCACCCTGTTCTGCTGAGCCAGGCCCTCAAGCCTCCAGCATACACACAGGTAAGGACACGCCCAGCTGCAAATGGACACAGAGACACTGAGATCAGTTCTGTGTGGGAGGAATCAGCTCGGGGATTGCCCAGCACTCACACGCACACCTCCTTTGGGGGATAAACCCCAAATAATATTGTTTTGCGCTGTTTCAGCGCAAGCTCATGAAAATTCACCCTCTCCCTCAATGTGGAGAGAGATCTGCCCAGCTTTTTGCCCCCCCAGATATGAGTTGCACAAACTGGGTTCTGAAATAAACAAGAAATAAGTTTATTAACTATAAAAGGTAAATGTTAAGTGATTATAAGGGACAGCAAACAGAACAAAGCAGATTACTGAGCAAATAAAACAAAACACGCAAACTAAGCTTAATGCCAAGTATCAGAGGGGTAGCCATGTTAGTCTGTATCCATAAAAACAACGAGGAGTCCGGTGGCACCTTAAAGACTAACAGATTTATTTGGGCATAAGCAACCCCAGTGGGGGGTTTTTACCCACGAAAGCTTATGCCCAAATAAATCTGTTAGTCTTTAAGGTGCCACCGGACTCCTCGTTGAAACTAAGCTTAATACACTCAAGAAACAGGTTACAAAATGTAATTTCTCACCCTAAATGTTGTTTTAGGCGGGTTGCAGAGTTTCTGTAGCTTAGAGTTTCAGTTATTTCTCTTTACAGACTGGACTCCTGTCTCAGCCTGGACTCAGCCCCTGCCCCTGGGTGTTTTTAGCCATCTTCCTTCTTGGACAGGGAGGCAATGGAGAAGAGTCCTGATTGATTTACTCCCCAGCCTTAAATAGAATTTACACAAGGCGGGAGCCCTTTGTTTCCAGTGGAAAAATACCAGCAGAGTCCAAGGTGGGACTCCGTACCAGATGACATCATCAAATGACCCTGCAGTGTCAAAGCAACAACCCAGGAAGCTCCTCAGGATGGTGGGAGATTAGTATCTTCAAAGTTCTATTGTCCTTTTTAAATGGCTCATTCGGGCTGATGGCCTACTGTCGTTCCCCCAAATACACACATAGTTGTAATTGTTATTTAGTCAATATTCCTAACCTCAGATACAGAAATGATACGTGTATACAAATTGGATAATCACATCCAGCAAATCATAACCTTTCCAGTGATACCTTACATGGCCCATCTTGCATGAAGCATATCTTAGTTATTCCATATTCATATCATAACAATATTTCTATGACAAATATGGGGTTTAAAGTCACAATAGATTTATAGTGAAAACAAGGATATGTTAATACTACAGAACAGACATTCAGGTGACAATGAGTAAGAATATTGCAAACAAATGGTTCCATATGAAACAAAATCATAAAACGCCTTTTTGAGACTAAACCTAACTAACGAGTTATCCTCTCATCTAAAGAAACTCATCTCACCCAAAGATCTCTCCAGCGTTCTCAGCCAAGCTTGGTTGAGATCCCACTTTCAGGAAGCAAATTTGCTGTCCATTTACTGCCTAGGTGAGGGATGCCAGGGTGTCGTCTTTATCCCCCCAAAATAGTAGAGCAAACCTGTGATGTGCACCTCATGTATAAGTAGGGGCATTGCCAGCAGATCGAGGGACGTGATCATTCCCCTCTATTCGGCATTGGTGAGGCCTCACCTGGAGTACTGTGTCCAGTTTTGGCCCCACACTACAAGAAGGATGTGGAAAAATTGGAAAGAGTCCAGCGGAGGGCAACAAAAATGATGGGACTGGAGCACATGACTTATGAGGAAAGGCTGAGGGAACTGGGATTGTTTAGTCTGCAGAAGAGAAGAATGAGGGGGGATTTGATAGCTGCTTTCAACTACCTGAAAGGGGGTTCCAAAGAGGATGGATCTAGACTGTTCTCAGTGGTACCAGATGACAGAACAAGGAGCAATGGTCTCAAGTTGCAGTGGGGGAGGTTTAGGTTGGATATTAGGAAAAACTTTTTCACTAGGAGGGTGGTGAAGCACTGGAATGGGTTACCTAGGGAGGTGGTGGAATCTCCTTCCTTAGAGGTTTTTAAGGTCAGGCTTGACAAAGCCCTGGCTGGGATGATTTAGTTGGGA
>QXTE01000394.1:614117-716841 GCA_003942145.1 Platysternon megacephalum | reverse complement strand
AAAACACCCAGGGACAGGGGCTGAGTCCAGGCTGAGACAGGAGTCCAGTCTGTAAAGAGAAATAACTGAAACTCTAAGCTACAGAAACTCTGCAACCCGCCTAAAACAACATTTAGGGTGAGAAATTACATTTTGTAACCTGTTTCTTGAGTGTATTAAGCTTAGTTTCAACGAGGAGTCCGGTGGCACCTTAAAGACTAACAGATTTATTTGGGCATAAGCAACCCCAGTGGGGGGGTTTTACCCACGAAAGCTTATGCCCAAATAAATCTGTTAGTCTTTAAGGTGCCACCGGACTCCTCGTTGAAACTAAGCTTAATACACTCAAGAAACAGGTTACAAAATGTAATTTCTCACCCTAAATGTTGTTTTAGGCGGGTTGCAGAGTTTCTGTAGCTTAGAGTTTCAGTTATTTCTCTTTACAGACTGGACTCCTGTCTCAGCCTGGACTCAGCCCCTGTCCCTGGGTGTTTTAGCCATCTTCCTTCTTGGACAGGGAGGCAATGGAGAAGAGTCCTGATTGATTTACTCCCCAGCCTTAAATAGAATTTACACAAGGCGGGAGCCCTTTGTTTCCAGTGGAAAAATACCAGCAGAGTCCAAGGTGGGACTCCGTACCAGATGACATCATCAAATGACCCTGCAGTGTCAAAGCAACAACCCAGGAAGCTCCTCAGGATGGTGGGAGATTAGTATCTTCAAAGTTCTATTGTCCTTTTTAAATGGCTCATTCAGGCTGATGGCCTACTGTCGTTCCCCCAAATACACACATAGTTGTAATTGTTATTTAGTCAATATTCCTAACCTCAGATACAGAAATGATACGTGTATACAAATTGGATAATCACATCCAGCAAATCATAACCTTTCCAGTGATACCTTACATGGCCCATCTTGCATGAAGCATATCTTAGTTATTCCATATTCATATCATAACAATATTTCTATGACAAATATGGGGTTTAAAGTCACAATAGATTTATAGTGAAAACAAGGATATGTTAATACTACAGAACAGACATTCAGGTGACAATGAGTAAGAATATTGCAAACAAATGGTTCCATATGAAACAAAATCATAAAACGCCTTTTTGAGACTAAACCTAACTAACGAGTTATCCTCTCATCTAAAGAAACTCATCTCACCCAAAGATCTCTCCAGCGTTCTCAGCCAAGCTTGGTTGAGATCCCACTTTCAGGAAGCAAATTTGCTGTCCATTTACTGCCTAGGTGAGGGATGCCAGGGTGTCGTCTTTATCCCCCCAAAATAGTAGAGCAAACCTGTGATGTGCACCTCATGTATAAGTAGGGGCATTGCCAGCAGATCGAGGGACGTGATCATTCCCCTCTATTCGGCATTGGTGAGGCCTCACCTGGAGTACTGTGTCCAGTTTTGGCCCCACACTACAAGAAGGATGTGGAAAAATTGGAAAGAGTCCAGTGGAGGGCAACAAAAATGATGGGACTGTAGCACATGACTTATGAGGAAAGGCTGAGGGAACTGGGATTGTTTAGTCTGCAGAAGAGAAGAATGAGGGGGGATTTGATAGCTGCTTTCAACTACCTGAAAGGGGGTTCCAAAGAGGATGGATCCAGACTGTTCTCAGTGGTACCAGATGACAGAACAAGGAGCAATGGTCTCAAGTTGCAGTGGGGGAGGTTTAGGTTGGATATTAGGAAAAACTTTTTTCACTAGTAGGGTGGTGAAGAACTGGAATGGGTTACCTAGGGAGGTGGTGGAATCTCCTTCCTTAGAGGTTTTTAAGGTCAGGCTTGACAAATCCCTGGCTGGGATGATTTAGTTGGGATTAGGTCCTGCTTTGAGCAGGGGATTGGACTAGATGACCTCCTCAGGTCCCTTCCAACCCTCATATTCTATGATTCTATGATAGGGTTCTCCCCCACTTTAAGAACATAATTTTCCACCTACATACATAACTCCTGACACAACATCTGTATGTGTGTTTTGCGATGATACTGATGAGCAGTGGGCCACAGGCTTTCACCTGAGACGTTCCAGGACACACTTTGGTGAACTAGAATCTGAAGGCTGGACTCAATAGACCCCTGCAGCCCCCTGCACCCTCTCTCTGCCCTTTGCCAGTTGGCATTGAGAGGTTCCTGGGTCACCCCTGGGATATCTGGATCTAAAAGCACAGGCCTCTCCTGCCTGAGTTAAATGGTCGAGCTGTTAGCTAAGGTTGTAGCAGGGCCTCTGAACCTCTGTATGTGGCCCGGTCACCACTAGAGAGGCATAGAGTGAATGGGCATTACACCATTAGACACGAGGGCTCAGATCCTCAGAGGTATTTAGGCACCTAACTCCCATTGGTTTTAAGGAGAGTTAGGCACCTGAATACCTTTGAGACTCTGGGTCTAGTGGGCTAAGGTGACTGGAGACTAGGAACAGCTGGTTTCTTGTGTCTTACTGTGCTGCTGA
Organism: Platysternon megacephalum; assembly: GCA_003942145.1. NCBI lineage: Eukaryota > Metazoa > Chordata > Testudines > Platysternidae > Platysternon > Platysternon megacephalum. Next base: position 714,401 of record QXTE01000394.1, on the reverse strand, counting down.
TTTCCTGTGTGTCCTGAGCCAGCCCCAGTCCCTTTCTGTGCCTCAGTTTCCCCATCTGTACAGTGGGGATAATATTTCTTTACCCACCTCCTGGGGGCTGTGAGGATTCGTTTGCTAACACCTCCATGATGCTAGGAATTATGGCTATCTCCATCCATCTCTTGAATTTCCTGCCCTCTATTGACTGCTCCTTGGATTGGCTCCATCTCTAATCAGGAAAGGGAAATAAACATGACCCTGCTTTTCCCATGGCTCTGCAGTTAGTGCACAAGAAGGGGAATAAGCTACACCAGTCTGATGCACCTTTATACCAGCCCCCCTGCCTCCCCATTAGGGGTGGTAGTGGTACAACCATTTCAGTCAAAAAGCCACATCCCTAACCAACATAGTTACACTGGTGCAAAACTGTGCATAGAGCAAGCCTAAATACCAGCGATCCACCCTCAGAGTACAATCAGCCAATAAGAGTTTAGCAGATGATGTATCATCGCTACCTTGTTTCATTGGCTGAGCCTGTCCTAAGCCATTATGCTTTGGAATGCCCTACCTCATAGGCGCTGGAACTAGGGGGGCTGCTGCACCCCCTGGCTTGAAGTGGTTTCCATCATATCCAGGGTTTACAGTTTGGTTCAATGGCTCTCAGCCCCTCTCTATACACCTTGTTCCAGCCTCCCTGCCCTACCTGAGAGGCAATTACAGCTTTATAGCTCTAACAACATTGCTCTTCTGAGCAAGTTACGGCTGGAAATTTAGGAGACTGGTTTAAAATTCTAATTGGGGATTACAGCTTCTGGGCCTCTCCTTTAGAGAACTGCAGAGAAAATTCTTCTCTTTGCCTGGCTGGAGCACATCCATTTTTCCAGAATGCCCTTGCCTCAATGTGAAGTTACAGGGTGCTAAGCTGCAGGCCGCATGCTGGACAGAGAGGTGTGAGTGCAACCACTGGCTCCAGCATGCTGTATAGATTCTCTCACCCCCATCAAACAGTAGCAGACCTTGGGACCTTGCAAGTCATTTTCTCGTTGGAGGAAAATAAGTGAAGAGTCTAGGTTTTTCCTTAGTGTAACTTGTTTATTTACACATCAGCCAGTCGTAGAAGAGCAGTGGGCCCAAACAGCATGTAGACAATCCCCAAGTAATCTCAGTCAAATACCAAGGATTTTCAGAAAGCCTTTGACAAGGTCCCTCACCAAAGGCTCTTAAGCAAAGTAAGCAGTCATGGGACAAGAGGGACGGTTCTCTCATGGATCGGTAACTGGTTAAAAGATAGGAAACAAAGGGTAGGAATAAACGGTCAGTTTTCAGAATGGAGAGAGGTAAATAGTGGTGTCCCCCAGGGTCTGTACTGGGCCCAGTCCTATTCAACATATTCATAAATGATCTGGAAAAAGGGGTAAACAGTGAGGTGGCAAAATTTGCAGATGATACAAAATTTACTCAAGATAGTTAAGTCCCAGGCAGGCTGTGAAGAGCCACAAAAGGATCTCACAAAACTGGGTGACTGGGCAAAAAATGGCAGATGAAATTCAATGTTGCTAAATGCAAAGTAATGCACATTGGAAAACATAATCACATCTATACATATAAAATGATGGGGTCTAAATTAGCTGTTACCACGCAAGAAAGATCTTGGAGTCATTGTGGATAGTTCTCTGAAAACATCCACTCAATGTGCAGCGGCAGTCAAAAAAATGAACAGAATGTTGGGAATCATTAAGAAAGGGGTAGATAATAAGATAGAAAATATCATATTGCCTCTATATAAATCCATGGTACGCCCACATCTTGAATATTGTGTGCAGATGTGGTCATCCCATCTCAAAAAAGATTTATTGGAATTGGAAATGGTTCAGAAAAGGGCAACAAAAATGATTAGGGGTATGGAACGGCTGCCGTCTGAGGAGAGATTAATAAGACTGGGACTTTTCAGCTTGGAAAAGAGACGACTAAGGGGCGATATGATAGAGGTCTATAAAATCATGACTGGTGTGGATAAAGTAAATAAGGAAGTGTTATTTACTCCTTCTCATAACACAATTAACTAGGGGCCACCAAATGAAATTAATAGGCAGCAGGTTTAAAACAAACAAGAGGAAGTATTTTTTCACACAACGCACAGTCAACCTGTGGAACTCCTTGCCAGAGGATGTTGTGAAGGCCAAGACTATAACAGGGTTCAAAAAAGAACTAGATAAATTCATGGAAGAGAGGTCCATCAGTGGCTATTAGTCAGGATCGGCAGGGATGGTGTCCCTAGCCTCTGTTTGCCAGAAACTGGGAATGGGCGACAGGGGATGGATCACTTGATGATGACCTGTTCTCTTCATTCCCTCTGGGGCACCTGGCATTGGCTGCTGTCGGAGGACAGGATACTGGGCTAGATGGACTGTTGGTCTGATCCAGTGTGGCCGTTCCTATGTTTTTATGAGCAAAGCTCCCTCAAAAATTGACTCAAGTTTCATAAATTCTAAGGCCAGAGGTGAACACTGTGGTCATAGAATATCAGGGTTGGAAGGGACCTCAGGAGGTATCTAGCCCAATCCCCTGCTCAAAGCAGGACCAATCCCCAAATCGCCCCCTCAAAGATTGAACTCACAAACCCGGCTTTAGCAGGCCAATGCTCAAACCACTGAGCTATCCCTCTCCCTATCTGGTCTGATCTCCTGTGTAACACAGGCCAGAGACCTGCCCCGAATTAATCCGTGTTTGAATTAGAGCAGAGCTCTTACGAAAACACTCAGTCTGGATCTAAAAATGGCCAGTGATAGAGAATCCACTGGGACCCTTGGTAAATTGTTCCAAAGGTTAATTACCTTCATTGTTACAAAAATTATGCCTCAATGCCAGTCTTAATTTGTCTCACTTCAACTTCCAGCCATTGCATCTCCTACCTTTGTCTGTTCAACTGAAGCATAAGTGCCAACTCCATGGGTGATCCAGGGGCAGGGGCGGAACTGGGCAGGAAGAGGCGGGACGGGGGTGGGGACTTGTGGGAAGGGGTGGGCAGGGCCGGTGTCACCACTAGGCGAACTAGGCGGCCGCTTAGGGCGCCAAGATTTGGGGGCGCCAAAAAGCGGTGTCCGGCGTCACAGGAGTGAGCTGAGCAGGGCAGGGCGGGGAGCAAGGCCTCCATAACAAACCCAGCCCCGCAGCGAGGGGCGCCGGGCAGGACGGTCAGTGGGAGCCTGCGGCGGAGCGAGGAGGAGACAGCCGGCCGGGTGCGGCGACCAGCGCGGCCGAGGGACGGAGCCGTTGGGGGAGGCAGGACGCGGTCCTGAGCTAGGTGAGCTTCGCCCTCCGACACGCTGCACCTGGGGCCGGGCGCAGCCGCCTGCTGGGGCGGAGGGGAAAGGGCTGGCACAGGTGCCGCTTCCAAACACCAACCCCCCCCCACGGTGGCACTGTGCCAATGCGGGGAGCCGGCCCTGATCCCCAGGGAGATCCTCACCCCCTCCCCGGAGAGCCCGGCTCTGCCCTCTCTGCCCCTGGGTCCCCCCCGGAGGGCGAAGTACTCAGAGCCTGGTAACGTTCAGAGACCCTGCGAGCTGGGGGCATTCTCAGCCTCCTCCTCGCTCATAGGTTCCCCCGGGCCAGAAGGGACCGTTGTGATCATCTCCTCTGACCCCCTTTATTAATTCCAATGAACAAGGCCACGTTATGCAGTATTCATTTTTGCCAGTTTATAATAAGCGATGCTCTGGGGTGGGAGGGGGGAGACAAGGCGGAAGTTTCGCCCAGGGCCGGTGTGGATGGGGGCGGGGCCCAGGGCGGAGCGGGGTGGGAAGAGGTGGGACAGGGTGGGGGCTTGGGGATAGGGGGCAGGTGGGGGTGGGGCCTGGGGCAGAGCGGGGGGTTGAGCACCCCCCGTACCAAGAAGAAGCCAGCGCCCATAGACTGAAGAGCCCGTTATTAAATATTTGTTCCCTGTGTAGGTACTTACAGACTGGGGTCAGGGCCGGCATAACCCATTAGGCGACCTAGGCGGTCGCCTAGGGCGCTAACATTTGGGGGGCGTTGGCGCCCTGGTCGTTGGCGGTATTTTGAGGGCGGGAGCTTCCGCCACCTCTGTCTGGGGCGGCATTTTGGGGGTGGGACCTTCCGCTGCCTAGGGCGGTGAAAAAGCTGGCGGCGCTCCTGACTGGGATCAAGTCATCCCTGAACCTTCTCTTTGTTAAAGTGAGCAGTTTGAACTCCGTGAGTCTAGTGGGAGAGATTAAGGCAGAGAAAACCCCTGATACTTGCAGCAACTTCCCCTGAAAAGAAAGCATCACGAACCAATGGCCATGCACAGTCTCCCAGGCTGGGACAGGGACTCTTCAAGGCAGAACTGCATTTTCCATGGAACATTGCAGAGGACGCATTTTTCAGCACCCTGTGAAGAGCTGGCCTGTCCTTGCGGTTCTGTGGCCGCCTCTAATTCAAAGTGGGACTGTTGCACGGACTCCCCATGTCCCCCAGCCTGCCCCCTCTGCACCGCCCTCACACACGTTGGGACTCTGGTCGTCATGGACACGCCCTGCTAGGAATCAGGGGATAGATGAAATAATTTCATAGAATCATAGAATCATAGAATATCAGGGTTGGAAGGGACCTCAGGAGGTATCTAGTCCACCCCCCTGCTCAAAGCAGGACCAATTCCCAACTAAATCATCCCAGCCAGGGCTTTGTCAAGCCTGACCATATAAACCTCTAAGGAAGGAGATTCCACCACCTCCCTAGGTAACCCATTCCAGTGCTTCACCACCCTCCTAGTGAAATAGTTTTTCCTAATATCCAACCTAGACCTCCCACACTGCCACTTGAGACCATTACTCCTTGTTCTGTCATCTGCCACCACTGAGAACAGCCTGGCTCCATCCTTTTTGGGACCCCCCTTCAGGTAGTTGAAGGCTGCTATCAAATCCCCCCTCACTCTTCTTTTCTGCAGACTAAATAACCCCAGTTCCCTCAGCCTCTCCTCATAAGTCATGGGCCCGAGCCAGTAGCGTAGCTGGGGGGGAGCGGGACAGCGGCCGCTCCCCCACTGAGCACAAGTGGCGCCTTGTCAATTTCTTGGCGCCTTTTTAATTTTTACTCACCCGGCGGTGCTCCGGGTCTTCGGCAGCACTTCGGCGGCGGGCCCTCACTCGCTCCGGGTGTCTTCGGCGACACTGAAGGACCCGATGCCGAAATTCCACCGAAGACCCGCGGAGCGAGTGAAGGTCCCGCCGCCGAAGACCCGGAGCGCTGCCAGGTGAGTAAAAGCGCCGCAGCGGCTGGCACCTTTTTTTTTTATCGCTCCCCCTGTTCCCTCCACCTGGCTACGCCACTGGCCCCAGCCCCCTGATCATTTTCAATGCCCTCCACTGGACTGTCTCCAATTTGTCTACATCCCTTCTGTAGTGGGGGAACCAGTACCGGGCGCAATGCTCCAGGTGTGGCCTCACCAGTGTCGAATAGAGGGGAATAATCACTTCCCTCGATCTGCTGGCAATGCTCCTAGTAATACAGCCCAATATGCTGTTGGCCTTCTTGGCAACAAGGGCACCCTGCTGACTCATATCCAGCTTCTCGTCTACTGTAATCCCCAGGTCCTTTTCTGCAGGACTGCTGCTTAGCCAGTCGGTCCCTAGTCTGTAGCAGTGCATGGGATTCTTCCATTCTAAGTGCTCCTTGTTGAACCTCATCAGATTTCTTTTGGCCCAATCCTCCAATTTGTCTAGGTCACTCTGGACCCTATCCCTACCCTACAGCATATCTACCTCTCCCCCCAGTTTATCATCTGCGAACTTGCTGAGGGTGCAATTCATCCCATCATCCAGCTCATTAATAAAGAAGTTGAACAAAACCGGCCCCAGGACCGACCCTTGGGGCACTCTGCTTGATACTGGCTGCCAACTAGACATGGAGCCGTTGATCACTACCCGTTGAGCCCGACAATCTAGCCAGCTTTCTATCCACCTTATAGTCCATTCATCCAATCCATACTTTTTAAACTTGCTGGCAAAAATACTGTGGGAGACCATATCAAAAGCTTTGATAAAGTCAAGATATATCACATCCACCGCTTTCCCCATATCCGCAGAGCCAGTTGTCTCATCATAGAAGGCAATCAGGTTGGTCAGGCATGACTTGCCCTTGGTGAATCCATGTTGACTGTTCCTGATCCCCTTCCTCTCCTCCAAGTGCTTCAAAATAGATTCCCTGAGGACCAGGGCTTGTCAAATAAGTTGTTAACTGAACATAACGGTAATTTCTTCAGTTTGGTAGAGCGCCTTGGGAAATACAATGATGTCATGCCTGAACACCTACGTCGAGCAGTTCATAAAGAAGTTATGGACCATTACTTATGGCAAGGAAGGTGCTTGATAACATATTGATGTGGCTCGGCAAAGCGAAGTACTACGCCATAATAATGGCCTGCACCCCCGACATTAGTCACAGTGAAAATATGTCATTTACAGTAAGATTTGTTGACGACAAGGACGGCTGTATCCAAGTAAAGGAACACTTTGTTTCCAGTCTGTGGACGACTCTACTGGAAAAGGTCTAACTGAACTGTTTATGAATGTTTTGAATGAGACTAAAATAAAGCTTCAGGACTGCTGCAGCCAAGGCTACAACAACCGTGTGAACATGAAGGGCAGTGACAGTGAGGCAAGGATCCTTGCGTTGAATCCAAGAGCTTTTTTCATGCCTTGTGGCTGCCATTCCCTCAACCTGGTTGTGTCAGATGCAGCATCATCTTCTTTAGATTCAGTATCTCTTTCTGTATCAGAGGGGTAGCCGTGTTAGTCTGGATCTGTAAAAGCAGCAAAGAATCCTGTGGCACCTTATAGACTAACAGAGGTTTTGCAGCATGAGCTTTCATGGGTGAATACCCACTTCTTCGGATGCAAGATCTCTTTCTGAGTACTGCAAAGGACGTACGTCCTGTTTTCAGCACCAGGTATTAGGTGGAAGATCCTCACGGACAATGTTACAAATCTGACATGAAGCCGCTAAGTGACACTTGCTGGGAGAGCCGCATTGACAGCGTAAGGCCAGTGAGGCACCAAGTGACTGCGGTTTACGATGCCCGGATGGAACTGGCGCAGTCAAGTAAAGCCAAGGCCAGAATCCGACACGAGGTGCAAAGCCTGGCAAACCAGATCACTGACTTCAAATTTCTCATCTCAATTGTGGTTTGGCCCAATATCCTGTTCCAAGTGAACGTTGTACACAAGGCATTACAAACTAGAGGCCGGGTCTGTTCTTTGTGTCACTGGGTCATCACTAGTGTCCCGCACTGGTACCTCTGGGCCTAACCAGACCCTCACTGTTGTAACCAGCACAGCCCTGCTGCAGCCAGTGGAGCTAGGTTGGCTGACACCAGCTGGCCCCATGGTGACTGGCAGGCATGGTGCTGGGGGCTCATCTTTTCTGCCCTCCAGCAACCCCCCCACTCCTCCTGCGCTGCTGCAGAGGCTGACTCAGCAGCAGAGGGATCCACAGTCAGGTGCTGAGTTCTCCAGCTAGCACAGGCTGCAGGGAGGCAGTGTCCTGAGTCTGTGGTGGTGTAGACAGGACCAGGGTTGGCTGAGGACCAAATGGTGTCCCACCCTCCATTTGTTAAACTTTTGAATACCTTATATTTTACTACATTTGTAGCCCATTTCACGACTTTGATGCACGATTTGCATGGATGATTCATCCCTGTTGTATAAGATGATAAATTTGCACCCTAGGATCTGTAAATCTGTATTTAGTCATGCCATATGTAAGCAAATAAAAAAATCATTTCCTCTAAGCTTATAGAAACTTTTAAATGTTAAGAATAAGTGAAATGTAACTGACATCAAGAAATTGAACTGTGCCTCAACATTGGGTGGACCAGCGTTAAATAGTGTTACAGTAATGACTGCCTAGTCCTTTAGTTCAACAGGTCGCTTTTCTCACTTTTGCCCTCGCGAACTGAAGCACAGACTGACCAATGGCATTTTCAAGCAATAAAATAGCCAGCAATGTCAGTCTCTTGTCGGCCATTGTTGATCGAAGATGTTTTAATGAGCCTGAGCTTCGAAAACCTGGGCTTACCATTTGTGGAGTGGAGAGCACTTCCCGTGTGGCAAAATGTGACAGATTTAGTCCAATTTGGCATAGAGGTCTTTATCATTGATGTCCAAACATTCCCCATGTGTCGGCATCTGGTGAAGGTTCATACAATTGTTCAGGAGTGTTTTCCTGTCCGCCGTCAGCTTACTATGGTCATATAAACTCCCCCATGTCTTTTTGTGCTGCTTCATTTGTCCAAACATTTCTTTGATGGACACTTGAGCAGTTTCAGCGAGCAAGCAAAAAATCTCATCCTTGAATTATTCTTCTGAGCTTCCCAGCACCTCATCTCTGCCCTTGTAACCAAACTGTCTCTTCTTCTGATGAATACGAGTTTCCTCGAAGACAGGCTCAACTCCTAAGTTTTCCACCATTTCTTTGGCAGCAGTGATGGCATCTTCAAATCCGTTGTCTCTGTAGGCCACAATGTAATCAAGGGCCCTGCGCACTGGTGAGGATAATACAGTGCTGTGGGGAGTGGCTGCTAGTGCAGATGTCAGTCAACTCACCCTCATTGCCCTCTTGTAGCTGCCTCTGCTGTCTCCCGGGGAGAGCTCTTCCCCCTGCTCCCTGCATCAGCCCTCAGCTCCGGGGGCAGGTTCTCAGTAACATCCTGCACTGGTGCCCCCAGCCAGTGATGTAGCAGGGGTCCATGCCACACCCCTTCTCCGAGGCCCCGCCCCCACTCACTCCATCCCCCCTCCCTCTGTTGCTCGCTCTCCCCACCCTCACTCACTCACTCATTTTCACCAGGCTGGGGCAGGGGATTGGAGTGTGGGGGTGTGTGAGGGCTCTGGGGTGGGGTAAGGGATGAGGGGTTTGGGGTGTAGGAGGATGCTCCAGACTGGGACTGAGGGGTTTGGAGGGCAGGAGAGGGCTCGGGGCTGGGGTAAGGGGGTGGGGGGCTCAGGGGTGCAGGTTCCGGGCGGCGCTTACCTCAAGCAGCTCACAGAAACAATAGTATGTCCCCGCCTCCGGCTCCTATGCAGAGGCACGACCAGGAGGCTCTGCACATTGTCCCATCCGCAGGTGCCACCCCCACAGTTCCGATTGGCTGCGGTTCCCAGCCAATGGGAGCTGCGGGGGCGGCGCTTGGGGCGGGGGCAGCATGCAGGGGACCCCTGGCTGCTCCTATGTGTAGGAGCCAGAGGGGGGACATGCTGGCTGCTTCCTGGGAGCTGCGCGGTGCGGAGGCTAGCAGGGAGCCTGCCTTAGCCTCGCTGTGCAGCACCGCCAACCAGACAGTCAACGGCCCGGACAGCGGTGCTGACCGGAGCCGCCAGGATCCCTTTTCTACCGGGTGTTCTGGTCGAAAACCGGACATCTGGTCATCCTAGGGCAGAGCCTGCTCCAGCCAGCGAGATGGGCACTGGGCTGGCTTCTCTCTTCTGCACCAGGGGCAGCCACTCCCTTGAGGCCAGTGGGGTGAGAGCAGCGTGAGGAGTCGCTGGTCCTCTGCAGGGGATCTCGAGGTGTCCAGGGGGCACAGAGACCTGCCCAAGGGAGTGCTCCATGCACTGGCAAGGGGAGGGAAAGGGACCCCTCCCCTGGAAGCTGTTATCTACCACCAGCTGCCGGCTGAATGGCCATCAGCAGCCTCAGCATCATGGCCAGAGCATGGAGCCCGTCTGGGCCCTTAATGGCCCCTTTATCAGCAGGGCCTTGGAGCAGGTGTCAGAACATCCTGGCTTATCGCAGGGAGGCCCAAGGACGCTTTGTTTACCTGGCTGGGGGCTGGTGCCCAGCCTTGTTTACATGGCCTTGGGGGAGCCTGTGATTGATTTCCCCTGCAGTAAGAGCTGATCCCCATCCGTGGCTAGGCAGCCGGCCTGTGGGAGAGGAAGGGGCAGGGCCCTGAACACACCCCTGGCCACTCAGCTCAGGTGCCTCTGGTTTGGGGAGCTCAGATGGGGACACTGGGGCCTTCCTGTGCGGTGCTGAATCCTGCAGCTTTAGGGCAGTGGTCTCCAAACTTTTTTGATTGTGCATCCCTATCAGTAAAAAATTTTTGAGCACGCCCCCCCTGCCGCGCCGGCTCTACCATTTTTGCCGAAGCAAAAAAAAAAGCCGCTCGGACTCCCACCCAAACCGACGAAGCAAAAAAAAAAAAAAAAAGCACTCCTCCTGCCGCGCACCCCCAAGGATCCTCTTGCGCACCCCACGTTGGAGACCACTGCTTTAGGGGATGCTCAGTGGTGCTGGGAATCCAGCCCAAGTTGTCTGCAGTTGCATCCTAAAATTGAGTCACCCCAAATCAGTGGCCCTGTGTGCCAGTCTGTGCCGAAGGCAGCGCTGCCAATGCGAGGAGCTGGCAGCCAGTGGGGAGAGACCGACGGGGGCCGGATGATGTGATGAGACAGGGGCTGCTCTTGCAGCTTGACCTGAAGGCCCTGGAGCCTGTTGTTAAGTGCCTGGCCCCCGCAGCTCTCGGGAGCTGCCCAGCACACTGCCTGTCTGCAGAGAGGCTCAGGCTGTACTCTTCTTCTGGCCCCTGGAGGGCACCCTACGCACACAAGTGCTCTCTTCTCACTGGTGCCATGGCACCAGCCCGCTGCAGGAGCGCCGCCAGCTTTTTCGGCGCCCTAGGCGGCGGAAGGTCCCGCCCCTGAAATGCCGCCCCCGACAGCGGCGGCGGAAGGTCCCGCCCCTGAAATTCCACGGACGGACGGGGCGCCGGCACCCCCCAAATAGTAGCGCCCGAGGCAACCGCCTAGGTCGCCTAATGGGTTGCGCTGGCCCTGGCCCGCTGCACCCAGAGACAGGCGCCCTGCGGGGCTCCCGAGCGGTGGAACTCCTGAGGCCCACAGGCGGGGCTTGGTGCAGCATGAATGACCTGGCAGCTGCTGGTCACTCCTCGGGGACTTGCAGCTCAGCCCCCATGGGCACAACCAGCTTCCACCGCCCCCATCCAGGGAGATTGGCTACAGCCATGTCCTTTCCAGCTGCTGTGTTCTGGGGCCCGCCCGCCCGGCCCTGGGTGCCACATGGTGCCACACGGCCAGCAGGGGGCAGTCAGTGCATCAACTCTGCCCACGATGCCGTCAGCTCACCCCCTGCACCCCAGGGCTGCATGGAACAGCACTCAGACCGAGGGTGATTTTTAACATGAGCAGACCCCGCTTCGCTCTGCTCCCTTGTGCATCTGCATGGGCGCGGCTTTGATCTCACAGCGACTCCTGCACTGCCAGCTACCAAACCGGTGTGAGATCGGAATCAGGCCCGTACTGAGAGGAAGGCAGGATGGTTCAATGGTTAGGGCCCTAGCCTGGGACTCGAGAGCGCCGCCTTTGCTCCCTTGCTGGGCCCCAGCCCCCTGTGTGACCTGGGGCAAGTTGCTCAGCCTCTCTGGTCCCCAGCTGTCCAATGGGGACGTCGGGGTAGCGAGGGGAGACACCGTGTGGATTCGGTGGGAGATGGACATGGGTCAGCACCAGTGGGGCATCTCGTGCAGCCTGGCATGCAGGGTACTCGCGGGTGAGTCTCAGTCACCCCTTGTGTGGCCAGCCCCATTCACTGGCAGCGGCTCAGGGTGTCTGCCCCCAGCCATGGCTCTCAGACTCTCTCCGGCTGTTCTCCAGGACACCAGGAATTAGACAAAGGCCGCTCCCCCCACACCTCCTCCTTTAGCTTCCTCTGACAATGCCCCGCCTCCACCTGCAGCTGGCTCAGCTGATGCCCTGGCCCTGCTCAACCGCTCTGAACCCCCCGTGGCGGCTCTAGCCTGGCATCAGAAAGACATGGGCTTTAGGCGACATGCCTGGCCCACCCCTCAGCATCCCGGCGGTCTGGCTGGCCCTGGAGCTGGGGCTGTCTGGGGCGAGGGGGCCCTAGCCATGCCAGGGAGCTGGGTACGGGGGCCAGGACTCCTGTAAAGAGACAGGCCCCCCTCTGAGGGACAGGGACTATCGCAGATCAAGGCAATGGCACCTGCCTTTCCCGTCAGCAGCCCACGCGGGCTTCCAGCTGCCCGGCCACTGCCTTTCTTGGGTGGAGACCCGCGTCTCGCTCCCTTCGCCCTGGGGTATGTCCAGGCGGCACAGTCCCCGACTCAGGGCCGGTGCAACCACTAGGCCAACTAGGCGGCTGCCTAGGGCACCAAGTGGTTGGGGGCGCCAAAAAGCGCGCTCGGGGAGGCGGTGGAGTGGAGGGGAGCTGGGGAAGGGGGTGTGGGGAGGGCTGCCCGCAGCAAGTAACGGGGGGGGGGCGTGCAGGGGAACCGCTCCCCGCCCCAGCTCACCTCCGCTCCGCCTCCTCCCCTGAGCACGCCGCCCTCGCTCCAATTCTCCTCCCGTCCCAGGCTTGCCGCGGCAAACCGCTGATTGGCGCCGCAAGCCTGGGAGGCGGGAGAAGTGGAGTGGCGCTGGCGTGCTCGGGGGAGAAGGCGGAGCGGAGGTGAGCTGGGGTGGGGAGCTGACGCAGGGGGTGCTGCCCAGGCGGAGGGGGGGCGGAGGGGCGCCGCAGGGCTGGGAGCTGCTGCAGGGGGGTTCCCCGGCTCTTCCCCATGGCCCCGCCCCTGCTCCGCCCCAGCCCCGCCCCCACTCCCCTGAAGATTGCAGCCAGGCTGGCCCCAGCCTGCTCTGCTCCCCTGGCTCCCAGGCTTGGGGGGAGGGGGGAACCGTCCCCCTGCACTCGCCGGCGGCGCGGCTGGGAGCCAGGGGAGCGGAGCAGGCTGGGGCCGGGTCACTCCACTTCCCGCAGGAAGTGGCCAGCGCCCGTCCCCCCCAGAGGCCTGGGACCAGCCCCCCCCCCCCCCCGAGGCCTGGGGCGGGGCCCCACACAGCCCCCCCCCCCCATGGAGGCCTCGGCCCCCCATGGAGGCCTGGGGCCCCACACAGGCCCCCCGTGGGGGGGGGGGCTGCGTAGGGCACCAAAATAGCTAGGGCGGCCCTGGCTCCCCGGGCCGGGGGGGGGGGGGGGGGGGGGGCGCAAGGTGGAAGTTTCGCCAAGGGCACGAAATATCCTTGCACCGGCCCTGCCCTGACTGGACGGCGTTAGCCCCAGCAGAGACAGGCTGCCCGTGCACACCTGCTGATGGCTTCCTCTAGCAGTGACTGCCCCATCACAGCGACCCCAGCTCCTTCTAGGCCAGCCTGTCGGATTCGTAAGGTAAAAGCATTGCCGAGAAAACATGCCAAAGAAAAGAAGTCACCTGCTTGCGGATAAACTCACTAGAGACCCCACTCCCGTCCCGACATGGGCGCTGGCCGGAGCAGTCCTTCCAAACCCCACCCAAGGGTTCCCTTATGGTTTCGGTTCATCACAGCTTCAGCTCAGAGCAAGCACCCAGTAGGCCCACTCTTTCCAACTCTTCCCTAAGGACGTGGGCCCTGCACGGACCTCAAGTCCTGGCCATTTGCTGGGCAAACCCAGGCTCTTTAGCCAATTCCTCTCTCTGTCTGTTTGTCCCTGGAGAACCCAGGGTGAGCCAGCCCAGGCCCGGGGGTGGCTCACAGGGGCTGAAAACCGGAGGAATTCCATTAGCATCCCCCACCAGAGGAGTTACATGCACTGCCCCAGTAACACCCACACACCTGCCTTCTAATGCCCTGCCCCCAAGGCGGGAACCCCAATTCAATACCGTCGCCCATTGTCAGTCTGTCGCAAGGCCGGCTGGGGTACCCGCGGTGACTCCTGCTCTGTCTTGTGCCTCCTTCCCCCTGTGCTGTGAGAAAGCCGGGCTGAGGGGGGGATGCTGGGTGGGGCTGAAACAGACTTGACCCCTTGGCATGAAAGGTGGGTGCCTCCTGCTGGCAGCATGGCAAGATGGGAGGCCAAGGGGGGTTGGGGATACCACGGCAGAGTCTGCATGAGGGGGGGTGAGTTCTCCACACATCCACGCGGTGAAATGCAGGGGATGGCTCTGCCCATAGCTGTGTCTCCAGCTCCTCATGGATTCAAGGGGCCATGGGGCAGGACGTGCTCGTGGTCCCTGAGGGCGAGCTTGGAGACCAGTGGGAAACAGGGACAGAGAACGGACAGAGCTGTGGGAAGTGACCCACCCCCCCTGGACAGGGGCCTGTGCCAGTGATGGACGGGGAAGGCTGGCTGCAATATCAGAGCTCCACTAGGCCCAGGCCTGGCCTGCTAAGGGGAGGCAAGAAGAGAACCAGCCCATCCCACTGAGCGATGTACCAAGTCCCCTGGTCACCCAGTGGGGCCCACTCCCATGCCCTGTCTAGGCTCTCAGTGCATCTCCCCCAGCCCCCAGGAGCTGCAGCGAATGCAGACAAACCGGACAGCAACCTGGGCTGATGTCCCCGCCGCCTGGTTCGGCATCCTGCTCGGCCCAGCCCTGGGCTTGGGGCCTCGGTGCCATGGCGTGTTTAATCTTTCCTGAGTCGATGCATCCCAACGATGCCTCAGGCCTGTTCCTCGGCTGCTGCATGGGACGACTGCAACAGGAAAGGGAGGCAGCAGCTCCTGCATCAGCCATCTCTGGCGCCTGCTCTGTTTGCGGTGCAGATAACGGGGGTTGAGCAACATGTTAAACTGAGTCATGCGGGAAACTAGTGAGAGCAAACAGCTGGATCCAAATCTGCAGAGCGCTCTCGGTGCGACCGGCGTGGGCTGTAATGGCTTGGTGAATCCCCCCCCCACACACACACGCACGCACATTCCAGGCTTTATAACCCCCACCCATTGGGAGTGTAGAATCCCACACACAGGAGTGTGGAATCACAATCACGCCCCCGTGGTGCAAGCGCTGGCTCGCTCACACTCGCGCTGTACAACTGCCTTCGCTCGCCTTTTGGGAGGAATGCAAATAAGGAAACCACTGAAATAGCTGGGATCTTGGCAGGCATAAATAATGTGCTGCTCTCACTCCCCCTGCCCTGCAGAGAGCCGCAGAGCCAGGGGCTTATTCCACCTGTGCAGCCCCACTGAATTCACTGGGTAAGGGGGAGCTTGTTTAGCCCCGTCCCACCCTCTCCTGAGCCCCTGGCAAAGTGGGGTGTGAAATACCAGCCAGAGCTGCACTCCCTGGGCCTGGCTCCGCACTCCCCAGCTCCAGCTCTCTGCCGGGGAAACTCCATCCTTGGGAGGGGTGTGGAGAGCGGAGAGTGGGCTGGCTGGAGCTGGAGGGCAGATGGAGCCAATGCTGAGGGTATGCGCCAACCTCCTCCCAATGGACTAGCCCTGGAAGCAGCTGGAGGTGATGGGGCTATGAGGGCGCTTTGAAGCCATCCCAAGTTATCCCCCAGCTCACCTGGGCAGCAGGGCCGCCTCATGGGGATGGTTTGACTGAGAGAGCTAAGGGGCCGTGTCATATGCTCAGCTTGTGCATGCAGCAGCCCCTGGCAGGGGGCGGGAGAGGGCCACCAGGCCGTGAGAGACCACGAGCCAGGCTGTGGCTGGCTGTAGCGGCCCAGTGAGCTGCAAGATGTGCCTTCCAGGGCCAGTGTCCAGGGGATGCCCACGCACCCACAGGACATCAAGCAGTGGCTACGCCTGGCACCATGTCTGCCCAGTGCATGGTCGAGGTCTAGGCCAGCAGGCTTTGGGGGCCAGGGCTCCTCTTGGTTATTCAGGGTGAAGATCCACCTGTCTGTGGCTGGGGCAGCCTCAGTCTGTCTGTCCGCAGGCTCGGCTGGGCAGGGGCTATGCTGGGAGAGCCCCAGGCTGGAAGTAGACAAGCTGCGAGGATGCTGAGTCCCGGGGCTCCCTTGATTCTGCTGACTGAAGCTTCTCCACTCCCTTTCCTGTTGCCCATATTCCAGCATCCTCCACAGCTGCCCCCACTTCTGTCCCCACTGCAGCTCCCCCGTCTATGTGCACCTGGTCACCCCCATCCCAGACACTGGGCGATGAATGTATTTGCCCAAGTTCTTGCCAAGCGTTTCCTTCAGCCCCGTTTCCCGCTCTGTGCCCCACGGGCCATAGGGCAGGTCTGTGCCAGTTGGGGACCCAGAGCAAAGACTTCCAGCCTGAAGCCCCCTTCCCTCTCCCATAGGGGAGTCCAACTCCCTGCTGCATTTTTTTACCCCTCCATCAATATCTCCCCCATCCCATCTCTGCCGCTTGGCCCCATCCCTGGTCCCCCACCCTGAGCAGCACATGTTCTGCCCTGTGTTACGCAGCTCGGGATGGGCCCTCAGAGCAAAGGGACAAGTGGGTGAATAGCCAGCAGGCAAAGCGAGGAATCGATGGGGTAACGAGGAGGGTGGAAGCCCCTGGGTCCATGCAGCGGTTGGTTTCTTCGCACAGGCCCCCATTGCTGGGCCAGGGCTGTGACATGGCTCCAGAGTCCGAGAGCTGTTTGATTCCTGGGCCCGTCATTCCGATCAGAGAGCTCTGGCACCAGCAGCCTGATCCCCGGTGGAGCCCATAGGCCTCCCCGGAGAGAAATAAATAACCAGGAATGACTCCACAGCGATCCCGGCCTTGCTTTGCCACAGTTCAGCTGTTCAGTGACTCACAGCTGTTCGCTAGGCCCCGCTCCCTGTGCTTGGGCTGCCGCCATGGCTCCTGACCGAAGTGACCCAGCAAGGCCCAGCCACGGGGCAGGATGCGCCGGGCTCTGTGCTGACAGGCGCTGTGAGGGTCATGCCCTGGCGTCTGGAGTTCGCAGCTGTTTGCCCCAGGCACACAGGGCAGGTAATCAGGTTTCTGTCTGAGCAGGGAGGGAGTCACTAAGGTGGGGGAGGGGGCTGCACCTTTAACCCCTTTGAGCCCTGGGCCCCCCTGGGAGGGGTTCGGCAGTGCTCCAGCAATGCGAGGGTTAATGGGGGAGTGCCGGGGGAGGTGTGTGCAAGGGGAGGACCCATGCAGGGCACAGAGGTGTGGGCGTTGGGCAGGCTCAGCCCCTGCCTCTGGAGAGCTGAGTGCAAATCCTGTGGGAGGTCCCAGAAGCAGAAATGAGTTTGGCTCAACCTAGTTCCCATTTCCCCAGTCAAACCACACTGATGGCTTTGAGAGAATCCCAGGGCAGGGAGCGCAGGGGCTGCGGGTCAGGCCTGAGGGGCACCAGCGGAGCTGTGTGTGGGGATCTCAGCACTGGGGTACAGGGAGCCTGAGCTAGGGAGATCTGCCCCCCGTTTGCTGGCCAAGGGGAGCTGGAGGTGTTGGGAGATTGTCCTGCCCTGTCTCGGGGGGGCTGCAGAGGTACAGGCCTGTGCTGGGGGTGGCATCCCATGGGGATAAATCTCGAGGCACCAGTCAGCCTCAGGAAACTGTGGGGGAAGGAAGCCCCAGGCACTATTCCTTGGGGGGAGGCTGCTCCCCCCTGCATCGAGCCAGCTCCACTAGAGCAGGGCCGTGACCCCGCCTCACCCCCTTTGATGGGCAGCAAAAACACCCCACAGAAAAGGGTGCCAAGGGCTCCTGCACCCAGCAGCTACAGAGTCAGTGCTCTGTCCCACTGGGAGCGGGGGTCCCGTTCCCCGCGAGTTGCCTTGCTCTCCGGCCATGCAGTGGGATGCAGACCAGCCCCATGCTAGGTACATTTCTATAGAGCATGGATCCATCCTGTTCTCTCCCCCCAGGACGGCCGAGACCCCCATTGCTGCACTAGGGGCTCAAGGCCACGCAGGCTGCGCCCAGCACAGGGAAATGGCCAGTCCCTGCCTCTCCCCAGCCCGTGGCTGGGTGCTGATCAGCCCCGGAAGGGGCCCCCTGCCCAGCCCGCTGGTGGGTTTGTTCCCCTGTTTGTTCCCCTTATCTCCACCTGGGCTGGGGGCTCTCATCGGTGCTGATGATACAGTGGGCAGCGGAAGGCCAGGCCAAGCACCATCTGAATCCCTCCCGGAAAGAGAGGCCTTGGGGAGCACGCTGAGCAGCAGAGGAACAAACAAGCAGGGCTATTCCTGTCGCTCGCACAGACACTTCCTCTGACATGGCCCTGACTGCAGCAGGAGCGCTCTTTGCCTGGGCCTGCCCTGGCCGCCTACTACGGGAACCCCAGTCCTGAGTGTGTGGGGTCCAGGGGCTCCTTGCACACACCAGTCCCATGGCCTGTTGGGGAAAGCTTAGCCCATCTCCCTACATCCCATTTATTTAGATGTCTAAATAGATCTACTTACAATAGACAGATTAACGAACCCCATCCTGGGATAGACCCCGAGACCCTTGGTGCTAAAGCACAGGTGTCTACTGCTTGTGCTAAAGGAGGAACTCTGTTAGCTGGTAGACGTAGTGGGCTTTTATCCGCTGCCGGGCCTAACGACTGGGGCCAGAGACACACCAAGCTTAATCAGAGCATCACATGTCCTTGGAAGGATTCAGGACTGGTCGGTCAATGTCAGGAATTGTCAGTTTCCACCTTCCACTTAAGCCCAACCACAGACATTTGTAGCAGAGGCCATGGAAACGCCCAGTATGTCGCTGCAAGGGGGAATGTAAGTCCCACACTGGCAATGCCAGGGTTCAGGGGAGCTGGACAGCCCAATTAGCCCATTCTGGGGCCCATGCAGGGAACCAGGTAATGGAGGATCAGCGCTGGCTGGGAGGTTCCTATGGAGGAAGGACTGTGGGGCAATGGGAGGAAAGCCTACTTGGAAGGGTCCTTTCTTTGGGAAGGAATGAGATGGGCCTGCAGGAAGGAGCTTGTCCTTTGGGACTGTCCCTGAAGCAGGAAGAGGGCAGCTGGGGAGAAGGAGGCCCCTAAAGCAAACCTAGGAGAAGAGAGCCCCCAAGGAAGATGCCCTGAGGATCTGCGGCTTGAGAACAGCCGGGCCTCCTGGAAGAAAGCTCTGTGACCGAGGGAGGAGGAATGCAGCAGAGCCCAGGAGAGGGGATTGAACTTGGGAAGGGGGGAAGCGTTTTAGTCCTTGGCGCTGGGCCATTACCCCAGAAGGGCTGGGCTGGTCAGTGTCACCGGGCAGGAGAACCAAGTCACCACACAGCAGGCGGGTGAGGCTGAGGGTGTCAATATGAGGTCTTGCCATAAGGAGGCGCTCTGGGATGGTGCCCTTGGTCAGGTTGCCTGTGAGGACTGAACATCAGACCTCTGGATCTCAAGTCACAAACCGCCGCTGCTGGAGCTAAAGAAGCAGCTCTGAAGTTGGCAGCAGACTCGTAGATGTCTGTGCATGTTGCAGCCACTAGATGGGGACAAGGAGCCACATGGGCTAGCATAGGCAAAACTGGCACCTGGCACCTGGCACCTGGCTGATCAGTTCATAAGAAAGGAACGACAATAAAGGTGAGGCTCAGGCATCGAGGGTTGTTTCTGCATCTCAGCATCTACAGACAGCAACTGATGGTGAGGGGCTCCTGCCACGGGGGTCCGAACTCAGCATTTCTGGGTGCCCAGCTTTTGCGTTGTAGAAGTTAAGCACCTGTTTTGGAAGGGCTGTGCAGAGCCGAGAGGCCCATGGCCACCTGGGCACCCACAGCCTTCGCTCCATGGGGCTGCAGGGGAGTGTGTGTTTGTTTATTCTGTGGGCTTGGTTTTGTTTTCATTTCCAGCAAGTGCAAAAATTGAAGTTGGTGGAAAGTCAGGAGCAGAACTAACCTGGGCATAGCCTGGATTTTATGGGGTTCCTGACCCTTCGCTAGCACCTGGCACAGCCAGGGCCAGGGCAGGTTTGTACCGAGCTCTGAGATCTGCAGAAGAATGCAGCCTTTAAACAGAAGAATCAGATAAGCATTCGCCTCTCTATTGTAGATGCCAAGCCAGTGTGCTTATGTTCCAGCAAAATTAATCGAACCGCCTCAAACGGCACGCACACCTTTGTGCACGCGTGGCACGCACACGACTGCACGTGTAAACGTGAATCTGATCGGCACACACCTGTGACTAGACAGGCGCCCGCCTGGCAGAGCCCTGGTTTACACACCTGGCAGGCGAGCGGCAGCTTCCAGCTGAACAATGAGGCCCAGAAGTCTGCCCCGCCCCTGCAACACTGGCCCTGGTGAGTGTGTTTGTGTCGGGCTGTCTGTGTGTGTTCATTCACCTCACTGCCCTGCCCGCTCCTCTGCCCCAGGCCAGCCCTGGAAAATCCTGCTTAGACAGGAAAGAGAAGATAAGGCGGAGAGAAAACAAGGGGCTGTTCTGACCCCAGGAAACACTCTCCTAGTCTCAGCAAAGCATTCCTCTCTCCTGTTAACCTCCCCAGTCCTCACAGGCTGGTCCGGATGGCTCTGGAGCCTCTCAGCTCCTGTAATGAGCCGGCTGCAGCCTCCCCGTCCCCAGCCATGAGATGGGAGGCTGGCAGGGCAGGACGCGGCTGCCCCCTATCCCCAGCTTGAGCCCAGCCAGGAAGAAGCAGGATGCTGCTGGGTGTGTCTCTCAGGGTGCCGGGGCTGAGACGGTCACTGGTGCTGTAGGGTCCACCTCCTGCCAACCTCCTGTCCCGGCAGCTGGGACTGACGGGGTGGGACGCTGACCCTCCCAAGATGGAAGGTGCAGAGAGGGGCAACACCCAGGGCCGGTGCAACCCAGGGCACTAGCATTTGGGGGGCGGCATTTCGGGTCCTTCGGCGGCAACCGCGGCGGCCGGATCTTGGGCCGCCCCGGTCGTCGTCGGCATTTAGGCGGAGGGAGCTGGGGCAGAGGGGCGCGGAGAGGGCCGCCTGCAGCAAGTAAGTGGGGGGGGGGCGGCATGCAGGGGAACCGCTCCCCGCCCCAGCTCACCTCTGCTCCGCCTCCCCCCCTGAGCACGCCGCCCCGCTCTGCTTCTCTCCCTCCCAGGCTTGCCGCGCCAAACAGCTGATTAGCGCCGCAAGCCTGGGAGGCGGGAGAAGTGGAGCGGCGACGGCGTGCTCGGGGAGGAGGCGAAGCAGAGGTGAGCTGGGGCGGGGAGCTGCCGCACGGCTCCCTGGGCCGGGGGGAGCTGCCGTGGGGGGGGCGGGGAGCTGCCATGGGGGGGCGCCTCAGGGCGGGGGCAGAGAGCTGCCACAGGGCTCGGGGCGGGGGCGCAAGGTGGAAGTTTCGCCTAGGACGCGAAACATCCTTGCACCCACCCTGGCAGCACCTTCCCCTTAGCCAGCCTGAGCTGGACCGGAGCTGAGCACCTGCCCCCAGGGCGCCCAGCCCAGCCCTCACCGTCCTGCAGCTCCCCGGGGTGATGGGAATGCTGCTGGCCCGTGAGTCATCAGCAGGGCGCCCAGCCCTCACCGCCCTGCAGCTCCTGGGGGTGATGGGAATGCTGCTGGCCCCTGAGCCATCAGCAGGGCGCCCAGCCCTCACCGTCCTGCAGCTCCCCGCGGTGATGGGAATGCTGCTGGCCCGTGAGTAATCAGCAGGGAGCCCAGCCCTCACCGTCCCGCAGCTCCTGGGGGTGATGGGAATGCTGCTGGCCCCTGAGTCATCAGCAGGGCGCCCAGCCCTCACCGTCCTGCAGCTCCTGGGGGTGATGGGAATGCTGCTGGCCCGTGAGTCATCAGCAGGGAGCCCAGCCCTCACCGTCCCGCAGCTCCCGGGGGCGATGGGAATGCTGCTGGCCCCTGAGCCATCAGCAGGGCGCCCAGCCCTCACCGTCCTGCAGCTCCCGGGGCTGATGGGCATGCTGCTGGCCCCTGAGTCATCAGCAGGGAGCCCAGCCCTCACCGTCCCGCAGCTCCCGGGGGTGATGGGACTGCTGCTGGCCCGTGAGTCATCAGCAGGGCGCCCAGCCCTCACCGTCCCGCAGCCCCCGGGGGTGATGGGAATGCTGCTGGCCCCTGAGTCATCAGCAGGGCGCCCAGCCCTGGGGTGACTCCTCCCCAGCACGTACGTGATGCAGCCGAGCCTGGTAACTCGCAGTTGCCTTCGCTTTCCAGGCCCTTTGCAGTCAGTCCCCACCCTGCCTCTCATCTCTCACCGCCAAGCCGGCCACGCGCGCCAATAGCCCCTCGTGCTGGGCTCTGCTGCCCGCTTGTTACATTTTCAAACAAGACCCTTATTCTTTCTCCCAGGTGACCCTGCGTGCTTGGGTGGAGCTCCCACAACCCCCACAAAGCTACTGCCTTGTCCTCTTCAAATCGCTCCCTAGCGCTGCCCATTGCTGGGACGCCTGCAGACGGGGGATGGCTGTGGGTGTGCTGACACCACTGCTGTCGGGCTGCCCAGGACTGTCCCCTTGTTCCATGGGCTCTCCCCGCTGTCAGTCTGTCTCCTCCTCTCATTGCCCCTTGCACTTGGTGAGCTCTTTGGGGCTGCCACCTAGCACCTCGCGCACTGGGGCGTGGGCCACAGAACGGTACCACTTGTGTGGAGGGGTCACTAGAAATGGGCCCAAACTGCCCACTTCAGATCTGGATCTCGACTCCCCCAGAGTGCGGGGAGCAGGGAGCAGGGTTTTGGTCCCTCCTGTCTGGGACCTTGTCTTCACTAGGAACAAAGGTGCGTTCCTAACACGAGTTAACTAACCAGTGACACGCAGCAGCATGTGGCTTTCACAGGTGAGAACAGGACAAGGTCAAACCTGTGGAGGAGATGGGCTCCTCTCGCTCCATGAAAGCTCCCAGCTGCCTTGGCTTCCCAGCTCACACCAGTCAGTCTCCTCATGTCGGCTCACAGGTGAGAACCGGAGTCGGGCAGGAAACGGCTCTCCCGACCCTTGAACGTTTTCAAGATTTCCATGGTGAGAGCAGTCCCACACTAGCCGACCAGCGGGTTGGGGCTCACATGGGCTATGGGAGAGCCAGGTTCAAGGCCTGCTCTGCCTAGTTCATAGGCACTCTAGCCTGGGTCTCATCCACCCCAGCTCAGTGCCCTGGCCAGGGCATCTCGCTCTCCAGCCAGGAGCTGAGAAACCTTCTCCACAAAGCACCATTTTCCCACAACAAGAAAAGTTTTGTCAAAACATTCCCAGCCAGCTCTGGCAGGACGCACGTTGGTGAACATGATGTGGGAACACGCGTTATCTCCTCATGAGCACAGGGCCTAGCCAGCTCAGTCCCTGCTGGAGGTGACGGGGCAAAGCTCCCCAGTTCACAGCCACCACGGCCGGCGGAGCTTGCAGATACCGCAGGGTCCGGGGGCTGGCTCAGCAGTTCATTACCCTGGACCCTCAGCTGGGCAAATCCAGAGGTCACGGCTCATATGCTACGCTAGACTCTCTCCTCTCCCTGCAGCGCAGCCCAGCCTTTGCCAACCAACCGAGAGGAGCAATGGCAACTTGCCAGGAGCACGTGGCTGCCGCTGATATGCAGGAAACGGAAACGATTGCACCTGCCCTCATCTGACAGCGCAGCTGGGGCCTGCAGGGACACGGCTCTGCAGCCTGCTTCTCTCGGGTCACAGCCTTGTGCAGGGGCCCTGTGTGATCGAACGCTAACTGTGTTATGCTGTTCAGCCACTAAGGGGCACTACGCATAAAATACCTTCTTTCATCAAACCTCAGCCATACCTGGCAGAGCATTAAAGGATCTAGTGATGAACCCAGCTGCGGTATAAGCACGCTCTGTGCCCCGCCCACATCTAATGCAGAAGTACATGACATGGTGTCAGCAGTAAACTAAGAACAGGAACAGAAGGAACAGCAACAAAGGTTGCAGGATCTCATCAACATGCCACTCTTCAGTGAACTGAAACAGAAATTAAATGGTACAGTCCCAAAAGTGAAATCCCTGCAAGCTGCATGAAAACTCTTTACAGACACCATAATAGAGACTCAACTTAAATGTATACCCCAAATTAAAAAACATAGTAAGAGAACCAAAAAAGTGCCACCATGGCTAAACAACAAAGTAAAAGAAGCAGTGAGAGGCAAAAAGGCATCCTTTAAAAAGTGCAAGTTCCTACTGAGGAAAATAAAAAAGAACATAAACTCTGGCAAGTCAAGTGTAAAAGTATAATTAGGAAGGCCAAAAAAGTATCTGAAGAGCAACTAGGCAAAGACTCAAAAAGTAACAGAATTTTTTGTAAGTACATCAGAAGCAGGAAGCTGCCAAACAACCAGTGGGGTCACTGGATGATCGAGATGCTAAAAGAGCAGTCAAGGAAGATAAGGCCATTGCGGAGAAACTAAATGAATTCTTTGCATCAGTCTTCATGGCTGTGGATATGAGGGAGATTTCCACACCTGAGCCATTACTTTTAGGTGACAAAGCTGCGGAACTGTCCCACACTGAGGTGTCATTAAAGGAGGTTTTGGAGCAAACTGATCAATTAAACAGTAACAAGTGACCGGGCCCGGATGGTGTTTACCTCAGAGTTCTGAAGGAACTCAAATATGAAATTGCAGAACTACTATCTGTAATCTATCATTTCAATCAGCTTCTGTAACAAATGATTGGAGGACAGCTAATTTGATGCCAATTTTTTAAAAGGGCTCCAGAGGTGATCCTGGCAATTACTGGCTGGTAAGCCCTTCAGTACCAGGAAAACTGGTTGAAATTATAGTAAAGAATAGAATTGTCAGAGACTAACAAATTTATTTAATAATAAATAATAATATATGGAGATATACCTATCTCATAGAGCTGGAAGGGACCCTGAAGGGTCATCGAGTCCAGCCCCTGCCTTCACTAGCAGGACCAATTTTGCCCCAGATCCCTAAGTGGCCCCCTCCAGGATTGAACTCACAACTGTGGGTTTAGCAGGCCAATGCTCAAATCACTGAGCTATCCCTCCCCTCCAAAATATATGGAGATATGCCTATCTCATAGAACTGGAAGGGACCCCAAAAGGTCATCAAGTCCAGCCCCCTGCCTTCACTAGCAGGACCAAGTGCTGATTTTGCCCCAGATCCCTAAGTGGCCCCCTCAAGGATTGAACTCACAACTGTGGGTTTAGCAGGCCAATGCTCAAACCACTGAGCTATCCCTCCCCCCCTTTGAGCATAAGCTTTCGTGGGCTAAAACCCACTTCATCGGATGCATGCAGTGGAAAATACAGTAGGAAGATATATATACACAGAGAACATGAAAAAATGGGTGTTGCCATACCAACTATAACGAGACTAATCAATTAAGGTGGGCTATTATCAGCAGGAGAAAAAAAAATTTTGTAGTGATAATCAGGATGGCCCATTTCCAACAGTCGACAAGAAGGTGTGAGTAACAGTAGGGGGAAAAATTAGCATGGGGAAATAGTTTTTACTTTGTGTAATGACCCATCCACTCCCAGTCTTTATTCAAGCCTAATTTAATGGTGTCCAGTTTGCAAATTAATTCCAATTCTGCAGTTTCTCATTGGAGTCTGTTTTTGAAGTTTTTTTGTTGGAGTATTGTGACTTTGAGGTCTGTAATCGAGTGACCAGGGAGGTTGAAGTGTTCTCCGACTGGTATTTGAATGTTATAATTCTTGAGGTCTGATTTGTGTCCATTTATTCTTTTGTGTAGAGACTGTCCAGTTTGGCCAATGTACATGGCAGAGGGGCATTGCTGGCACATGATGGCATATATCACATTGGTAGATGTGCAGGTGAATGAGCCTCTGATAGTGTGGCTGATGTGATTAGGTCCTATAATGGTGTCCCCTGAATAGATATGTGGACAGAGTTGGCAACGGGCTTTGTTGCAAGGATAGGTTCCTGGGTTAGTGTTTTTGTTGTGTGGTGTGTGGTTGCTGGTGAGTATTTGCTTCAGGTTGCGGAGCTGTTTATAAGTGAGGACTGGCCTGTCTCCCAAGATCTATGAGAGTGAGGGATCATCCTTCAGGACAGTTTGTAGATCCTTGATGATGCACTGGAGCAGTTTTAGTTGGGGGCTGTAGGTGATGGCTAGTGGCGTTCTGTTACTTTCTTTGTTGGGCCTGTCCTGTAGTAGGTGACTTCTGGGTACTCTTCTGGCTCTGTCAATCTGTTTCCCCACTTCCCCAGGTGGGTATTGTAGTTGTAAGAATGCTTGATAGAGATCTTGTAGGTGTTTGTCTGTGTCTGGGAGGTTGGAGCAAATGCAGTTGTATCTTACAGCTTGGCTGTAGACAATGGATCGTGTGGTGTGTCCTGGATGGAAGCTGGAGGCATGTAGGTAAGTATAGCGGTCAGTAGGTTTCCGATATAGGGTGGTGTTTATGTGACCATCGCTTATTAGCACAGTAGTGTCCAGGAAATGGACCGCTTGTGTGGATTGGTCTAGGCTGAGGTTGATGGTGGGATGGAAATTGTTGAAATCATGGTGGAATTCCTCAAGGGTTTCTTTTCCATGGGTCCAGATGATGAAGATGTCATCAATGTAGCGCAAGTAGAGTAGGGGCGTTAGGGGATGAGAGCTGAGGAAGCGTTGTTCTAAGTCAGCCATAAAAATGTTGGCATACTGTGGGGCCATGCCACAAGTACTCCTTGTTCTTTTTGCTGATACAGACTAACACGGCTACCACTCTGAGAATTGTCAGAGACATAGATGAACATAATTTGTTGGGGAAGAGTCAACATGGTTTTTGTAAAGGGAAATCATGTCTCACCAATCTACTAGAATTCTTTGAGGGGGGTCAACAAACATGTGGACAAGGGGGATCCAGTGGATAAAGTGTATTTGGCCTGTCAGAAAGCCTTTGACAAGGTCCCTCACCAAAGGCTCTTAGGCAAAATAAGCTGTCATGGGCATAGGCGCCAACTTTCTCCGGTGCCGGTGGATGCTCCGGCCCCCCTGCCCCTGGCCCCACCCCGACTCCACCCTTTTCCCCTGCCCCTGCCCCTCCCCCATTACAACCCCTTCCCAAAAGTCCCCGCCCCAAATCTGCCCCCTCCCTGCCCCTATTGGACCCCTTCCCCAAATCCCCGCCCTGGCCCCGCCTCTTCCCCGCCTCCTCCCCCGAGCGCGCCGCATTCCCCCTCCTTCCCAGCGCTTGCTGCATGAAACAGCTGTTTTGTGGCGCAAGCGCTGGGGGTTAGGGGGAAAAAGTGGGCACGCAGCGCGCTCAGGGGAGGAGGCGGAGGCAGAGTGGAGGCAGAGTGGAGGCAGAGGTGAGCTGGGGCGGGGTGGTGGGGCGGGGAGCTGCCAGTGGGTGCTAAGCACCCACCAATTTTTCCCCATGGGTGCTCCAGCCCCAAAGCACCCGTGGAGTCAGCGCCTATGGTAATGGGATAAGAGGGAAGGTCCTCTTGTGGATCAGTAATGAATTAAAAAACAGGAAACAAAGGGTAGGAATAAATGGTCAGTTTTCAGAATGGAGAGAGATAAATAGCGGTGTCCCGTAGGGGCCTGTACTGGGACCAGTGCTGTTCAACATATTGATAAATGACCTGGAAAAAGGGGTAAACATTGAGGTGGCAATATTAGCAAATGATACAAAATTATTCAAGATAGTTAAGTCCAAAGCAGACTGCAAAGAGTTACAAAGGAATCTCACAAAATTGGGTGATTGGGCAACAAAATAGCAAATGAAATTCAAAGTTGATAAATGCAAAGTTATGCACATTGGAAAACATAATCCCAATTATACATACAAAATGATGGGGTCTAAATTAGCTATTACCACTCAAGAAAGAGATCTTTGGGTCACAGTGGATAGATATGGCCATTCTTATATTCTTATGTTCTTAACTTCAGCTTTGACAAACCTTCCCAATGGACAGATTGGAAACAATATTTTGCAAGATTTTGGATTGCAAACCAACTCCACAAAGAAACTTGAGATATTCAGGTATCGTCTCTAATTTATGCTATAGGGAAACAGGCAAAGGATATCTTTAAAGCCGTTGACTTTACTGAAGACAGTCATAAGGATGACCAGGGCCGGCTCTACCATTTTTGCTGCCCCAAGCAAAAAAAAAAAAAAAAGCCACTCAGACTGTGCCGCCCCAAGAATGGATGGAATGCCGCCCCTTAGCATGTGCTGCCACAGGCACGTGCTTCCTCCGCTGGTGCCTGGAGCCGGCCCTGAGGATGACTATGAAAGGGTTCTGACTATGTTTGATGCATATTTTATACCGTAGAGAAATGTGGTTTATGAAAGACCATGTTTTCACCAGAGAATTAAAAAACTAGAGGAAACGTTGAACTGTTTTATAAGAGGTCTGCATACACTGGCATGGGTGCCAGATTTGTATAATTTTTGGTAGTGCCCAGAACAGGTCCAAGCAGAGCCATCCCATCCATAGGAATGACCGGGGCACTTTGGGGAGCCCCACGCTTCAGGGGGACGTGGGGTCCAGGGCAGCCTGAGGGGTTAGCGGGGGGCTTGGTGCCGGCAGCAGCAAGTGACCCGGCCCCAGCCCGCCCCTGTTCTGGCCCCTCCCTGCCCCCATTCCACCCCTTCCCCGAAGCCCCGCCCCTTTCCAGCTTCCGTCCCCTCCCCCGAGCGACGCCAGGAGGGGGCGGGGCTGAGTGGAGCGGGGCGGGCTCGGGCCAGGTCACTCGCTGCTGCCAGTGTCAGGACCCCCACTAACCCCCCAGGCTGCCCTGGACCCCGCGTCCCCCTGAAGTGCGTGGCCCCCAATGTGCAGTAAGCTCAAACATTGGTGGAGCCGGGCTCATGTTCCTGAATATTGGTGGAGCACGGGCAGCACGGGCCCATAGAACTTGCCGCCGATGTACACTGGCCAAAAACTGTGATTTGGGGAATGAAAACATCAGAGTCAGGCTGGTTATTGGGTTAACAGATACAAGCTTTTCACAGCAGCTACAGCTGAACAGATTTAACCCCAGCCACAGCTATACAGAGAGCGAAGCAGTCAGAATTAGTCAAACAACAGGCCAAATGGTGGGGGGAACTTTGAAAAACCTGAAACTAGCTTAGAAGCTGCAAACCCCTGAGGCCAGGAGAGAGAACTCCTAGGCTAAGAGGGACAAATTCCAGCCTAGTGCCCAAGGTATGGAAAAAGTCATGTCCCAAGAAATGATTCACGTCATGCCAGAGGCGCATGGTGTAATATGTGCATGAAACATGGACATTTTGTGGCTGTTTGCGGCACCAAAGCAATCAGGGAGTTGACTCATATTACAGACGATCAAGACAAGCCGTTGTTCTGGGATCTATCACTTGTGATGACACAGAACATGCCTGGAGAGTGAAATGGACTATTCATGGCGAGACTATTTACTTTAAAATTGACTCAGAGCTGACATCATCTCATCTCAGAAGAGGCAGCTCTGACTAGCCCTGGAGGGATTCTGAGTTGCATGGGCCAGCTCACCACAGAACAACTTACAAAGACAAGAGCTTTGTGTTCAGAGTGTATGTGATCCAAGGACACAGACCAACAGCCTTCCCAGCCGCAGCGGGGCAGCCATGATGGGCCTAGTGAGAAAGGTGGACGAACTCAATGGAATATTTGATGATATGGGACTTTTGAAAGGAGATCCAGTGCAAATCAACCTAAAGCGAGACTGGTGAGCCATAGAGAGTGCAACCCCCCCCTAGCAGACAGCCCTGGGAAGAGACTAGCTGCAGATTTATGCACATTCAGAGGACATAATTACCTGGTCGTTCTGGATTATTTTTTCCAGATATATAGAAATAATGTACTTGAAAGACATAATGTGTCACAATGTCATGGAGAACCTGAAGTGCACTTTTGCTCACTTTGGAATTCCAGAATACCTAGTGATGGACAATGGACCACAATTCACGGCAGCAGAATTTAAGTCATTCCAAATGAAATATGATTTTGATCATATTATTAGCAGCCCACGTTACCCACAAACGAATGGAGAGGCTAAAAGAGCTGTAAAAACAGCAGTGAGAGCCATTCCTTGCTCCTCTGCAGGGCCGGCACAACCCATTAGGCGACCTAGGCGGTCGCCTAGGGCACTAAGATTTGGGGGGCGCCGGCCGCCCCGGTCGTCAGTGGTAATTTGGGGGTGGGACCTTCCGCCGCCTCTGGCGGGGGCAGCATTTCGGGGGCGGGACCTTCCGCCGCCCAAAGCCGGCGGCACTCCTGCTCCTCTGAGTTACAGATCAACGCCAAGAGCGGCTACTGGATATAGTCCAGCATGACTCCTGATGGGAAGACAACTCCGAACATGAAGCAAGTAGCCAAATCAGATAAAAGAGGCTAGAAGAGCTTATGAACACTTTTGCAACAGACATCACTCAGCTAGAGAACTGCCAGGTCTAGAATGTCCTGTGTTCATATCAAATTGGATGGAGGAAAAGGATGGACAATTCCAACTGTTGTAAAGAAAAAGAATTCCACGCCCAGATCATATGGGATCGAGCTGACCGCAGAGAGTTCAACAGAAGCCATTGACATCTACATTTTGTTCATCACAGCGAACAATCAACAGAGCAAACTCTGCAGCTGGCAGATGCAGAACAAGAAGATGAGGACTCAAGGATTCCAACATAGCCAGTCATTGCAACTAATAGACAGCCAGATGACAATGTTGTTATGTGTAATTAGAAAAGCAGTACAATTCAGAGACACTGAACAGACTGATCCGTATTGAACATCAAAGACAGCGCGACAGTGTAAATACTGTAACTGGTAGGAATGTAGAACTTAAAGGGGGAGATGTGATGGAACGCTAAACTGGATCACACTATTCAGCCACTAGGTGATATACCTTTTTAAAGCTAATCTTAGCTGTACCTGGCGGAGCATTAAAGGATCTAACAATGAACACAGCTGGGGTATAAGCATGCTCTGTGCGCAGCCTACATCTGGTGCAGAGACATGACTACCTGGAGAGCCAGATTTGCAAATGAGCTCATCTCTTATCAGCTGCCACGGAGTACAGTGGAGAATCCCCGACCCTCCCATTAAGAACAAGGGAGTGGCTGGATGATGAGCTATTCTGAAGTCTGGCCTGTGTGTTTTGCAGGCTGTCTCTCAGTGTGCAGAACGAGGACGGCCACAGGCAACATGGAGAACTTGGCTCTGCCAATGCCCCTCAGACCTGACCCACAGCCCCTCTGTTGTTCCAGTCTGGGCGTCCATACAGCTCGTTAATGCACTTTGTCTCTACCTGCTACCACAGCACAAACGAAGAACAACCTCAATCCTGGCCTGCTGCACCTTGGCCATTGCAGCCCTGGGCTCACCCACAGCGCTGCTGCTAGTCCAGTCCTGGCCAATGGCACCTCCAGTCTTGGATCTTTCAGGAACAAAGATCACCATGAATTGGAGGGCAGCGGGGGGGGGGGGGGGGGGGGGGGGGGGGGGGCGGCAGCGTGTGCATGTCCATGGGTAGGGGTGTGCGCGCATAAATGAGAGAGGATGAGACACATTGGTTGTTATTGTCTAGCTCATTTTCCCAGCATTTGGTCCCTGCAGTGCCATGGCTCATTGTCTCCTCTGACTCTCTGGGGTGCAGCTGCCCCATATGCCCCCCATATTCCACTCTGATGATGAGCCCCCCTCCAAGCTCAGTAGCCTCCCAGGCTCTCCCTGCTCAGCCAGGAGACAGCGTCCCTGGTTACGGGAGTTAGTTGAGATGCCACCTCCTGCAGATCAGTGCCACGCGGAGCTGGCGCCGCTCTTCACCGGCTGGGAGATGCCGTGATCCGAATATAACCCTAAATCACGCTGCCTGGGTTTATATTTCCCCTCTGCGTGCTAGTCTGGGGGGAGATTGGCCCGTGCTGGGATCACAGAGTTAGATCAGCTAATTAAAAAGTAGCCTGTTCTCTCACCGGGCTGGCGTCTCTGCACTCCCCATGCACAGAGACAGGCTCTGATAGCAGCTAACTACTCACACCTGCAAGGTTCCCAGCTCCCCCACCACCACATGGTCAATTGCAGGGGGCTGTTAACCCCTCCCTGCCGCGCTGGGCACAGAGCCCATCTGGCAGGCTATGCAGGAAGAAGTGACTCACCCACTCGGCATCTCCCAGTGCAATCAGCCCCAGTCTATTTAAAACGGAGAGCTGCAGTTTGCTGTCCGAGCTGCCATCCCGCCACTGGCTCGGGCTCCGTGCCAGGCCCAGCTCCTGGCCCCACACGGCTGCTGCTGCTGGTTATTATATCAAGGCAGGGATTTCGCTAGCCACGGGCAGGAAGGGACAGGATTCAGGCCCGGCGTGGTCGGGCGAGATCGTGGCCATGCGCATGAAGGCAGCATGGAGCACTCGAGCTTGCCAGCTGGTGACAAACACCCGCTGGGCTCTGATACTAGGAGACTCCTGGCCAGGTGAGCATCAAGGGACAGTGCTGCAGTGCCAGGGTACCGGTGGGGGCATGTCGCAGTAAGCTGCCAGAGCCTGGTCAGGGCCTGGCCAGTGGTTTGACAGGGCAGGAGTCCATCAGCCAGAGGGTGGCCTTGATTTTCACTCAGTGAGGTCAACCAGGCCAATCAGCAGGGCGGGTGGCTGTAGCTCAGGATGCTGAGCTGGGACACAGCAGCTAATTTCTGGCTCTGTCACTGACTCCCTGTGCTCCAGTTCTCTCTGCAGCATGGAGATGGTAATGCTCCCTCTCTGCCTTGCCTATTGAGGTGAGAGTCTCTCAGGGGCATGGCCTGGGTCTCGCCCACTGTGCAAAGTGGCTGTGGAACATCAGAGCACCAGGGCAGCACACCCAGACTGCCCCTGGCTGGCTAACAGGAACACAGGGGCTGTCTCCATGCTGTGTTTGTCCAGCCTGGGGGATGCCGCAATGCAGATAAGGAATACTGATGCCACCTGAGATGCCATGTCCAGGTGAGTTTCTGGGCACCGCATGGCACAGCATTGCCAACCGCAGTGTTCGAACACCAGGTGTCAGACCACCACCACTAGGAAACTGTCTTCAAAACCATGACATTAAAATCAAGAGTCCCCATTTTGCCGTGCTTGGGTTGGTTGGCCTGAAGTCTGCTCTAAATAGCCCCCAGGGGTAACCCCAGCTGCACCCCTTCGCCCCTGGCCATGCCCTCTCTGCCTGCAGCAGGGAGATGACTGGTACAGGAGCCAGCTGAGAATCCCCCCATGCTGGGGGCTGGATCTGCGGCTCCATGCACAGCTGGGCCAGTGTAAAGCAGCCCTGAGCGGAGGGGCGGGGGTGGAGCACCAGAGGCCTGGAATCTGCGTCCATTTCCCATTGGGTGCAAAGCGAGTAACACACCCGGTGAGCTGGAGGCTGTGCCCAGGGTCCCAGGAAGCAGCCTGCCGTGCACACGTAACCCCCCTCCCCCACTCCTGGTAGGTGCTTTGTGATCAGCCCTAGCGCCCGGGCCAGTGGCATAGCAGCTGCAGGCGAAGGGGTGGATCTGTCCCCTCAGGCAGGTGGAGAGCGAGGGGGTTTACACTGCAGCAAGGCCTGCTGCCCCGTCCCCCACCCTGACAGCTCTGGCAGCTGGAGGATGGCACCCAGCGCCTCCATCATGATCTCCCCTGCGCTGGGCACCGCCAGCACCTGGCTGCAGGGAGCACACTGTCTGAACTGGCCTGAGTCCAAGGGTTGCCAGTGTTTACGGTTGGGAAAGCATCCCATGGGTCCTGACCTGCTCCCAGCCAGCCAGGGGGCCGCTGCCTTCTCCTAGCTCCCTCATTGGGCTAGAGCAGAGCGGCTGAAGGACAGGAGTCCTGGGGACGGAGTCTCCTTTCATGGCCCAGCAGTCACTCCAGCTACGCCCACAGGCTCGCACTGGGAAACCAGGCTGCTACGGGGAACTGGGGCTGGATCACCCGACCTCCTTCAGCCTGGGGCAAAGGGGGGACCCAGCCCTATTCCCAGTGAATTGGGCCTGATTCCCCCCACTGCGCTCTGCTGGGGTCGTCACTGACCCTGGGGCAGGGTGGCTATCGCTGCTGCTGGTCCCTGCGATCGGATATTGCCTCCCCCCCACTTTGCTCCAGTGGAAGTGATGCCATTCGGTGCAGGGCAGCAGAGGATTGGGCCCAAGCTAGCATGTGCAATCAGCAAGGATCTGGCTGTTCCCGAGTCCAACCTAAGCCCTTCGGCTGGAGTCAGGCCTCTGCGTGGCCGTGCCCATAGTGGGTCCGGAGAGGCCAGGGGCAAGGCACCCAAGAGATGGAGCAGCGCCTGCACAGCAGCTTCCAGGGCACGGCCTTCACACAGATCCATCCTCCAGGCAGCTCAGAGCCTGGCCCACACCAGTCCCTGCGGGCACCTCTCCCAGTGCAGGCCTGGGCTGACAGTGACCTGACTGCATAACCCCTGGGCCAGGCAGGGTGCATCCCCCAGTGCTGGTGTGGGAGTGAAGATGCAGCAGAACATGGCCAGGCTCCGGCAGGGCCCCTGAGCACCCAGGGGAGCAGCAGAGTGGGGTTGCAGCTGGCCTCTCGGCACCAGAGAGAGCTGGCCGAGGCCTGTGGAGGCGGAGAGGCCTGGCTGCTTGAATTATTTTGAACGTTCTGTTAATGAACCAGAGCCCAAGGAGGGCTGCTGTTGTGGGATTCATGAAAGCTTTATGCGAGTTACTGAGGGGTTCAACAGGGGAAACTGCAAGGTGCTGCAGAGACTCCCCTGGCCACAAGGGGGCGTTCAGGAGGTGGCCGACCTCTTACATAGTCGCTGGGCGGGGTCGGGGGGAGGGAAGGGCAGCACCCTCTCCTAGAAGCCTGGCTGAGGCCTTGTCTGCGCCCTGCATGCTGCACCGATGTCAGCCCCGTGTGTCGACAGGCTGAGCTGCAGCAAGCTGTGCCTGGCACTGGTGTAGCCTGGCTCTGCCTGAACCCAGCCCTGCTTGTCTGCACTGGGGGGTTGCACTGGCACAGTGGCTGAAATTGGGGCACATTCCCCCCACAAGCAGGCTCAGCGGCATTGAGGAGCAACTATCCTTGCAGCGTTTGGCCTGTGTGCCCTGGGGAAACAGCCCTCCCACGTGGATGGAGGTGGCAGGTACCCGCTTTTGGTGTGGCGGTTGTGACGGGTTTGGTCACAGAGACCCCCTTGGGACTGTCACCTGATGTGCTGAAATTACCTCTGAGCCTATTTTCCACTGCCAGCTTGGGCCTCCAGAACCCTGCCTTGTGGAGCCAGACACACTAGCCTACTGCCACACAGACCCAGGTCTGGTCCACGCCCCCAAAGCTGCAGACTTAACTGAAAACAGCTCAGCAAGTCACCTATCTCCAGCACCCAGACACTCAGTTCCCAATGGGATCCAAACCCCAAATAAATCCGTTTTACTTTGTATAAAGCTTATACAGGGTAAACTCAAAAATTGCCCACCTTCTATATCACTGATAGAGAGATATGCACAGCTGTTTGCTCCCCAAGGTATTAATCACTTACTCTGGGTTTACTAATAAACAAAAGTGATTTTATTAAGTATAAAAAGTAGGATTTAAGTGGTTTCAAGTAATAACAGACAGAACAAAGTAAGTTACCAGGCAAAATAAAACAAAACTCGCAAGTCTAAGCCTAATACATTAAGAAACAGGTAAATCTCACCCTTAAAGATGTTCCAATAAGCTTCTTTCACAGACTAGACTCCTTCTTAGTCTGGGCCCAATCCTTTCCCCGGTACAGTCCTTGTTAGTTCCAGCTCAGTCGGTAACTCAGGGATTTCTCATGACTGGCAGCCCCCTTTGTTCTTTTCCACCCCCTTTTATAGCTTTGGCCCAAGGCAGGAATCTTTTGTTTCTCTGGGTCCCCACTGACTGCTCCTTCTAAATGGAAAAGCACCAGGGTTAAGATGGATTCCGGTATCATGTGACATAGTCACATATCACTGTAAGACCTCATTCTTCATTACCCAGGTCAGGTACACAGGCAGGCTTGCAGGTAAATAGACCCATTCACAACCAATTGTCCTAGTCAATGGGAGCCATCAAGATTCCAAGCCACCATTAATGGCCCCCACTTTGCATAGTTACAATAGGACTTCAGAGTAATGCTTCATATTTCTAGCTTCAGATATAAGAATGATACATTCATACAAATAGGATGAACACACTCAGTAGATTATAAGCTTTGTAATGATACCTTACAAGAGACCTTTTGCCTAAAGCATATTCCAGTTACATTATATTCACAGTCATAAGCATATTTTCATAAACATATGGAGTGCAACATCACAGTGGTCCCAGTGAGGAGCCCGGCTTCTCCAGGGTGGAGGCAGGCAGTGGTGCATGCCACGGGGTGAATTGCACAAGCTGCACCATATCAAAGGCCTGTGTGGTTCAAAGAGCCTTTATCTGTGGGCCCGGGGTGAGGCAGGATGTGTCTGGGACAGCCTCCTTCTGGACCCACAGCAACCTCTGTTCAGTTCCCACCACTGGGAAGCACAAAGGACAATGGGAGGCGGTGGATGGAGGCAGCTGGTCGGTTGGATGGAAGGCTGCTCCAAACGGAAAACATGCACCAGGCCATTTTCTGCAAACAGGGCAAAGCAAATTCATCCCAGAGCGGGACGGGGAGCGAGGGACTATCGCAGCAGCGTCTGTGTGATGGGAGCACCCAAGAACAGCCATGTCTCTGCCAAGCGGGAGGATCTCACCAGAGGGGGTGGGTACAATGAGCCAGAGCAACCCCCCTCCCCAGCTCTGCAGGGCTGGCCCAGTGCCCCCCAGCAGACCTAGTTAGGAAATTGGGGGAGGGGGGGAGATTGCATCTACATTTGGTCAATTTTTTCACAGTTTTTCTTTTTTAATTTTGAAATTCAAAATGTGCAAATCTGACAAAAGTCTCCCACCTCTGCTGGTCAGTGCGCGGACTTATAGCTAGGCTGCTACGAACATAAGAACGGCCAGACTGGGTCAGACCAAGGGTCCATCTAGCCCAGTGTCCTGTCTTCCGACAGTGGACAAAGCCAGATGTTTCACAGGGCAATTTCAAGTGACCCCAACCCCTGTTGTCCAGTCCTAGCTTCTGGCAGTCAGAGGTGTAGGGATACGCAGCATGAAGTTGCGTCCCTGATCATCTTAGCTAACAGCCATTGATGGACCTAACCTCCTCAGTTTTTTTAGGATTTATTAATTTCATTTTTCAGGGTTTATTTTTAGCATTTTCTGAGTTCTGTGTAGATGTTCAGAAATCGGGAGGGGGCCTCAGGGCTTTTTCTTTGTATGTGCCCGTAGCACTGTTGCAAACGGTACCCCTTTAAAGTGCACGAGGGCCCTGTTAGCATGCACCAGCAGGGTGTACACTGACCAGTTGGTGTCCAGCACATTAGTGCACTGTAGAAAACAGAACCCTGTAGTCCGCAGGCCCACGTTACTGCTCTAGGTAGACAAGTCCTTAGATCTGAGCTCAGGAGAGGGACATCACCTGCATAAACAAACTGTGCTGGGTAAAGGGTGAAGCTACCACGAACCAAGTAACCATTGCCAGGGGATTTCCAGCTTTTAGTGGATGAACACTGAACTCTTGCTTTTGGGCTGGTTTTTTTTGGTATCTAGGGTGTTTTATTGGTTGCATCCTAAAGTCAGCAGCCCCACTCATAAACTAGGAGCCCAGGGGTACTTGGGGAATGGCACCTTCTGTGGTTTATACATAGGCTTGGAAGGTTTAGATTTTTATCAGTAAACGTTGATTTACACACACACACACACACACACACACACACACACACACACACACACACACACACACACACACNTTCCTGCAACTGTAAACATTTAAATCAATTAAAATCAGAAAAATATTGCTTAAAAATAACCATCAATGTTATCCATCAAAACGATAACACCCACCAGTGAATGCTGCCCAGGCCCCTGGACGTGAGGCTGGGGGTTGGAGAAGAGGCTGTGGAGGAGCAGTGTGGCCTAGTGGACACAGCAGTGGCCTGAGACTGCTGTGCTCTGGGGTCCGTGCCCTGCCGGGTGACGTTGGACATGTCCCTTCCCAGCTCTCGGTGCCTCTGGGCTGTGTCTGGCAGCACGCACCGCCGCAGGGCCCTGCTCTCGGGGGGGTGGCTGGGTGCTCCTGTGATGTAGGTAATCTCTGCTCTTGCTGCTTCAACCCACCAGAGAACAGCAGTTCCTCTCTGTCCCGCCATGGGCGAAGGATTTCTTTGCTGCCTGCAGCCCCTGCAGCGCAGCCCAGCTGACAGGTGGCCATGGCAAGAGGGAGAACCTTCTGAGCCGAGTCCCGGGTGCACGTGGGACACTGTATGGAGAGCACAGGCCAGTCTCAGCCCAGCTGGGAGCAGGGGATGACTCCTCACACAAGCAGGGAGAAAAGCATCCTTGGGTGACGGAAGAACCCGGAGCAGGGTATTGCACCCCTGCCTACCAGCCACACCTGCTCCAGTGCCCTGTCCCCTTGTGGCTGCAGCCCAGAGCTGCTCTAGGCCCTACGGAGAGCAGGACCCAAGCCGCGTCTCTCGGCTCCCGTGGCTGGATTTGGGCCGTGGAAGGTCCGGGTTCTGTGATGACAACACATTGAGCTCTGGGGGAGCGGGAACCAGAGCCCAGGGGAGCTTATCCACAGAAGAGCTTCTCCCCCACTGCTCAAACCAGACTGGTGGGGGGCAGGGGAGCTCTCTGCTGAGCCTCACACCCCTGCCTGTAAAGGGACAGCACAAGACCCCCACACTCCTGGGGTTCCCCATCCCACTCGGGTGTCTCTCTGCTGCGTGGAAGAAAGCCTGCCCAGAACTCTTCCCCAGAAGTGGATGCAGTTGACAGATCAGGCACTGCCAGTCCTGGGTAGGGTGACCAGACAACACATGTGAAAAATCGGGACAGGGGGTGGGGGTAATAGGAGCCTATATAAGAAAAAGACCCCAAAATCAGGACTGTCCCTATAAAATCGGGACATCTGGTCACCCTAGTCTTGGGCTCCCTGCTCACAGCCCATCTCTCTGTTCTCCCTCCGGTCTGGTCCCTCGGAGGCCTGACAGGGTCTGGATTTAGCACCCTGGGCTGCAGAGATCCCCATCCAGAACCTGAGTCTGGGGCCAGCAGCCTTTGGGGCTGTGGAGACCTGTCTTCTCAGCACAGGGCTGAGCTCCAACAGCTACTGTTACTACTCCCCAGGGAGCCAAAGCAGAAAGGTCCCCAGGTCCCTCCTACCATACACCCCAGCCTGGATCCAGCCCACTCCCCAGGGCTGGCATTGGGCTCCCATCTCATTAGCAGTCACTCCTTGCTCTCACAGTATCTTTTCAGATGCTCCCTGCTCAACAGCTCTGTTTTCTAAAGAGCCCTGAACTTTAGCCCCAGTCCCTTGTTGCCTCTGACCCCCGCTTTAATCTCCCTGGGAATGGCAAAGGAGCCCTCAATGGCAAAGCAGTTTAGCAGAAAATGATTGACCCGACCTCAGTGTTTTTCAACAATAAAAAACACAGAGGCAGAACAAAGGGGGACAATTCCCTTTGGAAAAAGCCCCAGGCCTGGTCCCACCCAGCCAGGGATCTAGGGGAGAGCCCCCGGGCTGTAGGACTGTGCCCTCTGCAGGACCCGCTGGCCCTAGGGCTGCAGGCATCGCTTATCTTATCTGGCTTGTGCTTCAGACTCTGGGAGCCTCACCAGGGCAGGGGGCGGAGTGTCTCCAGGGGGGGGCAGCCGCCTGCAGGGCCTTTCACCCAAATGTGACCTGTTCAAGCCAGGCCTGGGTCAGAAGTCCCTGCAGTGGCCTGCCTGGAACGAGACAGGTGCTCTCAGTCCACACCCCGGCAAAGAGGCTGCCTGCCGCCCTGGACGGACCTGAGTAGGCCCCTCGCCAGCCATGGCTGGAGATGGAGAGTGAGCCCTTGATTCTCCGGGGTGAGTGAGGCTCACTTATGCTGCTTGTGTGGCCCCGGCTCCGTGGACAAAGGAATCCAGTGCCAGGGACCCAGCACAGAGCGCACAAGAGGCAACCTGCCCTTGAACCTCTAGGCCAGCATGTGGAAAAGGGGCCCCTGGCTCTGCTTTTGGTGGCCCAACTTGAGACCCCTGATTTTCAGGGGAGCCAAGCACCCCTGTGTCCAGCTGAAGTCCGTGGGAGCCATGGCACAGCACCATCCAGTGGGCCCTGCAGGTATCTGGCAGAAAGTAGCTAGAAGAGAACAGGGTGACCAACCAGCCATCTCTAATTGGGTGGGACAGTCCCAAAATGTACATTTCCAAGTCCCGGTCCCGGGCTGAATGACTGGAACAGCATTTGTCCCAGATTCCCTGCAGTGTCACTCCGCGTCAGCCTCTTCCCGGTAGAGGGGGCTGAGGTGGGCCTTAGCCTCCCTCTTGCCACAAGGCCCCGCCCTTGCTCCACCTCTTCCCCTGAGGCCCCGCCCCTGGCCAGGCTGGAAGCCGAAGCCGGACCATGACCATAGTCCAGGGAGTCTAAAGCACAAGCCGCTGTGGGGAGTAGGGTGACCAGACAGCAAGTGTGAAAAATCGGGACGGGGGTGGGGGGTAATAGGAGCCCATATAAAAAAAAGCCCCAAATATCAGGACCTTGGGTGCCTATAAACACCTGGAGCTTGGGTGCCTATAAAATCGGGACATCTGGTCACCCTAGTGGGGAGCCTCACCTGTCCTAGGCCGCACAACCCAGGCAGCGGGGACACTGGCCGGGAGCTGTTTTTCTGCCCCCTGCCCCCCCGCCCAGGGCAGATGGAGGGGCCGGGGCTCCCCACAGCGGCCCAGGCTCCCTGGGCAGCTCTTACCATGATCCAGCTCTGGCTTGGCCAGGAGGTGGGGCCTTGGGGAGAATAGGGGCAGAGCCATGGGGGGCACAGCTCCTGCATGTGTCCTGTTTTTACATTTTGAAAAGATGGTCACCCTACTAGAGACCCGGAGGCAGACAGTTCAGGCGTCTGTGAGTCCATCCTGTTTCACTGTCACCAACCCCGGGCTCATAAGTCACGACAGGGCCAAAAAATCCAGCAAGTCATTAAAATATAGTAAACCTGGGATGCTTTTCTCTGCCTTCTGCTCCTTCAGAGCGCACACTAGTCACCTTTGCAGGGTTTCCTCTGCCAGCAGGATGGCTTGAAACTGACCTTTTAAAAAATGAAAGCTGAGTTCTCACCTATTCCCCAGCCTCCAGGAACTGGGGCTTTACAGGGAACACCAAATACCACGGCATGGCAGCACGGCTTGTCTCTGAGCCTCCTTACGGCAAAGCGCATCTGAGACTTGGCCCCGGGGTCTCTGACTGGGCCCGGACACACCGCTGCTCTCAGAATCATTGAACATATGTAGCCCTTATGCATCCGCAGCCCAGGTGCGATGGGG
The DNA here is from genome assembly GCA_003942145.1 of Platysternon megacephalum. Lineage (NCBI taxonomy): Eukaryota > Metazoa > Chordata > Testudines > Platysternidae > Platysternon > Platysternon megacephalum. The sequence continues at coordinate 673,525 of QXTE01000394.1, read as the reverse complement.
CTTCCCCAGCTGCGCTGCTGAGACTGGAGGGGAAGCACTGGGTGCACCCGGGGCTGATACACAGCGCTCTCTCTGCAAGACCCTTTGTTGGGGGTGTCCCGGAGGCTGTTGCCCTCATACCCTTTAACCGCTGACCCTTTTGTCCTCCTTCAGCACCCCAGGCTGCATACTGGCATCTCCATCTCCCGCCTGTGAAACACCTGGAGCTTGGGTGCCAGCTCTCTCAAGGGCTCTGGCAGCCCATTGAGGCAGCCCACCCTCCTTCCAGTTCCACCACTGCACTGCCATCTCTCATGCCCAGCAGCCCCTGAGTGGGGCACTCTCTCCCGATCCAGGCTCTGGGCAGGAGCACGCAGCATGGCTGCCTGGCATTGGCGTGCCTACGGGCAGCAGCCTGCCAGCAGCAAGTTGGGGAGTGGCGGGAGGGATCCCACAGGGCAGCTTGTGCAGGAGTCTCGGCCCCACAGCAGTGACACTTGGCTGGGCAAGGCCAGTGGGGCAGCTGAATGCTGCCTGTCCTGCCCTGTGCAACGTAGGCTTCACGTTTCTCCAGAGAAACTCAGGCCGGGAGCACCTTGGAGAGTTGGATCTTCTTTTCTGGGCAGGGCAGGCGCTGGGGCCAGGGGGCTCAGAGCTGGTGCTGTGGGCGGAAGCTGCTGGGGAGGCAGAGGAGAGGGGCTATGAGGCAGTGGATCTCCACGCTTATGGGTGACTTGGCAGAAATCAGTGCTCCCTCGTGTAACCCACTTGTGGCGGATTCATCTCCCCCCCATGATGGGGCAGCATTGCTCGGGGAGGGGGGCGGGGGGCACAGCCTCTACTACACTGGGGTGGGCAACTGCACAGGCCTGGCCTTGCTGCTAATCAGTGGAATTGCAGGCTGGGCTTCCCCTGTCCAGGGCAAAGGAACCTGTAGAACAATTGGGGGAAGTTCAAGACGGGAGTGAGTCACAGAAATCCAGACAAGGTCACCTCCGGCCCAGCCTGCTGGGACCAGGGCTGGACAGTTCTCCCTCCCCCTGCTTCGCAGACTGCTCCACACGGCAATGGGGCTCCCTGACTGATGACCCCCCGCAATCCCTGCTGGGAGAGGGAGAGAGTGCCCGGGCCCACCCCACACAGGCCACCAGCCCCTTGTAACTGACCAGGGCAATGTGCCAAGGAGCCAAGCAACTACTCTAAATTAGCTCAGGATGCGAGGAGCCGAGGAGGTGGAGGTGGGTCCCTCTGTGTGGGACCTTGCCCAGAAGAAGGGTTTGGCTTCCTAGGGTTGCTCCTGCAGTTTCCCTCTGGTCACCCCCTCCTCTGCCCCCTGCTCCCCCCAGGGCTGGTACAAAAGGGGGCTGTTCAGTCCCTCATGCAGGAAATCCAGAGTTAATCATTAATGGCACCTGGATCCCTGCAGTTCAAGGGTGTTACACAGGAGGTGGAGGCCCCTCCCACACCCGGGTTGTGTGTGTGCAGAGAACTGGGGGGTGCTGGGGAGGTGAAGCAGAACAGGCACCTTTGGGATGGGGGTAGAGCTGCAGAGGCAGAAGCTGAGTCATTGGCCTGTTTCAGAGATGGACAAAGCCAAAGGGAATTAAAAATCCCCAAGAAGAGAGGTTCATTATCCCCCCTTCCCCAGAGTACTAGGCAGTGCGGCGTGGATACCCCTGCGGCGTGGGGCTCAGGGCACCTCCCTGCTGCGTCCCAGAGCCTGCAGTAACCTCAGACACGCCAGTGGGGTTCCCTGGTTGTCCTCCCCTGCTCGGCAGTTTGCGCTGGGGGAGGAGCCAGGGTTCACAGGAGACAGACAGGTCAGATCTGATGGGCTCCACGACCCTAGTGCAGGGGGAATGGGAAAGTGTAGCAAACCGGTGAGGCTTCAACTGGTCACAATCCTGGTGCTCCCTCCCTGTAACACGCAGGCTGGCAGACTTTGAGAGGAGCTTCTCATCAACTGTAATGGGGGGCGGAGTCAGCGGATGGCTGCAGGAGTCAGGAACCATGGTCACTAGCAGGTGGGGTGTATAGTAGAAAACAGGGGTGGCAGGTTTGTAGAAATTTTGGTGGTGCCCAGAACCCGCCCCTCCCCCGCAAACTCCGCCACCCACTTACCTAAGGCTCTGGGAGGGAGTTTGGGTGGGGGAGGAGGTCTGGGATGCAGGCCCTGGGCTGGTGAAGGTGATTGGGGCACAGGAGGGGTGCAGGCTCTGGGAGTTTGGGGATGGGAGGGGGTGTGGAGGAAGGGGGTGCAGGCTCTGGGATGGAGTTTGGGGGTGGGAGGGGTGAGGGCTGTGGGGTGGGCTGGGGATGGGTTTGGAGTGTGGCTGGGGATGAGGGGGTTGGAGTGTGGGAGGGGGCTCAAGGCTGGGGCAGAGGGTTAGGGTATGGGGGGATGAGGGGTTGGAGAGGCTCAGGGTGAGGGCAGAGGGTTGGGGTGCAGGGGGGTGAGAGCTCTGGCTGGGGGTGTGGGCTCTGGGGTGGGGCAGGGCTGGGGATGAGTTTGGGGTGCAGGTAGGACTCCCCCACCCCCAGCCCTCTCCCTGCCGGCAGCACACTCACCCCACACATGCTCCTAGGGCCCCTCTCAGGTCCAGGAAACCAGCTTGCCTCCCCTCTGGTGGGTGCCGGGGTGGGGGGCTGCCATCACATGTGCGCCTCCTCCCCTGCTGCTGCCCCTCACTGTAGCCTCACTGGGGGTGGGGGATGGGGCTGCCCCTTGCCCAGCTAGGGGCAGGAGCGGTGCCTGTGGGTGGGGGGGTCCCGCCGGAAAAGGGAAGGGTCCGAGGGGGAAGGGCAGCCTGCCCTGCCACTAGTGGATAGGAGGCACTAGGACCTTGCAGTTGATGCCGGCGAAGTCAGCATGGAGCTGCAGGGGAGAGGCCAGGGGAGGTGTGCGGGGGCAGCAAGTGGGGCTGGGGGCAGGGGTGGCTCCAGGCACCAGCGCACCAAGCGCGTTCTGGGGGTGGCCTGCCGGTCGCTGTGAGGGCGGCAGTGAGGCTGCCTTCGGCGGCGTGCCTGCGGGAGGTTCGCCGGTCCCGTGGCTTCAGCGGCAATTCGGCGGCGGGGACGCCGAAGGTGCGGGACCGGCGGACCTCCCGCAGGCACGCCGCCGAAGGCTGCCGTGCTTGGGGCAGCAAAATACATAGAGCTGCCCCTGGCTGGCGGACACTCGGGAGAGGTGCGGGGGGGGGGGGGGGGGGGGGGGGGGGGGGGGGGGGGGGGGCCGGGGGGGGGCTGGGGGAGAGACCCGGCCCCAAACATTGGTGGAGCTGAGCCCCCGACCCTGAATATTGCTGAAGCCCGGGCACCACGGGCCCATACAACTCGCCGCCCCTGGTACAAAACAACTGGAGCAAATACTGGCCTGTCCAACTGACCTCTCTTTGCCCAAGCCCACACCCTCTTTGCACTCACTGTCCAGGCAAGTCCCAGGAGCTGAGTTTCAGCAGCACAAACTTCTCCAAAGACTTGTCGGTGTGGCCAGTGAATTTTTAATTTGCTCACGCTCACCTGGTCAGAGAGAGGGAACAGTGCCATATCATCTGTTCAGCCAATCACAGCTGAAATTTCAGCTATTGGCCATGGATCCTGAGGGTGAAAATCAGATAGGAGGTTTGCAGAATATGAGATTATGGGATGAAGTCACAGTGGTTGTAATCTGCCCAGAGATGTCCCCTAAGTGGGAAAAGGAGCCAAGATTCAACCAGCAGATTATTGGTTGTGAATTATTTGCTCATCATTATAATGCTGGGTTTTGATTAAATACCTGACATAGGTAAGTGATAGCTTGGCCCATCACTGAAATGCAGCCTCCTCTGGGGTGGGATGGTTAACAGCACACAGCAATGCTGCACGCCACTTTGGGGCAGGAAGTGAAGACGGATACTGTATTATTTCAAAATGCTGGAGTAGACACAATGCCCTCACCAGAGGTGGAAATAGGCCAGGACACATGGTCTCAACACCATGGGAATCTCCCATAGCCCCCGGTGTGACAGCGCCCCCTAGCACCAGACTGTGCATTGCTCAGCAGTGACAGAGAATCATCCCTGCTGCTCCCTGCAGCAATTTGGGTATGCCAGCCTCCCTGCTTATCTCCTGAGCGGTGACAGGCCCCAGCCTGGCTGAAGGCTGATCCTTTGCATTGCACAATGGGCCAGGGGCGGGGGAGTTGCTTTCCCAACTGCTGGGCATCAGCCATGGCTGGAGGCTGCACACCAGCCTGGAAGGAGCAGTGGTTTGATCTGCAGTGGCAAATCCTGCGTTCCCCGAGCCGAGAAACATCCTGCATCCTTCCCATGTCGAAGCGCAGCCCTGGGCCATGTACAGCTCTGTCTGCTATCTCCTGGGGAGGAAGGGACTGGGTCTCTCTCGCCCCCTTCTTTCCCCCACTCCCCAGAGACTGAAAGGGGAGGGGGAAAGTCCCTGGGGCTAGGGGATCCTCTCCTGCGATGGGAGAACAGTGCTTTGGACAGGCACTGTCTGATGGTGCATGGGGGAGGGGCTCCTGGGTGCAGCCCTGTGAGCAGAGCACTAACCAGTGCCTGCTCTCTGCTCTGCCCCATGGCATGGCAGATGGGCACAGCTCCCCAGTGGCGCACGCCTCCTTTCATGCTGCATCTGCCTCCCCGTGTGGCCTGTAGGATAAAGGATCCCAGCTGCGCAGGTGGAATGTCCTTAGCTAAAGCAGCCGCAGCGTGACCCCATGCAGCCCCAGTATCTGCTGTAGCACTGGGCATTGAGCAGAGCTCCAGCTGGGGAGATGGGGCCAAGGCGGGGGGGTGGCTTGCAGGCTCTCAGATGTGTATCAGCCAGCTGTGGAGAGGGGGTAACCCTTACCGCAGCTCTCTGCTCATGCAGCCTCTCCTTTGGCTAAGGAGGTCTCTGCTGGAGCAAAGGGTCCATGCTGTAATCCCAGCACTGCTGCTTGTGTGCACAGAGGGCAGTGTGTGTGTGAGAGGCTGGCGCCTGGGCTGCTCCTGCTCTCCATGAGTCACAGGCCACTGTGCGGAGCATGTGCACAGTGCCAGGGCCTGGCTGTGCTCTGGGACACTGGGACCCTGCTGGTTTCCGGGGCTTTCAGCAGCAGCAGGCCCCAAGCTCGGTGCAAAAGGATTTGGTTGTGGCTGCTGGTGTTCGGGGGTTGGCCCCGGCGCTGCAGAGACTCGGACACAGCCGCTGGTGTTCTGGGGCTGGGATCAGAGGCGACCTGGCTCAGTGGACTGAGCACAGGGCTGAGAGTGGGGACGACGGACTCCTCAGCCTCTGCCACTGATTTGCTGCTTGGCCTGAGCCTCTCGCTGGCCTGTGTGGAGCCATTATGATTTGTACAGAGCTGCACATGCCTGGTGCTGAGTGCCGGGGATTGGTGCCTGCACCGGGTTCGGTCCCTCTGTCATTGCCCTGGCTGGGGAGCTGAGTTCCCAGCTCACCAAACTGGAACCTCAGCTCTCAGGGGAGCACGGTGTCTGGTTCCGGGGGGTGTGGCTGTGACATGGGCTAATTTCCCCAGCTCCATTCTCCCAGGGGCCGGCTCTGCTACCTGTGGTTTGTGCTGTGGGCTGGGGCCACCTGAGGGCTCCTCATCCCCCTCCCCCAGAGCCTGCAATGAGGTGACCATTCTTACCAAAGGTGGGGCCGGGTGTCCTTTTAGGGGGAGCCACTGTGGCTTGAGGACCCACAAATTTCCTGATGGTAACACACAAAGGCAGAGTGTTGACCTTTGTTTCCCCCTAATGATTGGTCCACATAAGATAAGAGCCTACTACAGGTGCCAACGAATGGAGTTGGCTCCTTTAGCACAAGCTGAAACAGCCCAGAAAGTTCTGGGTTCAGCCCCAGCCGTGGCTCATGCGGGGGCCCAGTGTTCCCAGCATCTCCTGGTGCAGCAGTGCACAGGAGTAACCTTGCTGTGGTCATGTGCCCCATCCCACAGCCTGACACAGGTGGTTCTTGTGCCCCTACTGGCGATATCACACTCATATCATCCCCCCAGGAGATATTCTCTGCTCTGCTCACTTACCCAGCAGCTACCACTGCTGAGAGACCTAGCAGGGTGTGATTAAAAGGCCTGTGGAAGAAACCATGGGCAAACAGCCAGTCACTGTGAGAAACGGTGCCCCCAGGAAATTAAAACTGCACCCCGTGGTGAGCTGTACATGATGTTTGCTTTGCCACACCCCTGCTCCACCCTGGCACGCTCTCTCCCTGGCTCCATGTACCTCCACCAAGCTCAGCAAAGCAGGATCATGAAATGGATCTTGCAATCAGACCTGCACCCTGATCCTGCCATCAGATCCAGGGACCAATTCTATGATGAGATCTGTGCCGTGGTCCTGCCAGCGACGGGGAGATCAGCACCCGGAGCAGTGAGAAAATCAGTCTTGCACTGTTTTAAAGGGACTCCGAACATTTCCCACATTTCAGCCAAAGCAGCTTGTTTTGTCCTGAGTGGCCCCTGCAGCGTCCGTGTCTGAAAACAGCACAGCGTGTGCCAGGGCTTGAGAGCCCTCAAGTGACACAAAGGGGAACCTGGGCAGTTTTATTGAGCTGCCAGTGCAGAAAGGGAGTGAGCACCAGAGCTGGCAGGAAGTATGTCGTTGTTACGTCAAAGTACGTAGTACAAAGTACGTCAAAGTTGTTCTTTGCTGTGTGGTTTGAGCCTTTGCAGGTCAAGTTTTCAGTCTTTTCTCTGGTCACAGGACAGAGGGCTAGGAACTGACTCTCTTAAAAACTGGAAGGTGAGATTCTTACCAAATCCCAGGACTCCAGGAGCTGGGTATTTAAGAACAAGCACCAAATACAGTGATGCAATGGCAAGAGACAGAAACACTGGATATGGGCCTGGATCTTCCAAAGTGACTAGCGGTTCTGGGTGCCCACCTCAAGACACTAAAAGGGGCCTGATTCTGCAGGAAGGTCCCCTGGTGTACCATTGGCTTCAGCTGGCACCGAGGAGCTGGGAACCTGGCTGTGCAGGGTGAAGTCACTCAGGTGTGTCCCTGTTTGCAGGATCAGGCCCTGCTCAGGATGTGCCCCCCCTTCGTAGGGGCCTGACTGTGACTTCACACAGCAGGAGTCACTCCTGATTTGCCCCGGCCGCGGCTCCTTCCCCCCTCCCCCGCCCAGCTCCCTTCCGGAGTCCGGACTCCAGGCCGGGTTTGGCCGCCAGCCGGCCGGGAGTGAGGAGCCGAGATTCGGAGCGGCGCTGCTGGGACAGGGCAGAGCGCAGGGGAAGAGGGAGGCGAAGGGAAAAGTTGCCAGTGGCCGGAGCGGGCGCCCGGCGGCCCAGCCAGACAAAGGGAAGGACCCTGTGCGCGGGCCGGTGCCGGGCTGGGATCCCGGGAGCAGGACGCCGCGCTCCCAGACGGACTTTGATTCCTGACCCGGCTGCGCCCCGAGCCGGAGCATGGCTCCCCGGCAGCGGCTCCCCGGGGCGCACTGCTCGCTGCTGCTGCTGGCTGCGCTCCTGCGGGTAAGTCCCGGGGCGAGGGGGACCCCTGCTCCCGTCTGCGCGGAGCCTCTGCCCCGAGCCCTGCGGGAGGGCGGAGGTTGGCCCCCGGCAGCCGGCGCGCAGGTCCCCTGGCCTGGGGCCCCTCGGGCTGGAGCCTGGAGGACCGCGCTGGGGGCTGCCAGTGCTCGCTGGCTCTGTCCCCGGCGCTGAGCCGCGAGTGGGGACCGCGTGGTCCCGTGCGAGAGGGAGCCGGGGCCGCGGGGTTCAGCGGCGTGGGGCTGGGCTGGGGCCCCTGCTCGGCGGGCGCCTCCCCCAGGAGGGCTCCCGGGCGCTCGGACGTGGCCGCTGCCCTCGCTCCCTCCTTCGGCGCCAGCTCCGGGTAGGAGCCGACGGGCCCGCGCAGCAGCCAGCCCTGGTGCTCGGAGCGGGCGCGGTAAAAATAGCCGCCTTAAAATAAAGGCACCGCCCCCCGGTGCAAAGCGGGAGCGGCTTCCCCGAGAGGCGCTGGGTGCTCGGCTAGGGGGTCCCGTCCCCGCGGAGAGCCGGAGTCAGCCCAGGGTCTGTCTCTCCGGAGCGGGAGGCTCCTAGCCCAGCGGGCCGGTGTGGCACGGAGAGGGCTCGGCTCTGCCAGTCCTGCTGTGGAGGGCAGGGGCCTGGTGGGCAGCTCCTGGGTGCACGTGGTTTGGGGGCGGCAGGGCAGGGGAGCTGGAACCTTTCCCCCATTCCCGGGTGCCAAGGGGAAGGCGAAGGCTGCTGCCGGGACGGCATCCCAGCAGCGTGCAGGCTGGGGGTCTCAGACGACAAAATGTCCTGTACCAGCAGCAGAGAGCAGCCCCTTTCCAGGAGTCTCTGCTCAGCCCCTCCCCCCCTGCAGGGGAAGGCAGCCCCTGCCCAGCCAGCCTCCCCCAGGGCAGCCTGGCTGTCCCCTGGACAAGCATTGACAGCGGTGAGTTAGCCCAGGTTAGGTGGGGACCTTATTGCGAGCTGCTCCCATGTAAACAGCCCCTGCAGTGCACAGGGCAGGGGGGAGCACTGCTGAGCTTGGCTCCCTCCCCTGATCAGACCAGGGAGCCTGTGCTGGGAAAGGCCCCGTCTGGCACTCCACGCTGTCCTGCTGTGGAGTCCCTGCGCTGGCAGTGGCAAGGGGACTCAGGGTGGTCAGGGTGCCGGGCCGTTGTTTGTTGCACACGGAGCATTGGGTTTCGCTGCGTGTTTGAGGGACAGGGAATCCAAGTTGGGTGAAAGTTGCCCAGAGTATTTTTGGGCCCTTGGCAAGAGCCCGCTCCCCATGGTGCCCTCTACTACTCCCACTGAGCATCGCTACCACTGCCGGGTATGGTGCTGCGTAGACACTGCACCCACTCAGCACCCCTGATGCTGTTCAGTCCTGACCTGCTCTCTCTCAACTATCCCAGCCCTGGGCCCCCCAGCCCTGCTGGTGCCCCTCAGTCCCAACCCACAGGCCTCAGCTATCCCAGCCCTGGGCTCCATCGGAAGATCTTCAGTGCAGGAGACCTCTGGGGGCTCTGGAGGTTGTTACATAGTCTGCCCTGCCTGCTCTCCACCCACACGGCCCAGGCCTGCGTGGGTAACAATGGACAGCTTTGTGTCTGAGAGTCCGCAGGCTCTGAGAAAATGCAGGCAGCTTGAGAGACTCCTCAGCCTGTGCCCGGAGCTTGTTCCTGGAGGGTGATTCCACGAGCTTGCCCATCTCAGGGGTGTGGGGCACCCCTATCCAGGGGGCCCGCCTGCTGCAGGATGGGTGAAAGCCTGTCGAACTTGGTGCTGCAGCCCTGGCCATGCATTGGACACGATACCCAGGGGTGGCCTGGCTCTCGGAATAGTCCTGGGGGCGCTGGCAGGGGCCCAAGGGCACAGAATATAGAGCTGGAGGCAGGTGATGGTGGGCAGAGTCTGCTTGGACCAGGTGGAGCAGTGCATGCTGGGTAGCTGCACTCTTTTCGAGCCCCCTGCCCTGGGCCTGGCTGTCTGAAATTTCCCTGACCTGTGACCACCCCCAGCCTAGGGCAGCGGAGCCTGGCTGCAGCCTGCCTGGAAGCTGCTGCCACCCGGCCCCAGATTCAGGAGCGGCTGATGACTTGCCCCGTCTAGCATGCTCCATCGCAGGCTCCCCGCATGAGACCTGGTCTCTCCCACCCCATTGCACAGATGGGGAAGGTGAGGCACAGAAGGGGGAGGGGATTTGCTAGTCAGCGGCATAGCTGGAAACAGAACCCAGGTGTCCTGCTTCCCAGGCCCTGTTTGGCTGGCTCTGTCCTTAAGCAGTAGCCCACTTACCTGTCTGTGGGCCGTGCAAGCAGTAGCCCACTTACCTGTCTGTGGGCCGTGCAAGCAGGAGCAGGGCTGGTCGGGGGCTCTGCTGGGCAGCGAGTGTGAGAGTGCGGGGACTCTGGGTGGCACGGTGGAGGAATCCCCAGGGGCTTGGGGAGACTGTGTGCTGGGGCTGGAAGGGGAATGAGGAGGGGGCTTGCAGGGCGGGTGTGCGAATAGTGCACATGGCCACCGACAGCAAAGGGGCCACATTCCCCAGCAGCTGGGAGAGGATCTTGTGACAGACAGATATCCTCCACCCCACCCCCACACACCTGCCCAGGCTTGTTCTCAAAGCAGAGGGTCCACAGGGGGTGGGATCTGCTCCTCCCTCCCTGGGAAGGGGGTGGGGAGGGGACTGGAGATGGGATGGGGTGGCAGGGGGAGAGGAAGTGTGAGGAGGGGGAGGCAGGATTGTAAACATGACTCTAAATAGAACAGGGATTGAGTGACTCCACTGTAGTATTTATACAATACAGGAATCTCTTCCCCGGCCCTCTCTTGCAGGGAGCCCAGGGAGCTGCTCCCTGGACCTCGATGGGAGGGAGCCCAGGCTGTGGAATGGCCCCTGGGACCCTGATCTGGCCACAGCTTAGCAGCCAAAGGGGAGGGTGCAGACCTGCTGCCCTCGGATGGGACCAGGCAGCGCGCTTGGTCAGGCAATCCCTGGGAAATGTGCTGGCTTCTTCGTGAAGCTAAAGCCCAGTCCCTGGAATCTCCTCTAGCCTCCAGCCTAGGCCATTGCAGTGGGGAGCTTCCCCCTAGAAGGAGGGCTCTGAGCTGCCTGGAGGATCCCTGACTGGAGGTTCCAGTCCCGTGCCCAGGTGCAAACCACCCCATGTTTTCTTGCCCCCCTGCGCCACCCCCTCCCTCAGGGATCTCTCCCTAGCTGGGGTTAGAGAATGTGGGGTTGGTCCTGCCACCACAGACCCCTTCTGGAGACCAGGATAGCCCCCATGCCTGTTCTCTTGAAACCCTGGCTCTCAGTGCTGGGGGCATCCATCCTGCTGGGTGGGGCTGCGGGGAGTGGAGCCCTGCAGAGGTGGAAATGGCTGTCGGGGGCAGTAGAAAGACAGTTGTTATACACTAATTATGTCAGTGTCCACACTGCAGCCGTTCTCCCTACTACACCGACATCACACCTCCACCTCCATGAGAGCAGCAGGGCTTCTGTGGGTGTAGTTAGGGCAGCGCAGTGTCTGTGTAGAGGCTGCTGGCGGCTGTCATTCTTGTCAATTTCACAGCTCCACACAGAGCCATGAGATTGACAAGAAACCCGGGCTCTTGGCTCTACTCGGGGAGCACAGCAGCCTCCCAGAACCCAGGCTGCGCTCGGCGGGGAGCTCCGTGCCTAGAGCTTGGGTGGCTGACGTGCTCCTGGTGGGAAGCAGGGAGCTGAGAGCCTGGGGGGCAGCTGAGTTCCTGGTGGGGAGATCAGTGTCTGGAGCCTGCCATGCTCCCGGCAGAGAGATCCAAGCTCAGGTGGCTGCCGTGCTCCCGGTGGGGGCAGCCAGGCTCCTGGCGGGAAGCCAAGAGCCTGGGCTCTCAGCCTCCGACACTGCCCCTCTTCAGTCGGTGGAAGTGCTCCTGGTGCGGACGTACACTATGGACAGAAGGAGGGTAGTGTGGACATGATCCACTGCAGTAATTGTGTAGACATGCCCTGAGTTACAGTGCCAGAGCCCTGCGGCGGGAGAGCCTGGGCTAGGAGATGTGCTGAGGTCAGGCTTCCAGCTGGCCACCCTCCCCACCACACAGCTCCAACAGCTTTAGGTGGGGTATAGTCTCTCTGGGGAGAGGAAGGCTGGGGAAGCCGGGATCTTATTCCCATCAGGTGTCTCCCAAGGACACCTCCCTCCCCAGAGGTGTTTACTGCCCCCCAACACCCTGCCAGACACTGACATGCTATCCTGCCAGTGTTGGCTTAATGCAGTTCCCAAAGTGGCCAGAGGGGGCGCTATAGAGCAGTGCATGGTGCTGCCCCAAGCACCTGCCTTCTGCTACCGTGGGGGGACTGGCTCCGTGCTGGTGGCTTCAGTGCTGGGCTCTGGCTCACTTGGTTTTAACCAGGAGGTGGAAATGCCCTGCAAGCAGCTCTGGGTGTCGTCCCATAGGCCCCCCGGAGGAGTCTCGGCAAGAACCCACAGCCTGTGCTTGGGGAGCCCTGGATCCAGCTTAGTAACTGGTGCCTGTGCACTCGGTGTGCTGGGTTCTTAATGGCGGCTCGCCTTTGCTGAAAGGTGGCCAGTCCTGGCGTCACCGGCAGATGGAGCCGCCCCATTGGGAGAAAGAGGCTGGGAGCGAAGGTGCCCATCAGGTGGGGGTGGAGTGGGGGAGGAGGTGCACACTGGGAGTCTCAGTTGTTTGCTAAGTGGCAGAGGCAGCTGTGTGTCCGGGAGGTGCACAAACACACCTCTCTTCGGCTGGCCTCTGGGCCTCCCCCCCTCTGCCTGCTCTCCCCTCCTCCTCTGTCTTGCTCGCGTTCTCCTTTGCACCACAGACCCAGGATTCTTGGACCAAGTTAAAGCTGACAGTGGCTGAGAAATATGCCTGGAACTTGGGCTGTAGGAGCCGAGATGTTTTCCAAATGAGGCAGGTTGTCAGAGCGCTCCCGCTTGCCTTCTTGTCAATTGCTGCTTTGAGGAGCCGGGGTGAGGCGGGGCCGGGGCTGCAAGTGTGTCAGAAATGCCATGGAAAAGCCAGTAGTAAATCCCGGGGCTTTGTGAGTGCCTGCACCCTGGCTCTGGGCTCCCAGCCTGCTGGGGATGAATGAGTCAGCTGCGCTGTCCCACTGCACCGCAGAGACTTCCCCATGCAGATCGCTGGGAGAGATGGATGGGGAGCTGCAGACCGTGATGTCATGGCTGTGGGTGGTGATGTCATGCTGCTGATGCCACAATGGGAGGGTAATGTGGGGCTGCCCTGTTGTTCTGGCCAAGCGATGTAGAAAGCTCTGGCCGTGCGTATCGAGGTGCAGCCCAAGGCAGGCTCCTAGCAGCAGCGTTGTCCTTGCCCCCCACATGCCCAGCTCCACTCCAGCTCCCTCCCCCTCTCCCCCAGCACCCTCCTTCACTCCTGCACTTGTCCTCTTCCATGTTAGTGTTTCTGTTATGGTAGCGCCTAGGAACCCCCTGCAGAGCTCCGGGCCCTGTTGTGCTGGGAGCCGAGGGACTAATAGCAAAGCAGACAGCTCCCTCGGCCTCTGCGATGGGGAGGCCATTGAGGGGAATCCGTGGGCACTGGACACCCACTGGCTCCCCTTCATGGGCACGCAGCACAGGCCACCATCTGCCCTTTTGGTACCGCTGCTCCCGCTGTGCCCATCTGCCAAGCCTCCATGTAGGCCCTGTGAGTCGCAGTCCAGCAACAGGAATGCCACACACAGCAGGGAAATCAACCTGGCACACCCGTGGCATGGCCCAGTGCCACCAGGTGATGGCTGGCATGTGGCGTGCTCTCCCGTGTAAGCTGGGCGAGGTGGGGGTACTCGGTGTCACCAACCCCAAGCATTCAAAATCCCGAGCCAGTTGACTAGCTTAAAAATCATGAGACTTTTTATATTGTCTTCTGAGCTTCAGGTTACCCTCTGGTCACGTTTTCTCCACCAACATTCGGGCTAGAAACTCTTTTTTAAAAATGAAAGCAGAGATTCTCAGGTATTCACATGACTCCAGGAGCTGGGTCTTTAAGAGTAACTTCCAGTGTTGTGAGGCTCCTGCTTAAATGGTGAGAGCTGGCGATAATGGATGCAGGGCTGGATTCCCCTCTCACTTGTGTTGGGAGTAAATCGAGAGTAACTCAGAATCTCCGTGGTGTGAGAGGAGAACCGTACCCCTGGGAGTTCTCCCTGCGCTCTCGTCCCCTGGAGAAATGAGGATGATCTCATTGAAACAAACTGCCTGGGGAGGGGGATTCTGCTGCTGACGACCCCAGCACAGCACAGGACAGGCCCCATGGCAGGGTGTAATCCTGCTTGTGTCTGCAGGCTGAAGCCAGACACCCCTTCAGACTAGAAATAAGAGCAAATAAGAGCCTACTGGCCTGGGATGTGGGGGATTCTCCAGCACGTGGCCAGTCTTTCTCCGAACTCTGCGCTGGCTCCACCAGGAGGTCAGGGCGGGATCACGTGGGGAGGCTTCTCAAGTTGTGCTAGGCAGGAGGTCAGACTCCATCACGCTGGTCTCTTCTGGCCTGATGACTCGAGCTGCAGAGGTGTGGAGGAGCGAAGAGGGAACTTTGGTCAGGGGGGAATTGAGGGCAAAGGACCCCTAGCGTCTGAGCACTAACAGGTGTAAGCGAGATCAGGATTGGACCCTTTATCCAGCACCGCCAGGACTCTGATGCCCCTGCTATTCAGCTGTCCACAGGGAGCAGACAGCACAGTTATTGAATTAATGTGTCCCTGTGACTAGCTGCCAGACACCCCTCGGGGACCAGGCCAGGTTCTGGGCCTGGTGTAAATGCCCCAGCTACCGTGCAGTGGCTCCAGTCTGACCCTATGCCAGGGCGAGCAGAGTCTGGCCCTGGCTGCACAGGGAAGAGGGAAGGTCTGATGTCTTGTGGCTGTGGGTGTGTCCTTGTGGCCAGCCTGCCTGTGTGCAGAGAGACACGTACCCCATGGGCTGTGGATGGCAGGGCTGCAGCAGTAGAGTGGGGGGGAGGGGCCGGCTCTGACCCTGACCTTTCACTATAGCCCTGCTGCTCCCAGTCCCCCTTCTGTAGTGACCCCTCCCTGCCGGGAGACCTCCGCTCGCCCCGGGCAGACCCCTGGACAGCTAATGTTTAGTTCTTTCCCAGCTCAGGTCTCGAGCTTTTATAGGTTGCTGCGATGAAGGAGATGCCATCACAGTGCCCGGAAGCAGTGCCTGCGGGGCAGGGGACACCTGGGGGACCAGTGCTTGCCAGCTGGCTTAGCTGGGTCCCTCTGGGGCCCCCCATGCCCATCCCTAGAAAGGCCCTGCTCCAGCAGTGAGCCCACAGAGTGCAGTCACCTCTGTGCCCCACGGCTGTCCCTAGACTGACAGTGGGGGTCCCCTCCCTCCCAAGAGGGAAGGGCCAGCGATGGAGATGGGACCCCTGCTGGTGGGAGGGGGCTGAGGAGAGAGTCCCTTTCACTGTGGAAACTGGGGAGGGGCCAGACTCCTAAAAGAGCGGGGGGGGGGGGCGGATGATGTAGCAGGGCTGGTGCCTACAGAAGATGGGGTGGCGAGCTGTGGGCTTGGCGGTTAAGCTGGGACTCATAGAATCATAGAATCATAGAATCTCAGGGTTGGAAGGGACCTCAGGAGGTATCTAGTCCAACCCCCTGCTCAAAGCAGGACCAAACCCAACTATTCTCCCAGGCATGCCGCCCCTCCTGCCTTGCTGGCTGGTGCGAGGACATTCCTGTGGGCTGCAGGCGTGTGTGAAGAGCGTTTCATGTCAGCCCCCGGTCCCCACCCTTCCCTGTGTGGGCGCTGATCGCCCCTCCATCCCGCTGCCCCCGTGTAGGAAGGGGTTACGCTCCGCCCTGGCTGGGGGCCAGGGAAAGGGGAGGGGAGGAATGTTTGGTGGGCAGGCGAGCTGTGTCAGAGCTTGCCATTCACCTCGCTGAACAGGGCGTGAGCGCGGGGGGGGGGGGGGGCAGAAATTGGAGCAGACGGCAGGGTTTCAGGGGCTTTGGCTGGGGCTGGGGCAACCCGAACGCGGGGCTGAGGAATCCATGGCGTGGAACCTGCGGCTCGGCTGGGGGAAGGAGCACCACATGCAGAAAGGCATTCGTGTGCCACCACGGCTATCCTGCAGCAGCAGCTGCCATGCTGGGCCAGCAGTGTAGCGGTGCAGGCAGAGAGGGAATCTGCACGGATGGGGCGGGGGGGAGCTCGTGGGCTGCACTGGAGGGAGCCGTGTCTTGCTGTGGATTCTTGTTCTCAGCGGCACACGGAGCCGTCTGAGCGCAGTGCAGTCGCTGCGTTTCCAATCGGATTGTTCCGATGTGCAGCTAGAACAGGGATGCCTGGGGAATACCAGGCTCCAGGGGTCCTGTGCTTGGGTCAGGCTGGAAGCCCAGGGCCCAGTGGTAGCTCCCACCAGTGCCATGTGGCCTAGGATGCAGCCTGGGAGCTGGATCTTGGAGCATGGATCCGCTCCGCCCTTGCCAAGAGAATGCTCAGTGCTCCTGCTTTCCTCATTAACCCCCAGACTGGGAGCGGCTGCTGCCGTGGGGGGCGGATTCCATCTCTCTTCCTGAGAATCCACCCAGCACACCTGCTGCCTCGCTTGGGGTGTGGCCACGAGAGCTGGGCACAGTGATTTTGGTGACTAGTGATAGTACATTTGTCCTGCTGGGGTTCTCCGAGTGCCCTCCTCTAGGGTGAAGGGCAGGGCAGGGCAATGGGAAATGCCTTTGGAGGCCCCACTGCTGTGGGTCTGATGTACCCAGCCGAGTGCTGCACCTCTGCCCTGGTGCAGGCTCTGTGTAAAGGCTTGTGGGGAAACCAGGACTCTGTCTGGCTTTTCCTTTGTACACCAAAGGCAAGAGACTCTCTGGTAACAAACCAGCTGAGCCCAGTGCTTGTGAGCAAACCTGGAGTGCAATGGAAGCAAGACTCTCATGGGGAGAGCACAGGCCCTGCCCCCCGGGGCTATGATAAAAGGTGCCGTAAACCAATGAACCCTGTGGCGTGTCTGTATTTCTGACTGTGAGAGAGAGTCATGCCCCTTCAGTAGCGCCTCCTGCTGGCCAGCTCAGGAGAGGCTATGCAAGCTGCTGCAGCCTGGTCTGGCCCCGCGGGGCAGATGGGTGGTCTGGGGGTGTTGTGTTCTTGGCTATGGAGTTATCCAGGATCGCTGTGCAGACTGGAGGGGGCTTGGGAGAATTGGACTTGGCTTTAGTAATTTTGATGGCTAATATCCATGTTTGTTGCCAAACATTTTTTTTCTCTGTTTATTGATTTAAACTTCCACAGGTGCAGGAAGTTATGGGGGCATCAGGCAGTTATTTACTGACAGGCCTTAAGATGCACAAAGTTAAAGCTGCTAAAACACATCAGCATCGCCTGTGGAAACAGACAAAGTAAATAGCCTTAGACCAAACTCTAGCTCACTGGCTGCATTCTTCTTCCTTTGCCTCTCTCTGACATTCGCGTATGATCAATGGAAACGTTTTCCCCTTCTGTGTGCGGTGAAATTAGGGTGACCAGATGTCCCGATTTTATAGGGACAAGCCCGATATTCGGGGCTTTGTCTAATATAGGCACCTATTACCTCCCACTCCCTGTCCTGATTTTTCACACTTGCTATCTAGTCACCCTAGGTGTTAATCTAATCCTTCCCAGCCTGCACATGTGGGGCAGGCCCTGCGGGCAGGCTGGGTGCACCCGGGGCAGGCTGAGGGATGCGTGTGTCCAGGCATCTCTAGCTGAACTGGGAGCTCAGGGCTTGGGGGGGACTGGTGCCGTATGGAGCTCCCCAGCCCCCAGAGCTGTCTGCTCTGCCCTCCCCTCCCCTCCTCATCTTTCCTCCCCTTCTGCCCCTGCTTTGATGTTGCTCCTGCTGCCAAGGCAGGCAGGCAGCTGCCTCTGGCCTTTGGAGGTGGTGGTGTCTGTCTCAGCCGGCTGCACCCACCTCCCCCCAAATCACGGTGACACCCATGAGAGGCCCTTGGCAAAGGCTGATGAATCCAGAGTTGGTTTGTGAGAGAAGCGACAGCAGCTGTGGCCTCTGGGGTGTGGTGAGTTTGTCAGGCCTGGGTTGAGCTCTGCGCACACGCTGCTCGCTGGCTCAGAACCACCAAGGCCTGGAAGCTATCTAGCGCCTGCTCCAAAGCAAACCTGGATGGACTTAGGGCTCAGACCTGCCTGCCCCAGGACCCCCTCAATCAGCCAGGGGTCTGAGCCTGCCCTTCTTCTGGGATAATGCACATGCCGGGTATTTCTGTGGCCTCTCGCAGAGCTTGGCGAAGGAGCCCTCATCGCTCTGCTCACAGCCACTTACTGGGTTTGCTGGGAAGAGAATCCTGGAGTCCTGGCACCCAGTCCCCTGCTCTGACCACTAGATGCCACTGCTCTCCCAGAGCTGGGAAGAGAACCCAGGAGTCCTGCCTCCCAGCTCTCTGCTCTAGCTGCCCTTGGAGGTGGGGGATGGGTCCTTGCGATGGGTGTTTTGTGCCAGCTGTTGGAGTCCATGCAGGATCCTCCTACCCTGCTGGGCCGTGTTCCTGGTCACAGAGTTAACGATAAAACCAACTCCCTCTGCTTCTTTCTCCATGGGCATTTCCTTCCAGGTCACATAGATTTCCAGGGAGGATCTCTCCCCCGCAGCCCCATGGCCAGCTGGTCCCTGGCATCTGATCCGGGTTCCTCTAATCTCTCCGGCACATGGACTCTGCCAACTCTTTGGCCAGCACCCAACCCTCTTGATCCCTGCACCCATGGCCCTTGCCCCGGGTGGCTCTTCCCAGCACCTCTTTGGGCCACACGGTGGGTTTAAGACCACTGAGCCATGGTCGCCGTGCAGCCTGTGTGCCCTCCTTCCAGCCTTCCTCACCCCTGCATACAGGGGCTGCTTGTCCTCCCTCCCCTCCCAGCATCCTTGGTGCCTCTCCAAAGGCCTCACTGGGGCAGGGTGCCCATTGGCTTGTGGGATGTGGTTGCAAGTGTCCGAGCAGGTGCGTTAGTGGGGAGGGCAGGGATGGCACTGCCCAGCTCCCCAGAGAGCGGTCAGAGACCTCTGCCAGCTTCACGCCCCCGGGCAGACTGAGCAGGGCTGGGGGAGCCTGATGCTGTTTGTGGTGCAAACTTTTGAGGCTGATGTGGGGGGCAGGGGTGAGGGCAGCTTGGCAGCCAGCAGGAATCCCGGGGCCTCTGAGTCACCCGAGCAATGTGCCTAACTCATCCAGAGGAGTCGCTGCGGAGCAGCACCAGCCCCTGCCATGCCCCTGCCCCCACCTCGCCTTCAGAGCCAGCAAGCTGAGTCCTGCTGGAGCCATGGCATGGGCACTCTGTCCCTGCACAGAGCTCCCCACTGGTCCTTGGCTGGATCCAACCTTACTGGGCCCCATTTCCACTGGGAGCCTGGACTGGTTTTCTAGGACTCCAGGGTTCTTTTTAGCTTCCCCATCTCCAAGGGCAGCTAGAGCAGGGCCCAGCAGTCAGGACTCCTGGGTTCTTGTCCTGGCTCTGGGGGGCGAATGTGATTGGGGGGTAGAGCAGGGTGGTCTGGGAGTCAGGACTTGGGTTCTCTTCCCAGCCTGGAATGTTTAAATTCAAAGGGTCCAATCCTGCTCCTGCTGAACTCAATGGGGCTTTTGCCACTGACTGCAGGGTGAGCAGGAGCAGGCCCCCCTCAGGCCGCTCCAGCATATAGCGTGAGCCCCTCGTCTGACGCACGCCCAGACGCTGGACTGTTTGTTTTGGTGATGTTAGGGGCTTTCCCCCCTTCTTTCGCCACAGCCAGCGGCTGCTATTTTGAGTGAGTGCAGAGAAGGAGCTGTGGATAAATGAGGTAACGTTGATCTGGGAGGAATGTGCTAAGCATGGGGCCGAAGCCTGAGGCAGAGAATAGCCTCGTGGGCAGCTGAGACGGAGCCACGCTGTGGCAGGGCGAAGGGAGCACACCGGAGCTGGGGGAGCTAGCAGGGAGCTAGGGGCGATTGCTTTGGCCATGGGGCAGGGCTTGGCCTGGGGGCCCTGGGCTGAGTGCTCTGAGCTGCTGTGGGTCCAGGGCGGGGGCTGAGTTCTGCTCATGCAGGGCTGTTGGGGCTGGTTCTCGGTGCTGCCCTGTGGAGATCTGGGATTGAGGCCCAGCCGCTGGGAGAGCTAGTTGTTTAGGGTCAACGGGGGTGTGTGTGGGGGGGTGCTCCATGGCGCCCTCCCCAGCTGGATGAGGCCTATTGCCAAGGGACCCTGTCTGGGTAGCTTTTCGTAGCATTTGTGCTGCATGGTGGAGGATCCTTACTGGCCCCCCTGCTGCCAAAGAGACTTTACAGGGCAGACACCGGCTCGGGGTGTGACTGGGATGTGAGGGCACCATGCGCCCTGTGTATGGCCCAAGGCGAGATGCCGTGAGGTTCCCTGAAGCTAGACGGGGCCTGGCCTGACCCTGGTGGAGAGGGGCGGGGCGGGGGAGCTAAAGTGGCACGTTGGCCTGTCAGCCATCCACCTGCTGAGCTGTCAGTGGGGCAGGACTGGCGTATGACCTGGGGCAAGGGGCCCTTCCATGCCTGTGTCACGTGGGTTGGTGCATCGCACGGACAGCCTGGTGTGCAGATTCCAGCCCGAGTTAGTTCCACTGTGTGTGTGAGTCCCGCGTTGCACCTGCCTTGGACCCAGCCCTGGACTGGCGTCAAGAGCCTCTGACTCATGCCTCTAGGGAAACGGCCAGCCCAGCTGGACAGCGCTTTCCAGCTCCCAGAGTTTTGCCTTTCCCCCCATTGTTTCACTGTCACTAAGGAGATTTGATAACACAATCCTGCCCCTTTGCTGGCGCCTGCCGTCCAGGGGTCTCCAAGCACTACACAGATGGGAGTGACTCGCTCCCCCCAGAGGGGGTGATGGGGAACTGTCACCCCCGTTTCACACCTGGGGAAGCTGAGGCCCAGGGTTGCACAGCAGGTCGGACACAGATCTGGGACGAGGACCCAGGAGTCCTGATTCCCAGCCTTGTGCCTTCACCATGACCTCATGCTGAAAAGCCCTTCTCTCCCCGCCCGCCCCGACACCAGCTGGACCCGGAGACTAGTCCTGTATAAAGGAGAACCGGCTGGGCCAGGCTCCTGGGCAGGGAAGCCTCTCTGCTCCAGTGCAGGTAAGCTGAGAGAAGCGGCTGGGCGTGGCCCTGTTCCCTGGTGCCCTGTGAGGACTGAGCAAAGTCAAGGGAGCCATTGAGAGATTGGACAGTTATAAAGCTTCGTGCACTGCAAATGTGGCAGTGGGGGCTGGGAGTGGGAAGAGCCGGGTGTGTGATACCGCTGGGTCTCGCCGAAGTGCCAGCATGCTATCGCTATTGGCCTGGCCTCTCGGTGCTGTACGGAGATGAGGCCAAAGGCCCCCACCCTGCTGCTGTGAAATGCTGTTCTGATATTGCCAGGGCTGAACACACATTGCAAAGCCTCATTTCAGCAAAGCAGCGAAGCGTGTGCATCCGGCCATCCCTCTTCAGCAAAGCGCCGAAGCACACGCATCACCTAAAGCGCATGCGTCGGTGCTGTTCCGAAGAGTGGCGGACTGCTGCTCCAGACATGGCAGTGCAGCCACTGGCCGTCAGCTGCAGCGGGGTCCGTGGGGAGCTTGTGGGATGAGCCGTCGGCGGTGTTAGGAGAGAGCCAGAGACAGGCAAAGGTTCAGAGCATGTTTGGAGACTCCTGCTTGATGCCGTTGCTAAGTCTGAGCTAAGACCTACTGTTGCCGAGCGGGCTGCACTGATCAGAAACGATACAGCAGCCATATCCGTCCCCACACACAGCCACGCGAAAGGCACGGGAAGGCTGCAGAATCGAGCACTCGAGTTAAAAGCGCCAGGACTAAGCTTGTCTATGCAACCCTAATTTGGTCCCCTTGTACTTATGTATTCTGGTATAGTGTGTAATGCCGTGAATGTGCTGTGTTCTCCACAGCACCCCCTCGCCCAGTGCACAGGAGACACAGCGCTCTCTGAACGAGCAGCTAGGCGATATTTCATTTTGTCTTCATTGTTCCGGGTCTGGCCCCAGGCCTCATTTACTGCACACTGCTCAACCCCTGCTCTGAAGACCAAATTTATTTCCTCCTGGGCTTTTCTGTGGCTCTCATCGCAGTATTTATTCTCTGAGTGCTTCCCAAGGAACGGATGTCAATGAAATTATTTTCCCAGCACCTCGGGGGGCGTGTCACGATCCCTGTTTTGCAGACGGGGAGCAGAGGCACAGAAAGATTGAGGTCAAAAGCAGGGGTGCTACAGACCACAGCACAGCTGTGGTTCATCCCCAGGGCAGGTCTCTGTGCACTGACTGAGGCAGGGGTGCTGGGGAAAAACTAGTGTGTGATCATGTTATCAGGAGCCTTCGCCCCAGGGGGGCAAAGGGAAGAGGCAGCCTTCATTCCAGCGTTTTCTGACTTTGGGCTGCTTGGCTTTGCAGCCTTAATACCCTTGTCACATGGTCTCTTTGGCTGTGATCAGTAGAATAATGGTTTGCAGGTGGAATTTGATGAACGTTTGAGGAGCACATAGAAGACTTGGGCAAAACACTGGCTGATAAAGCAAGGCCCTGAGCTTTCCTTGGGGTAGACATTCATTAAGATCCGGGGAACTACAGGCCAGTCATGGAGCAGGTCCTCAAGGAATCAATTCTGAAGCACTTAGAGGAGAGGAAAGTGATCAGGAACAGTCAGCATGGATTCACCAAGGGCAAGTCATGCCTGACTAACCTAACTGCCTTCTATGAGGAGATAACTGGGTCTGTGGATGAGGGGAAAGCAATGGATGTGTTATTCCCTGACTTTAGCAAAGCTTTTGATACAGTCTCCCACAGTATTCTTGCCGGCAAGTTAAAGAAGTATGGGCTGGATGAATGGACTATAAGGTGGATAGAAAGCTGGCTAGATCGTTGGGCTGAACGGGTAGTGATCAACGGCTCCATGTCTAGTTGGCAGCCGGTATCACGCGGAGTGCCTGAAGGGTCGGTCTTGGGGCCGGTTTTGTTCAATATCTTCATTAATGATCTGGAGGATGGCGTGGACTGCACTCTCAGCAAATTTGCAGATGACACTAAACTGGGAGGAGTGGTAGATACGCTGGAGGGTAGGGATAGGATACAGAGGGACCTAGACAAATTAGAGGATTGGGCCAAAAGAAACCTGATGAGGTTCAACAAGGACAAGTGCAGAGTCCTGCACTTAGGACGGAAGAATCCCATNGGGGGTTGGACTAGATACCCCCTGAGGTCCCTTCCAACCCTGATAGTCTATGATTCTATGATTCTATGAAGAAGAAAAGTAAATAAATAAATAAATGAAAATGAAAAACAAAAGCCACAGAAAATCTGCAGCCAGGAAGATTCTGGAGTGTTTTCATAGAATCATAGAATCATAGAATTTGAATGATTTTCCTGGATGTGCTTTCATGTGCAGGTGTTCTTTCCTCCCCAAAGTTGGCCTGGAGAGGGGCTATCCAGCAGAAATCTTTCCAGCTCATTTATCACCAGAAATAAAGATTCTGGGCTCTAAGCTGGGCAGGGCATTGTGATCGCTATATTGGGTTTGGGAAGGAATTGTCCCTAGGTCAGATCGGCAGAGACCCTGGGCTGTTTCCGCCTTCCTCTGCAGCAGGGGGCCGGGTCACTTACTGGTTTGAACTAGAGTAAATGGTGGATTCTCTGTCTTGCTCAGCCAGAGGTTAGGGGCCCATTCCAGGAGTGTGTGCGTGAGTTTCTGTGGCCTCTGATGTGCAGGGGGTCAGACTAGATGATCATGATTGTCCCTTCTGGCCTGAAAGTCTATGATGCCAGAGTGAGTCTGACTTCCACTGGCTGGGCTGGCTCAGCAGCACTGCCAGGGCGAAGAGCAGTGAATGCTTGTATTGAAACCCTCCAGCCAGCTGCCGAGACACCGGGGAATGCCCCGAGGAGCAGATCTGCTGGGTGAGATGTGGCCAGATCTGCCCTCTAATACAGACCCCATCTGGCCTGAGCAGGATTCACGTATGCGGCAGCAGCAGCTGTGTGGGGCAGGGGTGTGGGGGGGGGGGGGGAAAGGATGAGCTGCCCCCCACTGAACACCTGAGTTTAAGTTCCACCCTCCTCCTGCCCCAGCGTAAGTTACGTGTTCCCCTGATTCAGCCACTTCTCCGAGCAGCGCCTGGCACCAGGGGTGGGTGTACCCGGGCGCTGGCAGCCCCATCGCTGTGCCTAGGGCACTTGTGGAAGAGAAGGTGCCCCCCCTCACCCCCCCAGCATGCAGCAGCAGAACCGCTTAGCACTGGCTGCAGCTCAGGGAAGGTCCCCACTGTGTCTCTGCTAGTCCTGTCTGGGTGCCACTCTCTGGGTTCTGCCTGGGCTGCCTCTGCCCAGCACCAGTCCCACCCCGTGGCATTGGCCAGGCCTCTTCTCTCTTCCCTCGTTTGCCCCTGAAAGGGAGATTAGGGTTGTTGTGACTGGGGTCAGTGGGCACTTTGCCCATTCCCTGAGTGCTGGTATCTAGGTGCCAAGTATTTGCTGTCTGCACTTGGCAAAGCCCTGAGCCTTGGCCCCAGGCCCAAGAGAACAGGCCATGTCTGGCATCCTCTGATAGCAGAGGAGATGATATCTCACCTTTGCCAGTGCACCACCTCTGCTGAGCGCTTGAGGCCTGATCCTGCCAAATGCTGAGAGCCTTCCTCTGGGTGCTCAGCACCCTGAACTCCTGGCTGTCACAGCAGCAGTAGGGCAGGCTGACTGGCTTAGCTGGTCTCTGCTGCACAGTATATCGTTGCGTGTCGATGGCCATTCCCACCAGTGCTGCCAAGCTACTGTAGGAAACAGGGAAGGAAACACCTGTAATGCTGCTGAAATCCGCTGGCCTTGGAGGACAATGAGTGAGCGGTTGCTAGGGCTAGGAGTTGGTTGGTTTGCTTGGGAGTGGAGATGCTATTAATAAAGGCACGGGTCTATTTCTGGCTGAGCTAGGCTGCTAGGCCACTAATTTTGTTCTTGTCTATTGAGTGTGTTTGGAACGTCAGCATAGACTGGTGCATGAGCCAGAGAGGTGCTGCAGCCCTCTGGGGTTGGAGAAGAACCTACCCCCAGGCCCTCAAAGGTATTTAGGCACTAAATCCCATTGAAATCCATGGGAGTGAGGTGCCGAAATACACAAAGCAGCTAAAGGAAGGAGCATTGCCCATTATACAGATGGGGAACTGAGACTCAGAGAAATCAGAGCCAGGAACCAAACCCTGCTGTCCCGAGCCCAGTCTAGTCAAAGGGCCGTCCGTTCCAGCAGTGACTCGTCACTCAGCAAAGCCTGTAATAAACAGATGTATTGAAGAAAAGGCTGTTTCCTCTCCTGAATCCTGCACAGCCTCTGTGCACCACCCTTCGTGTTCCCAGGTCGGTGGGATTCCAGACCAAGGGAGCTGAGAGGTGTTTGTAAATGGACAGATTTTCAAAAGAGACGGGCACCCGTCCTGTGCTGAAAATCTAGCCACGGGTTTGGGAGCCGTGCTCTGGGGCAACCTGGGCTGTTTTCTCCATTTCGTTAACAGCTATTGAAAAATCATTGGCCAGTGAAGGTTGACAGGTCACTGTGAATCCTAGTGCGATTCCACATCCAATACCATCCCCCAGGGGCGGGGTGGGAAGATATCTCTCTCTCTCTCTCTCTCTCTCTCTCTCTCGCTGTATAACCTGCCAGTATGATGTAATGGGAAGGGAACATCAGAGCTGTCTTTTGACCAAATGAGAAACCATGATCACCTCCTAAGGTGAGCTTGCAAACGTAAGAGGTGGTTGTAACTCTCCTGGCTCTGCTATTATGTCAGCTCGAAGGAGCTAGAATTCCTTTTAATTCCCTCATAACTAGCTCAGATATCTTCCTTTCTGGGGTGAAATTTTGCCCTAGCTGGGCCCATCCAAAGGTGAACTTCTTCAGAAAGTTTGGAGAAAATCCACCCAGTCAATTACCAGTTCCACAAGTGCACGTGCCCCTTTAACGAGGCTTGTGCTGGGTTAGCAGCTCGGCTCCTGTGCATCAGGCCTCTGCAAGGAGGTGAGGCTTTGATGGGGTGGAAGGGACTGGGCTGGCAAATGAAAAAAGAGCCCAAACTGGAATACTGCACCTGGGTACTTTGTCACTTGTATTTTCAATTGCTGGCAGCTTTATTTCCATTTGTAGCAGCAGATTTCTCTGGTGAAATCTGTAGGGAGTTTAATGAACTAACCCACTTTTCAGTCACTAAAAAGAAAGGCTCCTTTTAACAATGAAAACAGGCCGTGGTTTCCTGCTTGTGTAACGCAGGGACAGGCCTTGGCTTGGATGGCGATTCCCAGACTTTTGGGGGGATTAAGGGGCATGATGTCATTTCAGTAGGACTTGGAGGAGTCAGGGTCCCTAGGGGCCAGGTGCTGCAGAGATATGTGATGGGAGGCAGTCCCTGCCCCCAAAGAGCTCTCAGTCTCAATAGAAAGGCGAGGCCAAGGTGTGGAAGAGAAATATGGGGAAATACTGCTGGGAGTGGGGGTCTGAGAGGGGAAGTGACTTTCCCAAGATGAGTGGCCGAGCTGGAGTAGAATCCAGGTGTCCTCCTCCCAGTCTGGTGCCATGTCTTCTAGGCCACCCTAGGCAGCGAGCCCTGTCCCATGCCGTCAGGAGCCTCTGGTTGATCTCAGCAGCAGCTGGGTCAGGTCCCTAGGCTATAGCTGTGGAACTGGTGGGGCAGTCAGGCTCTCCTGGGCGGCTTTGAGGCTCCTGCAGTGCTGTCAGGGCAGCGCCAGGCTGGGTGCGGACGGGATGTTCCCTGGGCAAGGGCGCGAGATTCCGAGGTGGAGCTGGGGGGAACGAAAGAACTGTCCTGTTTCCGGTAACCTGAGTCCGAACGAGGCAGCTTTTCCCCTTGAGGCTCCTTCCCTCTGCTCTCCCGGCTCTGCCCTGGCAGCCTCCCCCTCGCCTGCCCCATGACAGGTGCGTGAGTGATCACTGGAGCAGGCAGCTCTGATTCCCAGAGCTCCTTCCTTCCCTGCCCAGGATCTGTGCTGCAGAGTCCTGGCAGAGGGCGGGCTGGCTGATTCCCTGTAGCACCCTGCTTGCTAGTGCTCCAGCCAGGGCCTGATCCTGGGGGGAGCCAAATCCCACAAACTCCCATTGGCTTGAGTGGAAGCAGGCCCAGACCCGGTAACTTCAGCAGCAGGTACTGAGCCCCGTGCAGGGTCAGGCCTGATTGCAGCTGGTGGGACTCCGAGAGATCCTGCTGCCTGTTCACCTTCTCTCTGCCACTTGCCATGCCAGCCGGCCCAGCGTGTGGGGCGGGGGAGGGGGGTATTTGCACTACAGCCCAGGTCTGCGCAGCACTAGGGGGTTAGCAGCCAGCAGCCGCTTGGGGAGAATGAGCCCACAGCTCAGGGTGAAAGGGGCATGGTGATAAGGGTGCAACCATGCCCAGCCTGCTCTTTACTTAGGAGCAAACAGCTTTTGGGACCAGCCAGAGGTGCTGATCCTAGGGGTCAGTGCTGCTGAGTGTGATCCCGCAGACCTCAGTTACAATGCTGCTGCGGGGTGGGGGTCTGGGAGGGGGCACTGCTGGGAGGGGGCGCTGCTGGGAGGGGGTGCTGCTGGAGCGGGCTGGGAGGGGACATGGCTGCTGCTGGGTGGTGGGGGTCATGAAGGGGCACTGCTGGGAGGGGGACTCCTGAGGGGATGCTGTTGCTGCTGGGTAGAGGGGTCCGTGAGGGGTACTGCTGAGTGGTGGGGGGCTGTGAGGGGACCCTGCTGCTGCTGCTACTGGGGGGGAATGGTGAGGGGGCACTGCTGGGTTGGAGGGGCCATGGGGGTGCTGCTGGGTAGAGGGGTCCGTGAGGGGTACTGCTGCTGTAAAAGGGACCTTTGGGCTCCTGATTTTTATCCCTTTGCTGTCTCAGTCACCGGCTCTCCCCCTCGAGCCAGGATTTCGGTGCGTTCCTGGCCAGCTCCCTCCACCCGCTCCCTGGCTTCAGGCCTGGCTGTGAGGCCTGGCTGTGGCTAGCCCTGCACAGGGTGGGACCCAGGCCTCTGACGTCTCTGGGTTAGGCTCAGGCGGGACATCTGCAGCGTGGCACCGGGGGAGGGGTGGGTAATTCCTTCCCACACACTGGATCCCCCACCTCCCCTCTGCCGAGAGCCCCAGATCCCTGGCTCATAGACAGCCCGTGTCTGAGGCCGGCTCCTCTTGCCTTGGGGGACTGGAGCACAGAGGCCCATGGGCCTGCTCCAATGGGGCAGCTGCTCGATGCTTTCTCATAGTCAGTTTTGGGGTCCATCTCTGGGCCCTTATCAGCCTCGGCCCTTCCCCTACTCACAGCACCCCCGGCCAGGGAAATGGGCAGGCCAGTTTGGGGGTGATGGCTGTGCAAGGGCCTCTCCCTGCAGCTGGGCAAGATGGAGTTAATTCTCTCTAAGCTGCCCCAGACTTCCCCCCACCCCCCGCCTGTAGCTTCCCCATACCCAGTGCCCAGGAGCAGTTTCCCCTGCTGTGGTTTCAGCCCATCGCTACTCCTGATGAGGGAAGTTAACTGACCGGGGCTGTTTATAATCTGGCCCTGCTGTGGGCTGGGATCGGAGCAGAGGCAACGGGCTGAGAGGGGTCGACTGTGTCCCAGCTTAGAGGAGAGACTTCTAATGTGACCCTCGGTGCTGCTGGAATTGACTAGGGGGGCGCTGCGATGCAGGGAGCAGCGTGGGGGGCTCTGCAGGGGGCGCTCTCCAATGCCCTGCAATGATAGGGGCTGCAGGCAATGGTGTAGGGGCACGATAGGGGACGCTTTCCCCAGTGCAGCGCTGGGGGCGCTGTGCTGCTGGAGCTGCTGTCTGATGGCTGAGGTGTAAAACTGAAGCAGGGTCTTGCCAGGCTAAACTGGCAGCGGCTCGACAGCTGGTGGGGTTGGTTGGCCCCTTTAAAAGGCAATGTCCCTCCTGCACCCCTGCGAGCAGCTTCAGTCCGGCCAGGCTGCCCTCCCCTTGCAGGCAAGGCTCTGCCCCGTTAGAGGCACAGCGCTCTGGCCGCTGAGTGACGAGGCAGCAGAGCACAGTGGTGGGGCTGTGGGTCAGTGACCCCGTGGCCTCGGCTAGGGGGCGGAAGGAGCCCAGCTCCGGATTCTCGCCCCATCCCTTCCCGCAGCGGCATTCTCTGCCTGGCCCTTGGGATGGATGGTTTGTCCCGCAGGCCCTGCTCCTCGGGGCGTTGGGTGGACAGCAGGGCCAGGACAGGGGCCGGGCCTAGTTTCCAGAGCCCAGGGCCGCCCAGAGGATTCAGGGGGCCTGGGGCAAAGCCGGGGAGCTGCGGCGCTTGTACTCACCCAGCGGCGTGTTGCTCCGCGTCTTTGGCAGCACTGAAGGGCCCCCCACTGCCGAAATGCCGCCAAAGACCCGGACCGCCGCTGGGTCAGGGCTCATGGGGCCCCTGTGGGGCCCGGGGCAAATTGCCCCTCTTGCCCCCCCCTCTGGGCGGCCCTGGCCCAGCCCTCCCCTGGCCAGGGACAGGTGGGCAGTTCTGTGCCTCCCATGGACCCAGAGCTGGGGGCAGCCCAGCCCCCACTGCCCACTCAGTGCGACTGCAGGCCCTTGTGGGGTCCTCTGAGTGTGGCTCTCACTGGGGCTGGAATAGGCTCAGGCCTGGGAGTTAGACTCTCCTCAGCCCCCCACCAGAGCACAGGGTGCCCCTATCCCAATGGGAGCTGGTGGCAGGGCACCGTCCATCCTCCTTAGCACCCAGCCTGAGGGGGGGCTATTCCAGCAAGTAGGGGAGCAGCAGGAGAGGGGGAGCCTTCTGCAGCCACTCCCCTCAAACATCCCCCTATGTCCACCCTTCCCTGGGCAGGACCCTTCCTTGACCCGACACCCTGCCCCCTCACCCCACGCTCCTGTCCTGTCCTCCCACTCCCTTCCCCTCTCCATGGGTTGCATGGCCGGCTCAGACTGCCGGGGGTCGGGGGGGGGGGGGCAGGAGCCCTGCCACGCCCCAGCCTGCCGCAGGCTTGCAGGGTATTTTGGGCTGGGCGGGCCAGCAGGGAGACAGGTTATTTTGGGGATGCTTTGGGCTGATCCATTTTCAGCAGCACTGAGCTCTGCCCCTCCCCCCACCCTGAATGTCAGAGCAGCGTGACTCGGGGGGCCCATGGGCCCCTCCCTTCTCCCCATATGGGCCCCTCCCTTCTCCCCATATGGGCCCCTCCCTTCTCCCCATATGGGCAGAGCTGGGGAGTCCAAGAGGGGGACAGCCAGCTCAGATGCGCCCCCTTCTGGCAGCGCTTCCCTCCCAGTGATTGATACCCCCTTCCTGCCCGGCAGGGACAGATGGGAGGCATCGCCCCATGTGCTTGGTGCCAGCGCTGGAAGGTTAGTCCTGCTGGGCACAGTTGCATCTCCTGGGTAGGTCCCCAGACCTCTCGTGCCTTTCACCCTGAGCTGGCAAAGAGACGGCTGCAGGGCCGTAGGACTGGGAGGAATGGGGCAGAGCGGGTGCTGAGGGTCAGAGAGGTGAAATCCTCAACCCAGAAAAATGGGGGGATTTATCCCCCAATTTCTGCCTGTGTCTGGGGAGTGGAACCTGGTTGGACTCTGGGAAATGGGCAGGGGAGAGCGGCCCTGGGATGGTGGTTGCTGAGCTGCTTTCCCCTGCCAGTAACAGGATCGCTGCCAGGTGCAGTGCCAGGCCTGGACCAGCAGAGGTGTTGGGGGATGGGCTAGCTGGGGGGCTGATGGTTGGCACTGAGGGGCACCGCCAGAGCTGGGCAGGCAGAGCTGGGCTAGCAGAGCTGGTCAGGAGCTGAAATAAATAACTGGCTCTCAGTCCTGCACCCCGCAAATCCCCAGCCACGGGCACAGGGTGGGGCCAAGCGTGTGAGAAGCAGCGGGGTAAAGGCAGGGCCAAGTGGGCCAGGTTTGCTGCTGATTCACAAACCTCTCCTGAGTTTGCCAAATCCCTGAGCCGCCCCCAGCCACATTCGCTTCATTCCTGGAGCCCCCCCACCCCGATCTAGAACTAGAACCACTGTCCACACACAACTGATGGACCTGGACCAGCCCTGACCCCACCCCAGTCTGCTCCCCTGCCAGCCCGATTGGCTTGCACAGCCAGGTCCTGAAGGGGCAGCTCTCCGGAGGGTTCTCACCTGGCACCAAACCTGGTGCATGGGCCAGGCCATGCGCCCACTCTGGGCTGGTGAGAGGGCTTGGGGGGGTATATGAGCCAAACCGAGACCCTTTGGCCCTGGAGAAGGGAGCGGGAGCTATGGCAGCGAATGGCAGTGAGGGAAGTGAAGGGGAAATAACCACAGATGCTATGTTAGCAGAGCTGGGGATGTGGGGACAGCAGGGGCTGCAGGTCAGGAGTGAAGGGCGCTGGCAGAGCCATGGGGTGGAGAAGGTCAGGATGGGAATAGCAGGGGGGTATGGGTAGGGATTGAGGGGCACCGTCAGAGCCGTGTGTGGGTAGAGCAGGACTGTGGTAGCAGGGGCGGTGGGGCGAGCAGCCCTGTAACGTGAGTTGGAAAATGCTGGGCCGGAGAATGGGCAGGTTTTTCTGGTGGTGAACGAGGGGGAGTTTCTGGGAAGGCTGCAGAGACTGGCAGATTTTGGGATGAGCAACAGGCCGTTACAATTACCCTGTGAGCAGCTGTGATGATTTAGGTCCTGCTGGTCCCCAGAGCCAGCTGCACCCAGCAGCTCAGCTCCAGGCACTTGGAAAATTGGTTGTAATTAAGTGGTTATTGGGCCCTGATCCAGACCCTGGCTGGTGGGGCAGGGGGAGGGCAGGTTGGTGGGAAGGTGGGGCCTGATCCAGGTCTCTGGATGGGGGGGTGGGATGAGGGGGATGGTCGGGCTCGGCTGGGGGTTGGTGGGGCGTTTCGCCATTGATTTCAGGCTTGAGCACCGTGCTATGTGTGGGGCCCCTCATCCTTGGCTGGCTGCAGCTTAGGAAGCTCAGACGGGCTCTTCCAGAGGCGGCAGTGGAGCAGAGGTTTCCTGTAGCTCCTGCGATCGGGCCCTGTGTTGGGAGCCGTGGGGCCTGGGTTCTGGGGCGGGGAGATCTGGTCGGGGCCTGCTCTCCGGCAGCCCTTGCCCTGGTGAGCTGAAATAGGAGTTTGCCTCCCTGCTGAGAGTCAGGTGTTCAGTGGCCAGCGCCGGATTTCCGAGGCCCCGAGCACTTTGTTTCCTGGTGCTCGGCTGGGGGCTGTCAGTGACCGGGACGATTCCGAGGCACAGGACTGGCATTCGGCAGCCGGGGTTGGTTTTTCAGCTTGATTTCTGAAGTAGAGTCAAACGGCAGGAGCTTCTCCCAGCTGGGCTAGAATTTGGGGGGGAGGGCGGGGGGGGCTGCACCATTGGGGGCAAAGGGAGCAGTTAAGGAGGGTGAGGACGCTGCAGGGAAGCTCCATGATTTCTCTGTGCCAGCCTTCAGCACAGCGGGGGTGGGAGATGCCTGGACCCCCCCCACCCCCCCCGACCAAAGAGAGGAGTTGGCACAATGCGGTGGGTTAGAGAGCGGCAGATCGCCAGCAGCTGCTGGGACGGGTGTTGGGCGATGCCGGCCAAGTGTTCTGAGTGGCTGTCGCTGAGATCAGGGGATGTGGCAGTGAAGCGGGGGGCTGGTGGGCAGCGACCCTGGGTACACTGCCTGGGATCTGCTCAGGTGCCCTGACGGCCATGAGCTGAGAGTGAAACCGACACGGCTGCTAGGAGGGCAATCCAGGCCGGGGCATGGCATGGGCTGCCTCAGGCGGGCGCTAACAGGGCAGTTCCTGTGTGCTTTTAGCGGGGGAAGGGCGGTGAGCTCTGCGGCTTTGCCAAGGATTGTGGCGCTGGCTGATGGGAGGATGCAGGCGGGTTAATCCAGTCGCCCTCTGGGCGGGTTCCTGGCCCTGCCTCAGCAGCGCTGGTGCGGCTGCTGTTGGGGCAGACTGGCCTGGCTGGGCCCCTGGCTGGGCCCCTGGCTGTCCCCTCTGGCAGGTCCCGCCCCACGTCTTCCTCCGCCCGTCCTGGGTCGGGCTTCAGGCTGCCTTGGGGCAATTCAAGGAGAACCCTCCAACCCCCTGGCCTGGGCCCTCCTGCCCATCTGGCAGGGGTGCTGGTGGAGCAGGGGGCAGTGGTTGGAGACGAGTGGCGAGCCGGGACACGCAGGGGGGGTTGGATGTCTGTGTTTGGGGTGGGGGCCCTCTGCTAGTCCCTGCTGAACCGCCTGCTGGCTGGTGCGCTCTGTTCCGAGCACAATTTCAGGAAGTGTCTCATTCCTGCCCAGGCCTGGGGCGGGGGCAGGGGCCTGGTGCTGCCCGGAGCTTTAAATAACCCCTGGGCCGGCTCTGAGGCTTGGGAATAGCTGCCATTGTTCTGGTGGCGGAGGGGCCCTGGCTCCCACATGGGGCCAGGCTTTCGGGGGCTGATCTCTCCCGGGGGAGCCCCCATCCTCATCCTTTCCTTGGGGCGACTTTCCTGCAGGGCCGGCGAGTGGGATCCAGGGGGGCCGTGGGGGTGCTGTGCATGGCACATGGTGCATTGGGGTACATGGGTGTGACTCGCACTCTGGGGCTGAGGGGGGCGTATGGACAGCAGGTCCTGACTTCCTATCCCCTCTCCTGGGGGTTTAACACCCTTCTGCCTCTCTGGCGTGTCAGTTACACTCCCTTGCACCTCCATGTACATCAGCTCGGCTGTCAGGCCAGGCCCTGGATGGTGACCAGGCTGGAGGGGGCAGCTTGGGGGAGAATATTTCCCCCTCCTGAACTGGTGTAACACAGTGCCCGGTGGGATTCCAGAGCCCTGCGTTCAGGCCCGGGGCTTTGCTCCACGCCTGCTCTGGGCGATGAACCCCCCAGATGTTAAACATAGCCCAGAAGTCAGCCGTGATGTCAGTATTTCCTGGCTGCAGGGCAGGAGCGAGCGAGACAGTGGTGCGTGTGTGCGTGTGTGCATGCTGCCGGCTAAGTGGGCGCCCGCCCGTCTGTGGGCGTGCCGTACCTGTGCACTTCTGCCCACCGCTGCCTTTGCATGCGGCTGCCCATCCCTGTGCCCGGGCGCCCTGGCTCTGCCATTAAAGCTCCTTTGTAGCCGGTGCTAGCAGTGGGTTGGTGTCTGGGCTGCAGCGTCTCTTGATTTTTGTCAAAGCCCCAGGGCAGGGATTTGCAGCCTAGCGCTACCGAGGCATTTCCAGCAGCTTCCTGGGTTCATTTCTTTTTCTTCTTTATTAGCTATACAGCCGGAGCGGTGAGCTCAGGGCCCATTGTGCTGGTGCTGCACAGACACAGAGTAGGCCAGTCCCAGCCCCCCAGAGCTGACAGTCTCAACAGACAAGACAGAGACAGGCTGGGAAGGGAAACTGAGGCTTTCTTTCTTTCTTTCTTTCTTTCTTTCTTTCTTTCTTTCTTTCTTTCTTTCTTTCTTTCAACGTATCCTAGTGAATTTCGGGGAGGGGGGCAGTTTCCAAACTGGCAGCCCCTAGACAGTGGAGTTCCCCTCTACTATGGGGTGGTGGGTGCCTGGGGCGTGGGTGTGTATTGGGCACAGAGCAGCGATGCCGCGGCAGGATCTGAACGGGACACTGAACCACCAACCATCTCCAGTACCCCAGGATTCCAACCCAGTGGCCCTGCAGCATTACCCCACTGCAGAAATGCTGCCCCTTGCTCAGCTGAACTGCCAGGGCTCCTCTGGGGACAGGGCCAAATTAAAGCTGCCCAGGGCCATAGGCACACCCCACATGAGACTCCCCCTGGCATGGGCCTGTCCCTCACTGGAATGGCAGCAGGTTTCAGTAGCTCTCAGAGCTACTGGTTCAGGCTGCTTGCAGACTCAGGCAGGCAATGCTCTTATTCAGGCCTTGGCTTCAAGCTTTTCTTTGCCCCTGGGGAGTAGGAACAAATAGATCTGTGAGCTCAGCGTGGGACTCACTGACCTCAGGTGACCAGCTCCCCGGCTGTAATACTGACCGGCCTCGCAGAGTGACTGTGCAGTGCCTGGCAGAGCCAGAGAGCAGGGCTGGCTGCTATAGTGAGGGAGTAATGGCCAGAGCAGGGAGGTGTGTGGGGAGCCCAGGGCTGGAATAGTTCTGGGGACGCAGGTCTGGAGAAGGNAGAAGGAGTCCGCATGTCCCACTAGGATGCCTGGCCTGGGAGCGCCTGTTCCTGCCCCAGCAGCTGGTGTCTGCGGGCGGCCAGAGCTGGGGTGATTTTCCCCTGCTGTTGCGGGATCCCATCCTTGGTGGCCACCAACACCTGCTTTGCCTCTCTGGCGCCCCAGTTGCGCAGGGCATGGGGGGGCCCAAGTGCCCATAAGGGACCCAGAGAC
Source organism: Platysternon megacephalum (assembly GCA_003942145.1). NCBI lineage: Eukaryota > Metazoa > Chordata > Testudines > Platysternidae > Platysternon > Platysternon megacephalum. The sequence continues at coordinate 638,797 of QXTE01000394.1, read as the reverse complement.
AGGATCTCTCCCCCCTCCTCTGCCCACTCCTTCCCAAGGTCGGCTTGAGCCGGGGAGCCACGGTGGGGGCTGTGGTACCATGGTACACCACCTCCCGTCCCCCGCGGATGGCATTCCCAGAGGTCCCATGGTCCTCCAGCTGATAACACTCTGAAGGACCCCAGAGAATGGGGGAGGAGCTGCACCCATTGGGTCACCCTCCTGCAGGCCTCTCCCCAAAACCCCGTCTCCATCCCTGCGTCTCTGGCGCAATTTTGAAAATGGTCGCCAAGACCGACACAAGGGGCACAGAGCTGGGAGGACATCTCCTCCCGGGCCCCTGGCACAGCCGGACATGGCTTTGTCCCCCAGCCCCGGGCGACTGGGTATGGCTGTTACCCCCGGCACAGCTGGGTACAGCTCTATCCCCCAGCCCCGGGCGACTGGGCAGGGCTGTTACCCCCTGTGACGGGTTGGATCACAGAAACCCCCTTGGGAGCTGCCACCTGATGTGCCACAGACTACCCCTGTTCCTGTTTTCCCTGCCAGTTCAGTGGCTCCAGCATCCTGTCTTGCTGAGCCAGACACTCCCATCTGCTCCAACACAGACCCAGGGTCTGAATTACCNCGGGAGCCACGGTGGGGGCTGTGGTACCATGGTACACCACCTCCCATCCCCCGTGGATGGCATTCCCAGAGGTCCCATGGTCCTCCAGCTTATAACACTCTGAAGGACCCCAGAGAATGGGGGAGGAGCTGCACCCATTGGGTCACCCTCCTGCAGGCCCCTCCCCAAAACCCCGTCTCCATCCCTGCGTCTCTGGCGCAATTTTGAAAATGGTCGCCAAGACCGACACAAGGGGCACAGAGCTGGGAGGACATCTCCTCCCGGGCCCCTGGCACAGCCGGACATGGCTTTGTCCCCCAGACCCGGGCGACTGGGCAGGGCTGTTACCCCCTGTGACGGGTTGGATCACAGAAACCCCCTTGGGAGCTGCCACCTGATGTGCCACAGACTACCCCTGTTCCTGTTTTCCCTGCCAGCTCAGTGGCTCCAGCATCCTGTCTTGCTGAGCCAGACACTCCCGTCTGCTCCAACACAGACCCAGGGTCTGAATTACCTGCCCTAAAGCTGCAGGTTTACCTGAAAACAGCTCACAGAAGTGTGCTTGTCTTTAGCACTCAGATGCCCAACTCCCAATGGGGTCTAAACCCAAATAAATCCGTTTTACCCTGTATAAAGCATATCCAGAGTAAACTCATCAATTGTTCGCCCTCTATAACACTGATAGAGAGATATGCACAGCTGTTTGCTCCCCCAGGTATTAATACATACTCTGAGTTAATTAATAAGTAAAAAGTGATTTTATTAAATACAGACAGTAGGATTTAAGTGGTTCCAAGTAGTAACAGACAGAACAAAGTAAGTCNTACATTATATTCACTTATCATGTTTTTATAAAACCATATAGACTGCACAACGTCACACCCCCTGGCACAGCCGGGCACGGCTCTATCCCCCAGCCCCGGGCAACTGGGTATGGTTGTTACCCCCTGGCACAGCCGGGCACGGCTCTATCCCCCAGCCCCGGGTGACCGGGCAGGGCTGTTACCCCCTGGCACAGATGGGCACGGCTCTATCCCCCAGCCCCGGGTGACTGGATGTGGTTGTTACCCCCTGGCACAGCCAGGCACGGCTCTATTCCCCAGCCCCGGTCTGCCGGGCAGAGCCCTTGGCTCCCTGCTGCTGGGCTCTCAGGGCAAGGCAGGTCTGGAGCCCCGTCCAGGAGCAGGGTTACAGTGGATGTGTCTGTTGGGGGGGAAATTACACTCAGAGCCCAGGGGCACCAGGGCTCAGCCCCAATCTCGCTTCCCAGACTGGTGCCCTGTGCCCCCTCCCCCGCTCAGTTGAAAGGGGGCCCTGGAAAGTGAGGGAGGGGGAGCCAGCAGCGCTCCCGGATGGGGGGCGGGGAGGAGGAAAGGTGTTGTCACTACTGGGGGTGGTGCTGCTGGGGTGGGGTTGAGGGGGCTGGAGGCCAGTGCATTTTTCTGGGGGTTGGAGCCCCGTCCTCCTGGCCTGGATGAGCCACCCTGCTTCTGCTGCTGGCCCTCGGCTGGCAGCTGCCTGGCAGTGACGGAGGCGGGTGTGGGCTGATGGTGGTGATGGGTGGGGGGTGCAGGGGCTCAGCGTGGGACTCTGGCAGTGATTGGGGCGGGCCCAGGGGCCAGGCACAAGGGAGTGGCGCTAGTCACAATTTCTGCTGTCCCACAATGACAGGCCCAGCCACGCCGTGACTGATGCTGAGCAGGGTCGGTTGCCCTGTGGAAGCCTGTGGGGCCCATGTCCTTGTGTGCCCTGCTGCTCTGGCACTGCCATGGGGATGAGCCCTGACTCCTGGCCTGACAACCCAGCAGTTGCTGCAGTGGGAGGGCCGAGAGCCCCAGATGATGGTGGAATTACTCACCTGGCCCATGGCTGGAGTTGGGAGGGTTTAAACTCCTTCTGCCATCTCTTGTCAAGGCTCCTTGTAGGTGCCCAGGCCTGTGTGAAACCCTGCTGGGCTCTTGGCCTCAGAGACACCTTGTGTCAGTGAGTTCCACAGGCTGACCACACTGTGGGTGGCATCAGCTTGTGTCTGGTTCATGGGCCCAGGCAGTGCCAGTTTGCCTGCCCTGCTCCTTTGTGCCATGTCTGGGTCTGCACACCTCCCATCACTGCTGGCCCTGATGGCGCTCAGGGGCAGCCCCTCCAGTGCTCTTTGGCTGGGATATGTGGGTCGGGGCGAGGCACTTCTGCTGGGGGGAGCCCCCAGGAGCAGGAAGGATCCTGCTGAGAACGGGCCGGGCCAGACATCACGTCAGGCTGGGGGCAGCCTCCTCTGAGGGGCTGGGCCAAGCCCCAAGACTAAGATTAGAGCCGGTGACGGGGTCTGGCCTCAGCTTCCTTCCTGCCCTGAGCAGAGCAGGGGGCAGTGTGTGCCAGTCTCAACCCTCAGCACCCCCAGCCCTGGGCTTAGGGGCCCCTCCAGCCCAGAGCTGCCCGCGCCTTGGGGGTGCAGCCAGTGGCCTGCTTCTTTGGGAGACATCTGTGAGCCTTAGACCCATTCGTGCAGCCTGGGCCCAGCACCCTCTGGCTGCAGGAGATCAGAGCCCTCCAAAGGGGCTGCTGGGGCAAGACTGGGGGGCACTCCAGGAGAGACACGGAGGCTCTGCCAGGGGGCCCCATGCGGGCTGGGGCTGGGGCACAGACCAGTTCAGGTGGTTCCAGCTGTGGCCCCTGGTTGGCTGCCCCCCGGGGGGACCCTCAGCCGCAGTGCCACGCCATGTGCCCGCTGATTGGGTGCCTGGGTGCTGGCTGGCAAACACTGCAGTGACCCGCCTGCAAACTCCAAGCCACAGTGCTGTGGCTGGTGTGCCCCGAGCCTGGCACAGGCCTGGGCATAGCAGCTGGTCCCTTTGAAGTGACCTCTGCCCGCTTCCTTGCTGTGCTAGAGGGGCTGCGCTCGCGCCTGCTCGCTGGGTCAGTGACAGCCGCTCACTGAGGCTTGTGTGCCCAGGGTCTGGGCAGGTCCGTGGGCGGCTGGGACATGTGGCCGTGCCAGGCAGGAGCTGAACCCCAGCTGGGCATCATGTCTTCATTCCACTTCCCGCAGGGCCCCCGTGCCAGGCTGTACCCCAGGCTGGGAGATCAGGCCCTCGTCTCCATCAGTGCGTGTGGCATCAGTGCCACAGAGTCCCCTCTACCTGCACCCTGTTGGCACCTGGTTGTAGGAGATCTCATTGTTCCCAGCGAGTTCCGGGAGAGATGCCAAGCTGGCAGAGGGTGGCATGGGGGGTAAATAGGGACACCTGGTGCCATCCAGGTTGGGAGCGCAGCAGTGCTGGGCTCTTGGGGGCTGTGTGCGTGGAGCCTGGCATGGTGCCATGCTGGCATTTGCAGACTGCATGGATCGCCAGCTCCGGTTTCCCCTTGGCCTTTTCATGCCCATTCAGGCAGCCAGGGCTGATTAATACCTTTTCTGTTTCCATCAGGCCTTTGTCCCCGCGCCGATCACCCGGGAATAATGGTGTGTTTGCACAGGAAAATGCTGCTGTGACGGATTCCTGCCTCGTCGCGGTCTGATGCCCCAGGCCACTCGCTGCCAGCGGGGCGGGGGGAGAGGGCAGGGGAGCCGGCGCCCACGCTGCCTCAGGAGGGGACCCCGCCAGGGCCACCGGCTGGCAGTAGGGGCATCCCTGTGCTGGGATGCGCCCCCTGTAATGTGATGGGCTGAATGAGTGGGGCTCAGGGGAGGAGACTGGGAGCGCTGGCCCTGGGGGTGCAGCAGGGGAGGGGGTTGCTGAGCTCTGGGGAGAAGGACAGGAGGAATGGGGGGGTTGGCCCTCAGGCCATTCTGTGCCCCGGCAGGTGCCCGCCCTCCCACCCCAATGCATCTTCTCTCCCTGCTTCTAGCCCCTCCCCCTCCCCTTGCCTGCTGGGGTGGGTGAGCCCCCCCGCCCCCGATGAGCTGGGCCGTGGCTGGTTCTCCCTGTGCGTGGGCTGGATTCAGGGCCGGCGCTCCCATTAGGCGACCTAGGCGGTCACCTAGGGCGCTGCTATTTTGGGGGCGCCTGCGCCCCCGCCGCCCGTAGAAATTTGGGGGCGGGACCTTCCGCCGCCGCTGTTGGGGGCGGGATTTCGGGGGCGGGACCTGCCGCCCCCTAGGGCGCCGGCAAAGCTGGCGCCGCTACTGGCTGGATTGCAGCTGTTCTGGGCAGGGCACACGGTGGGCAGGGGCTGGATGCGCTCAGGGTGGGCATGTGGGCTCAGAGCTGGTGCTAGGTGCTCTGCCAGGGTCATGTCACTCCCTGCCCCACCCAAGCCCCTGCCAAGAGCTCCCACTTCGAGCTTATTTCATGGGGGCTGCAGTCCTGGGCAGGCCAGTGCGGGGCTGAGAGAGATCCAACAGGGGCGTCCTTCCCTTTGCACCTGCCCAGAGTAGGAAGTGGAGAGACGCTGCTGCAGGGAGCGGGGTGGGTGGCTCTTCCCTTGCAGTCTGTGCCGAGCCAATGCCCAGCGTGGCACTGGGGCACGGTGCTGCAGGGAGCAGGGCAGGTGACCCAGCAGGGCCGCTCTCCCCTCTGAGCCAGGGGGCACGGTGCTGCAGGGAGCAGCGTGGGTGTCTGTCAGGAGAGGGTTTGCTGCCGCAGGGGGTGTCTTTCAGACACCATGTGAAAAGGGGCCTGTGCGCATTTGCCCGTAGGGACTTGTGCCCTGCTTTGGACACAGGAGGGAAGTGAATCCTGCCCCCCGAATCTCCCTGCACTTTCATACAGATTCTTCTCCACTTCACATCCCAAAGCAGCATTGCTGTGCACTGTTCAACACCTGCTGCCTCCCACCCAGAGCTGGCTGCATTTCTGTGAGCTGAAGCAGTTTCTGAGTAGCTTGTGGGGCAGGAGGCTCTGGTGGGGTGAGAGCCCCTGTCCTTCCCACCACAGGCTATGCAGCCCCCTGCCCCCCACGTTTCCTGCTGACGGCCTGGCCAACTTGGGAATGTTGCTTTGCTTTAATCATTGTAAGATGAGTCCCGGGTGGAAGTCAGCGTCCTGCTTCCTGCCAGAGCGATGAGGCAGTGCTGGGAGCTGGCTTGGGGGTTCAGCTCTGCCCGGGGGGCACATGGCCTGTGCATGTGGATCCCCTTCAGCTCCACCCCAGGGTGAGAGACATAGAGCAGCGACAATGCAGCCACCTGGCTGGCCCTGCCGCCCCAGGGCCAATGCCAGAGGCCAGATCTTGTTTCCTCCAGTCTGAGGTGGGCTCCTGGATTTCTGTCAGCCCTCAGCTCGGGGGCAGGAGCACGTGCCACAGTTCACCCCTAGGTAGTGGCATGCCAGCCCCCATCCGTGCTGCAGGAGGAGGCTGCCGGGGTGTTGCTGCCAGCATGCCCACTCCCTGCTGCCCCTGGGAGCAGGGGGCACATGGCCATCTGCCCTGGGCCTCTTGCATGACATGCAAAGTGCTGGCCCCAGCCCTGCTCTGAGCTGCACTGAACTAGTTCCCACTGGAGCTGAGTTTGCTGCTGGGGGTCGGCCCTTCGCGCCTTCCCGCCTGAAGGATCCCAAAGGGCTGGACAGTGCACGGGCCAAACTCTGCTCATGTTTTCCCTGGTGCAAATCTGAGTCACTCCAGGTTCATGGGCCAGGGATCAGTCCCCCCTGCCATGGAAATGCAGCTGCCTCCGGGGTGGAGGCTGTTGAACAGTGCACAGCGCTGTGTGCTCATGGGGGAGCGGGCGTGAAGAAGACTGACATGGGGTTACCCAGAATGTAGGTGGCCCGAGCTGGCATTTGCCAGGATGCTGCACCTAGCGGCCACGGCCACTCCAGGGAGCAGTGCCAGAGAAGCCTGGGTGGCCGCGGTGGAGCTCAGCTGGAGTGTGGGAGGAGGGAAGGGTGCGATGCCCAGAGAGGACAGTCCTGGTGCATTAGGGTGAGGGGCCCACTGACATTGGGAGGTTCAAGAAAAGAGGCCGCTTTGGGCCAGGTCGTGTCTGCCCCAGGAGTCTCTGTGGACATCTGCGAGCTGGGGACTGGAAGCTGCAGCCACTGCGCGGTGGGGGAGGGGAGAGGTTTCTGAGCCAGCGGCGCCAGTTTCACGTTGGCACCGAATGAGCAGAGGTAGGAAGGACGTGTCCGGGGAAGACTTGGGGCAAGAGCGCCCAGCGCCCAGCCCTGGCTCCCCGCCACCTGAGATCTGTAAGAAAAACCCGGCAGGATGACAACCCCATGGACAAACGCTTTCAGGCCTTCTCCGGCCTGCACGGGCACCTCAGTGCCAAAGACGTGTCTCCCCTGTGGGCAGGGCTGGCAGCGGGGCTGGGGGTGACTGCAGCTAGCGGTGGAAGCCCCCACAATGAGGTGGGGCCAGTTGGAAGGGAATGCGGCTCCGGCGGGGTGAGCCGGGCCCCGCGCCCGGGGGAGGCAGCTCCGGCGGGGTGAGCTGGGCCCCGCGCCCGGGGGAGGCAGCTCCGGCGGGGTGAGCCGGGCCCCACACCGGGGAGGAGACGGCTCCGGTGGGCTGAGCTGGGTCCCGCGCCCGGGGGAGGCAGCTTCGGTGGGGTGAGCTGGGCCCCGTGCCCGGGGGAGGCGGCTCCGGCGGGGTGAGACGCACCGGGGAGGAGACGGCTCCGGTGGGCTGAGCTGGGTCCCGCGCCTGGGGGAGGCGGCTTCGGTGGGGTGAGCCGGGCCCCGCACCGGGGGGGAGGCGGTTTCAGTGGGGTGAGCCGGGCCCCGCGCCCAGGGGCGAGGCAGCTCCGGTGGGCTGAGCTGGGTCCCGCGCCTGGGGGAGGCAGCTCTGGTGGGCTGAGCTGGGTCCCGCGCCTGGGGGGGGAGGCGGTTTCAGTGGGGTGAGCCGGGCCCCGCACCCAGGGGCGAGGCAGCTCCGGTGGGGTGAGCTGGGCCCCGCACCCGGGGGAGGCGGCTCCGGTGGGGTGAGCCGGCCCTGCACTGTGGGCACGTCTCTGGAGTGAGCACTCAGGCCTGGGGCCCAGTGGCCTCCCTTTCTGAGCTCCGTTCAGCCCGTGCCATCTGTGCGGTTGCATAGCCACCCGTGGGGCTGTGTCCGCTCCCCGAGGTCACTCCTGGGGGGCTGGCCATGCAGGGGGAGCAGAGCCCGAGCTGAGAACAGCCCCCCTAGGAGCAGCCAGTGGTGGGGGACGCTCCGACACCACGGGGAGGGGAGGCGCATGCTGAGCCCTGCTGAGGGGAATGATGCCCCCTCGGGTATCTCCTCCAGCTGAGGAGCTGTCTGGGGATCCCCCCCTCGCGCCAGCCCCCGGAATTCCATGGGCTGAGATCATGGCCACAGCACAGGTCAGCTGCCAGCACGTGGCCCTGGGGGGCTGTGGGAACACAGCGGCGGCGGCTGGTGGGCTCCTCGGAGCATCCCAGGAATGCGGGTGGGTGGCTGGAGATGAGCTCACTGCCCCTTCCCTTCCCCCAAAGGCCAGCATGACTTTACTGCTGAGCAATGTCGGTGAGCCCATGCCAGGAGCCTGCAGTGAACACTGGCCCGCGCGGGCGGCTGCCAGGTGGGTGGGTCCAGCTGGCTGCAGCGTCAGTAACGAGCCAGCGCCCGCGTGTTGGCTGGTGCTGAGCTGGTGGGAGCTCAGTCAGTGGGATGCAGCAGCGATGCACGAGCCCCCAGATCTGCTTCCCACACGCCCATCCCCAGCTCAGCACTCTCCTCGGGCAGCGCTGCCCTGGCTGAGGTGACTACATGAGCCTCGGCTGCATAACTGGCTTCTCATGGAGGCTAGAGATGGAGACGTGTGGGCCAGGGCAGGACTCGGCCCGCAGGGCGGGTGCTGGCCACTGCTGTGCTCACACTGGCGGTCAGAGTCCACAGCAGAGGGAGGGGCAAAGGCCCCCACCCCCACCCCAAGGAACTTCCCCTGCTGGTCTCCGTCTCCCTTTCCTTTGCTGCTGCTTGCACCCTGGACATGGAGGTATCGTGTTCCTCTGGGGGGCTGATCATTCTGCTCTTTACTATAGTAGCAACCAATTTGCCTGTTACTGAATTGGGGCTCCCTGCGCCCCTGCTCAGGCCCCCGCAGAGCTGGTCAGAACACAGGCCAGGCCTTCCAGCCCCTCTGGCAGAGCCTATTCCTCCCCTGGCACCCCGTCATTGCAGCAGTCCTCAGCTTATTGCCCTACCCCCAGCCTGCTCCGTGTGGGGTGCTGGCATCTGGCTCCACAGCAGGGGTGAGACCTCTGACCATCCCCAATGTGCTGGGGCTGAGGGCCCTCGGGGACTCCCTCTGGCCGGTCACCTCCACACTCCAGGCTCCGTTTGTTTGGCAGGGCCTGATTCCCCATTGCCTTGTGTTCTTGCTTTAATATCCCTAATTAACAACCGCCCCCCCCCCCCCCCCCCCCCCCCCCCCCAGGAATTAGTGACATTAGAACAAAACCAGATCCAAGGAGCTGCCCCAGATTGAGGGGTCCCTAGAGAAGGTTTTGGAACAAATGCATAAATTAAATAGTAAGGAGTCCCCAGGCCCAGACGGGATTCACCCAAGAGTTCTGAAGGAACTCAGATATGAAATTGCAGAACTACTAACTGTGGTTTGTAACCTATCATTTAAATCAGTTTCTATACCAAATGACTGGAGGACAGCTAATGTGATGCTGATTCTTTTAAAAGGTCCCAGAGGTGATCCCAACAGTTACAGGCCAGTAAGCCTGACTTCAGTACTGGGCAAACTGGCTGAAACTATAGCAAAGAACAGAATTATCAGACACATAGATGAACATGATTTGTTGGGACAGAGTCAACATGGTCTTTGTAAATGGAAATCATGCCTCACTAATCTACTAGAATTCTTTGAGGGGGTCAACAAACATGACAAGGGGGATCCAGTGGATATAGTGTACTTGACCTTTCAGAAAGCCTTTGACAAGGTCCCTCACCGAAGGCTCTTAGGCAAAGTAAGCAGTCATGGGATAAGAGGAAAGGTTCTCTCATGGATCGGTAACTGGTTAAAAGATAGGAAACAAATGGTCAGTTTTCAGAATGGAGAGAGGTAAATAGTGGTGTCCCCCAGGGTCTGTACTGGGCCCAGTCCTATTCAACATATTCATAAATTATCTGGAAAAAGAGGTAAACAGTGAGGTGGCAAAATTTGCAGATGATACAAAACTACTCAAGATAGTTAAGTCAAAAGCTGACTGAAGACTTACAAGGTATCTCACAAAACTGGATGACTGGGCAACAAAATGACAGATGAAATTCAATGTTGATAAATGCAAAGGAATGCACATTGGAAAACATAATCCCAATTATACATACTTAATGATGGGGTCTAAATTAGCTGTTACCACTCAAGAAAGATCTTGGAGTCATCGTGGATAGTTCTCTGAAAACATCCACTCAATGTGCAGTGGCAGTCAAAAAAGCGAACAGAATGTTGGGAATCATTAAGAAAGGGATAGATAATAAAACAGAAAATATCATATTGCCTCTGTATAAATCTGTGGGAATTATTGCTCCTTTATAAATCCATCTAGAATACTGCGTGCAGTTCTGGTCACCCCATCTCAAAAAAAGATATATTAGAACTGGGAAAGGTTCAGAAAAGGGCAACAAAAATGATTATGGATATGGAACAGCTTCCATATGAGGAGAGATTAATAAGACTGGGACTTTTCAGCTTGGAAAAGAGACGACTAAGGCGGGATATGAGAGAGGTCTATAAAATCATGACTGGTGTGGAGAAAGTAAATAAGGAAATGTTATTTACTCCTTCACATAACACAAGAACTAGGGGTCACCAAATGAAATTAATAGGCAGCAGGTTTAAAATAAACAGAAGGAAGTATTCACACAACGCACAGTTAACCTGTGGAACTCCTTGCTGGGGGATGTTGTGAAAGCCAAAAGTAAAACTGGGTTGAAAAAAGAATGAGATACGTTCATGGAGGATAGGTCCATCAATGGCGATTAGGCAGGATGGGCAGGGATGCCACCCCTTGCTCTGGGTGTCCTTAAATCTCTGTTTGCCAGAAGCTGGGAGTGGTGGACAGGAGATGGATCACTCGATAATTGCCCTTTGAGGCACCTGACATTGGCCACTGTCGGAGGGCAGGAGACTGGGCTAGATGGACCATTGATCTCACCTAGTATCGCCATTCTTATGTTCTTGAGACTAATTGGAACCAGGTTTCTACGCATGGCATTATAATTGTCCAACCTATTTTTCCTTTGTACAATTGATTTAAAGCGAGTTTGGTGTCTGGTTTGGTGTCTGTGGGGCATCCGTTCCCCTGCTCCGTTACTCATGTCCCATTGCACCTGGCTTGTTACTGCCCCCTTTTCCCCTCGGGCAGCCATCACTCACTGGGCTCTGCTGCTGCTTGGACCTTGGTGGCTCCACCGGGAATTTTTAACCTGCCGATCTCTGAGCCAGTCCCAGGGGGTTGCCTGCATTTGAATGGCTCAGAAGCGTGCTGGTCTCTTTCACCTGGTCCCTAGAGCTTCTCGGGGAGTGCCCTCCCTCCATCGCAGGCTGCTAATCCCCTACCACACGCGGCCAAAGAGGGAGTGTGGGTCAGACACAGGGCAGAATGCAGCACAGTCGTAAATCGAAGAGCAGCCCGACAGAGGGGCACGGGCGCTATCTGGTGTCACCTCCTGCGCTCGACGCCGGGTGGAGCAAAGCCAAGTGGCCGGGGCAGCCTCGTCTGGCCTGGGGTGTGCTTGCACCCAGGCAGCTGCACGGTGCCACCCCAGCCCGTGAGGGAAGTGACTGCGTTCCTGCCAGCGCTGCTTGGCCCCTGGAGCATTGTTGCAGTGAGAGGGCGACTCCCTCGGCTAGACAAGCCCTGAAATTTCCCCTGCTCAAGGGAGCACTGGGGCAGTGTGCCGGGTGCACCCTCAAACCCTGCCCCTTGGGTCCCATGCACGAGGGGTGCTCTGGGTGCTGATCCAGCTCGGGTTCTGATTTGCCAAGAGGAAGGGCTGGCCACTGACTGATGCTGTCTGGGCTTCTCTCCGGCAGGTCTCCCACGCTGCCCAGGGGCTGAACGAAGCCTCCTTCCCTGAGGACACAGAGTCTGACCCAGCGGGCACACCCTGGTGGAGTGACGCCGATCTCTCCGATGACGAAGACATGCTGGCAGATGAGGCCTCAGGAGGTAGGGGCTGCGAGGCTCCAGCGTGCCCTCCCCGGCCTGGGCTCCGAGATCTGTGCTTCCCGCCCCACTGACAGCCCCTGCTCCTGCTGAGAGAGGGACAGGGCTGGTTCCTGTGGCCCCCAAATGCACGGCTGCTCTCATGTCCTCTGTGCCCCAGCGCCATGGGGACACGGGGCGAACGCTCCCACCCAGGCAGGAGCTTTGCAGCCCTGGCGTGCTGGGGGGAAGTGCCGGGCTGCCCCAGCGGATACAGGGGGAGCCCAGCCTTTCCTGAGTGCTGCCATCCGCCCTCGGCAGCCTGCAGTGCTGGGCTCCATCCTGGGAGCAGGCATCAAAGCAGGTGGGAGGGAGCAAACTGCCCCCTTCAGAGCAGGCTTGTTAACCCCGCCTGCCCCAAAGAGCTAGACCCTGACGCCCCTTTGGGCCAGAGAGCCCCAAATCCAGACCTTCGAGAGAGCCCTGGGGGTGGGTCTGCGCTTCAAACGCTGCGGTGGTGCAGGTGCAGCTGCGCCACGGGAGCCCTTTAATGAAGACGCTCTAGGCCGACCAGAGAGAGCTTCTCCCCTGGACTTGGTTAATCCACCTCCACGACCCAGCACTGCCTGGCCCGGCGCTTAGCTCAGTGTGACTGCGGCTACCCCAGCGCTGTAATACAGAGAGAATTTCACAGTGGAGAGCAGGGCTGAGTGTGTGTGTGTGTCTGTGTGTAACCCACATGCTTGCATTTCAGGATCTAGTGATGTAGGCAGGAGAGTAAACTGAGGGGTCACGTGGGCATGCATGTGCATTTCTGCTTACATGCACGGGCATGCGTGTGTGCACGAGTGTGTGTGCAAGCGTGTACAGATGTGAATGTGCAGAAATGTGTTAAAGCGTCATCTAGCGCCCCCCGCTGCCAAGTCCTGAAGGTGCCGTGTAATGGTTCTGGGGCCCCGCAGGACTCTTGTCCTCCCAGCCTGCGCCCGGGTGACCCCGGGGCTCCATGAGCCGGCAGGGACAGACAGCAGGGACATCCCCTCTGGCCGTAGCCAGGACAGGCCTGGATGCCCCCGTGCAGGCCCCCCCAGCGGGCACCTGTGAACCGGCACCATGCCCAGTGCAATAACGGGCAGTCCTGAGCGGGGGCTGGGCCCTGGCCTGCGAGCTGGAGGGAATGTTCTGGGAGAGAACGAGACGGGCACCTGCTCTGTCCCTGGGTGTTACCAGCTCCAGGATCCCCACTCTGGGGCCTGCTCCTCCAGGCAGGGAGCTGAGTAAGAAGGTGCCACTTTCACCAGCCCAGCTCCGCAGCAGCCTGGCTGTGGCCCGTGGGTCCCCGGGCCGTCCCTCACGAGAGAGGTGGGTATTCAGTGCCAGGGAGATGGGCCTGGAACCCTGCATGGGGCTTGGTCCTTTCCTCGCTGGCGTGACTGCCCAGGGCGACCGGCCCTGACCCCAGCCGGCCCTGGGGAGCTGGTGCTGCCAGGAGCCCCATGCCGCCGGGCTGCAGCTCACGGCCCCTGTTCTGTCTGCTTCCATTCCAGATGGCAACGGCAGCGGGGAGAACGGCAGTGGGATCGCATTGCCCGACGTGCTGCTGTCCACCAGCCGGACGCCGAGCATCACACTCTTGTCAATGGGTAAGGGGTGGAGCTGGTGGGTGCTGGTGGGTGGGGCTGAAACTGCAGCCAAAGAGCAGCAACAGAGCGGTCCGGCTTCCTGCTGGGGGGCACCAATGGGCTGGCATGTCATGGGTGTGCCCAGGCCTCAGGGCTGAGATGCCCGGATGGCAGCTCTCAGGGGCTGCTCCGCCTTCCCCAGCATGCTGTGCATCACACATAGCGCTCACTCGCCTGGCTGGGCTGGGCTGGGCAGCTTGTAACAGGCCTGACAACACTGCCTGTTTGCCTGGGGCCTGTGGGAGAGTCTGAGCCGAGCGTTGAGGGAGGTGGGGGGCATCATGGGGCCTGGATCCACTCTGACCCCATGGGAGTTACCCGGGATGGGTGTGAGTGGGCATATCCCTGTGCCTTGCCTGGGGCATGGCCTCCATTTATGGGTGGCACAAGCAAGGGAGAGGGGCAGGGGGAGGCCACGGGGGTGGGGCTGGGGTGCAAGCATGGCAGAGAGGTGGGGGGGGGGCAGGGTTGGCCGCTGGGGCTGTGAAGGCCCTGGCTTGGTGATGGTTGGAGGGAGCATGGCACAGTGTGGTGCTGACAGTTGGAGGCAGCGTGGCACCGTGTGGTGGTGGTGGCAGGAAGCAGCGTGGCACAGTGTGGTGGTGGTGGTTGGAGGCAGCGTGGCACCGTGTGGTGGGGGTGGCAGGAAGCAGCGTGGCACAGTGTGGTGGTGGTGGTTGGAGGGAGGGTGGCACAGTGGGGTGGTGGTGGCAGGAGGCAGCGTGGCACAGGGTGGCGGTGACAGTTGGAGGCAGCGTGGCACTGGGTGGTGGTGGTGGCAGGAGGCAGCGTGGAACCGTGTGGCGGTGATACTTGGAGGCAGCGTGGCACAGTGTGGTGGTGGTGGCAGGAGGCAGCGTGGCACTGGGTGGTGGTGATGGTTGGAGGCAGCGTGGCACTGGGTGGCGGTGGTGGTTGGAGGCAGCGTGGCACTGGGTGGTGGTGGTGGCAGGAGGCAGCGTGGCACCGTGTGGCGGTGACGGTTGGAGGCAGCGTGGAACCGTGTGGCGGTGATGGTTGGAGGCAGCGTGGCACAGTGTGGCGGTGATGGTTGGAGGCAGCATGGCACTGGGTGGCGGTGGTGGCAGGAGGCAGCGTGGCACCGTGTGGTGGTGATGGTTGGAGGCAGCGTGGAACCGTGTGGCGGTGATGGTTGGAGGCAGCGTGGCACTGTGTGGTGGTGGTGGCAGGAGGCAGCATGGCACCGTGTGGCGGTGACGGTTGGAGGCAGCGTGGCACAGTGTGGCGGTGACAGTTGGAGGCAGCGTGGCACTGGGTGGTGGTGGTGCAGGAGGCAGCATGGCACAGTGTGGCGGTGACAGTTGGAGGCAGCGTGGCACTGGGCGGTGGTGGTGGCAGGAAGCAGCGTGGCACAGTGTGGCGGTGACAGTTGGAGGCAGCGTAGCACAGGGTGGTGGTGGGGGCAGGAGGCAGCGTGGCACAGTGGGGTGGTGGTGGTAGGAGGCAGCGTGACACAGTGTGGCGGTGACAGTTGGAGGCAGCGTGGCACAGTGTGGCGGTGATGGTTGGAGGCAGCGTGGCACAGTGTGGTGGTGGTGGCAGGAGGTAGCGTGGCACAGTGTGGTGGTGGTGGCAGGAGGTAGCGTGGCACAGTGTGGCAGCGACAGTTGGAGGCAGCGTGGCACAGTGTGGTGGTGGTGGTAGGAGGCAGCATGGCACAGTGTGGCGGTGACAGTTGGAGGCAGCGTGGCACAGTGTGGTGGTGGTGGTAGGAGGCAGCATGGCACAGTGTGGCGGTGACAGTTGGAGGCAGTGTGGCACTGGGTGGTGGTGGTGGCAGGAGGCAGCGTGGCACAGTGTGGCGGTGACAGTTGGAGGCAGCGTGGCACTGGGTGGTGGTGGTGGTAGGAGGCAGAGTGGCACAGTGTGGCGGTGGCAGGAGGCAGCGTGGCACAGTGTGGCGGTGACAGTTGGAGGCAGCGTGGCACCGGGTGGTGGTGGCAGGAGGCAGCGGGGCGGCGTGTGGCGGTGACAGTAGGAGGCAGCGTGGCACTGGGGGGCGGGGGTGGCAGGAGGCAGCGGGGCGGCGTGTGGCGGTGACAGTAGGAGGCAGCGTGGCACTGGGTGGAGGTGGTGGCAGGAGGCAGCGTGACACAGTGTGGCGGTGACAGTTGGCGGCAGCGTGGCACAGTGTGGTGGTGGTAGTTGGAGGCAGCGTGGCACAGTGGGGGGGTGGGGGGGGGGGGGGGGGGGGGCAGGGTTGGCCGCTGGGGCTGTGAAGGCCCTGGCTTGGTGATGGTTGGAGGCAGCGTGGCACAGTGTGGTGGTGGTGGCAGGAGGCAGCATGGCACAGGGTGGCGGTGACAGTTGGAGGCAGTGTGGCACTGGGTGGCGGTGGTGGCAGGAGGCAGCGTGGCACAGTGTGGCGGTGATGGCCTGGCTTTCAGATCGTGGCTGGGGCTCTCTTCTTGTGCTTAGCGGTAGCGTCGGGCCTGTCCCTTGGGTTGCTGGCTTTGGCTCTGCATGGCCTCGGCTGTAGCTCTTTCTTCTCACTCAGTAACTGCCCATCTTTCTCTCTTCTTTCCTGTCCTGTCCCTCTCTGTGCTCCATCTTCTTCCTCCTCCTGCTCCTGGGGCGCAGCCCAACCGGGTGCAGCAGGGCAGCCCCATCTGGCGGGTATGACTGTGGCTGACCCGGACGATGAGGCCCCACTCAGTAAGTGAAGGGCTTGGGGGCCCAGGCTGTGTGTGGGGAGGGGGCGCAGGCTGGGCTAGCTGGGGCGGGGAGGTCTATGGAAAACTTCAGCATGTTGATAAAAATGTGAATGCCAAAATATTTGAATTCAGAATTGCTGCCGCAATGCCTCATGGGAGTTGTGGTTGGGCTCTCTCAAGCTCCAATTCTCCTCTATAGGCCAGGTCTCCTGGTCGGACTACATCTCCCATGATGCACTGTGATCTCCCCTCTTGGTGCAGAGAGGCTGTGCAACATGGGAGTCCCTAGCCATGGTGCATCATGGGAGCTATAGTTCAGCTAGGGAGCTGGCCCATAGAGGAGAATGGGGACAACGAGGCATCCGAACTACAGTTCTCAGGCGGCACCGCGTCGGCCTCGCCAAATTGAACTGTTGTGTTTTTGGGGATTTTGAACAAAAAATCCTGTTCTGCAGGAAGCCGACGCTCTTTGTGAAAAATGTCATTTAGTCGAAGCCTGTTTTCTGTTGAGAAGCAGCTGAGATGGAACCTGCCCACCCCAGCCTGTGGTTCCATTGCAGCCGGCATCGTGGGGCAGCAGCATCCCGCCTGTGGGAGCAGGGGCGCAGTGTGGGGCACCGGGGCCCCCCCATCAGGGACAGGCTGCCATGGCCGTTAGCAGCAGAGCCAGTTCCCTTGCTGCAGGCCTGGGTGCTTGTTACAAATAAAACATTTTATTCCCTACCCCAGTTGGCAGATCTCTCCACTGTGGGTCGCTGGTAGGCTGGAACCCTTCCCCAGTCCTCGTGCGACAGCAGTAGCTGCCCGCTCCAGGGCTCAGCT
Source organism: Platysternon megacephalum (assembly GCA_003942145.1). Taxonomy (NCBI): domain Eukaryota; kingdom Metazoa; phylum Chordata; order Testudines; family Platysternidae; genus Platysternon; species Platysternon megacephalum. The sequence continues at coordinate 621,987 of QXTE01000394.1, read as the reverse complement.
GCTAGCCAGGCTGTGACACTTGGCCAGGGGGCTGCATGTGGAATGGTGGTGATCAGGACTCCTGGGTTCGGTCAGTGGCTCTGGAGGGGAGCATGGGTGTCACATTAAGATCTAGTCCCAGCTCTGCCTGAAGTGCCCTCGTAGGACGGCCCCATTGGCTGCTGTGTAAAAGGGAAGGGGCCTGGTGCTCAACTGGCTGCTAGGGCGAGGGGCAGAGAACGTGGGGAGCAGTCAGAGCTACCAGGAGAGGGGAGAGTAGAAACCATCACTGCACAGCTCAGTGCTGCAGGGGATCAGGGCACTGTGCCCCCAGACCCCACCCGGGGCACCGTTGGCCTCCCCTGCCCATTCCCTTGCCAGGTTGGCCAGCTCCAGCTCCTTCCGTCTCTCCCTATAAGGCGACCCCCCTGTCACTCTTATTGCTCGCCCCAAACTCCCTGCAGTTTGCTGACCTCGTCCTGGCGCTGAGGATGGGTTCCCATTGCAGTGTAGAGGGGCTCTCTGCCCGCCGGGCCTTTGCCTTCACAGCACCAGTGCACGATGCACTGTTGTGGGCACGTCACATGGCCGGACCATCTCCCCTGGCGGTGTGGGCACGCTGGGGCACCACCTGCCTCCAGGCCCTCATCGTGATTCTGGGACACAGCCCCTGTGTGAGCTGGGTAATACCAGGGCCACCCTGCCCCCTGCCAGGGGCATTCGCTGGGCTCATGAGCTCAGAGATCTCCCTGGGGCAGTGAGCTCGGAGCAGTGGAGAGCCCCAGGGTCCATGCTGAGCGTGAGCGCCTGGCTGTGTGTGTCACCCCCTCACATGCCCTGCCCCACTAGAGGAGCCTGCCACAGGGCTGGACTGGGCTCCTGCTGTCAGCTCCAGAGGTCCCAGGCACCATGCGGCAAGGCAGTGGGGTAAGGGAGCGATTTCCAGGGCAGACTCTGCCTTCCACTGTGTCACTGGGAGCCAGGTCTGCCCCAGGAGCCCCCAGCTCCTTGCAGCACAGAGCGGGCGCCCGGGAGGGGCTGACTCAACCGGAGCTGGACGCAGGAGCAGGAAGCCAAGGGCTCTGCAGCCTGAAGCATTTTTTCCATCTCCCTCCCCAGCCAACTGCAAACAAAGCACAGCCGGGAACCGAGGGCTCCTTAAAAGGAGGAAAAGTGGCTGCTGGGGAAGCCAGGGAGCCAGCTGGGCTTCCTGCACCAGGCTGCTCTCTGGCCCAGGGCCCCCAACGTGCCACTCCCAGTGCCCGGGTACGAACGCAGCTGCCAGCCGTGAGCACGTGGCTGCACCTGCCGATGCCTGGCACTGGGTGTTGTGGGCATGAGTCTTTGTGCCTTTGCCTGGGGCCATTGGGCAGCGTTGCTGGTGCAAGGCTTCCCATGGGCACCCTCTGCTTGCCCACTCCCATTTTACCCCCGTGTGCACCCCCCGTGTGCACACTCCTGCTTTTGTACAGCCCGAGAGCGACACAGTCTGACGTGAAAGCCCTTGAGTTCGCGCTCTTGTGCCCAGATGCCCCTGGGTAGCCAGTGGGAGGTGACAAGGGCTCATACCCAGCTGGGGCAGGGCTGAAGCTGCCCTCCTGAGTCCATGGCCCAGGCGCAGTGAGCTTGGAGACTAGAGGCCAGGGCTGTGCCTGCTGTGAGGGACATGGCTGAGCCCTGGGGCTTGCTGCAGAGAGACCCAGGGCAGGGTGGGTTTTACTAGAAAGCGTCTGGCCCTAGCACTGCTTTCTCGGGTTCCTGGGCTGGAAAAGACATTCAGTCCCTCCCCTGGGCAATGGACTCCGGAGGCACATTGGCAGGGCAATGTGGGAGGGCAGCTCACTCTGCCCCTGATTGTGCTGCACCCGTCCTGCGAGTGGTAGGGGGCTCCAGGCCAGAATCTCATGCTGGAGCCTGCGGCGCTGGCCAGCAGGCCCAACTCGGTGCCTGGCCTGGCGCTGGTTGGGAGGAGGGGGCCACCTCCCCACGAGGCACCCAAGTGAAATCCTCATCCCTGCAGGCCCCTGAGCAGCGTGTCAGCATCTGGCCTTCTAGAAGCCATGCAGGCCGGAGCCAGCCACACCCTAGGCTCACCCTGGGGCCCTGGCACCAGCTATGGGGGCTGGGACCCACCTTAGAGAGCGATCACCCAGTGCCAGCCCCAGGGCATCTGCAGGAATTGAACTTCCCGTGTGAAGAGGTCCCAGCTCCCTGGCGGGAGGGCTGGGGCGTTGCCCTGCCTGAGGGGCTGGCGGAAGCAGAGCAGTGGCTGAGCAGAGAGCTGGGCTCTGGGCTGGTGGTAGTAAGCCAGGACCAGCGGGGACGCGTTGCCGGCTTCAGGCCGAACCCCCGCCCCAACTGCTGCAAGAAAAGGGGCTTTGTAGCGTGAGCTGCACGCTGCCTCCCCCTGAGCTGAGGAAGGGCTGTTTCCTGGCGGCCGCCTGGCTGCGCTCTTTGGGGTGAGCTGTGCTGGAGGGCAGGGTGTGAGGGGTGACCCCACCCCCTGGCTCCCCGCCATTCCCGAGGTCACAGGGCACTTTCAATGGGCTCTTTGTGTGCCTGACAAGCGCCCCTGTCTTCCCTGGGCTGCGGGAGGGGCACCTAGGCAGGGATTGGCAGCGCCTCGCTGTGAAATGGGGCTCTGCAAATGGGGGGAAGCCCCTGTCTTCAGGCAGGGCCCGCCACCCCCAGCCCCAAGCACTCTCTGGCACCGCCCTCTCTGGTGCTGGTGGCATGGCCTCTCCCGCGCCTGGGAAGGGCCTGGCTGGGAGCAGAAGCAGCCCTGGAACGTGGCGAGAGTGCTGGCTCTGTGTGCGGGCCTGTGAGCCAATGTTGCAAGGCACCACCCCAGGGAGCAGCCCTGGAGCAGCTCCATCCAGCCTGCAGGAGACTCTCCCGGGCTGCTGGGGGGTGCCTGGGAAGGGTGTGTGTGGGGAGGGGCTGGCTGGGCAGCTGCAGGGGAGCTGCTGCGTTCTGAAAGGGGCCCCTGCCCCACACATAGGGCCCATCTCCATTCTTCCCAGCCCCTGGGATAGTGAGAAGCCTCGCCTGGCCACCCTGCCCTGCCCCCAGCTGGTTCCAGTACCCTGCAGCTGTCCTGTTGGCACCCCAGCCCCCATGCTATCGGGCAGGAAACAGACTCTCCTTGCAGACAGGCCACCCACTTCCATGGGGTGAACCAAGCTAGGGGCAGGCAGCGCCAGTGGGCACGGCGACAAGCCTGCCCCATCCCTACCAGGATCTCAAAGCTCTGCACAATCTCCCCAACAGGTCAGGATCCTTCTCCCCACTTTATAGAGGGCAAAGTGAGGCACCTTGGGGGAAGGAGTTCACCCAGTTGCAGGACTGCGAATAAAACCCAGGAATCTGACTCTGACTCCAACCCTCCCCGGCTCTAATCCACTAGACCCTACTTCCCTTCTCAAGCAGGATAGAGAACCCAGGAGCACTGACCTCTCAGCCCACCCCCACTCTCTACTCCAGGGGGAATTCTGCACCAAAAAAATAAAAATTATATGCACAATATTTCAAAATTCTGCATATTAATCAGGCTAGTTTCAATTATTTTGGTAATTTATTTCAAAATACCTGTCAGCAAGTATGTCTGTAACAATACAGCGACAAGAAAGATGAAGGCAGGGCGGCGGCTGCTGGCCGGGTGCCCAGCTCTGAAGGCAGCACCGCTGCTAGCAACAGCACAAAAGTAAGGGTGGCCTGGTATTGGCTTACTTTTGTGCTGTTGCTAGCAGTGGTGCTGCTTTCAGAGCTGGGAGGCTGGAGATCAGATTTCGCTGGGGAGACCACATTTCACGGTCTGTGATGCGATTTTCATGGCTGCGAATTTGGTAGACCCCTAAATGTAAGAGGGAGGGCAGCACAGCTAGGGTCAGACACGAGGAAAAAGGAAGCATTTTGGTTGAAATCACAAATTCTGCGTGAAAAAAAATGTCTGCGGGGAACATTAATTCTGCACAAATCTGCATTGTGCAATGGCGCAGAATTCCAGCAGGAGTACAGTCCTCCCAAATCAGGATAAAGAACTCAGGAGCCCTGGCTCCCAGCCCTCCAGCTCTAACCCACTAGTCCCTACTCCCCTCCCCAAACAGGAAATAGAACCCAGGAGTCCAGTCTCCCATGCCAGGCCCTTTTCTCCTTGGAGAAGAGCAGGTAGATTGTCCAGCTCTGCCACGTGCCCAGGTGGTAGTTTGCTAGTGTCAGACCCCACGCTGGGGCATCTGAAGCAGGCAGGGCCCAGTTTCTCCCTGGCACCCGTGGGTGCATCGCCATTGCGTGCGGTGGGGGATGGGGCTGTGTTACTGATACCTGACAAGGTGCTGCGGAGCGTGTGGGCGGGGCAGGGCATAGGAACTTCCCTGGCACAGCCTCTCTCTCCTCTCTGACAAGGCCGAACCGTGTGCCCCCTCGGCCCCGCACCCTAGGGTGTTTGCTAGCCCAAGCCAGTGCTGCTCTCAGCTGGGGGCTCCCTGCGGGGAGAGCCCAGGGGCCCAGTCAGAGCACAGCCACACGCTGGAGGAACTCTCACCCTGCCCCTGGGACTCCGGTGCTGAGAGGCTCCATGGGCCTTGCCCCTGCCAACAGGGGGCTCTGCTGGGGGGCAGGCTGCAGGGACTCCTGTCGGGGAGCTATGTGGTGTCTGGCCTGTCTGCAGGGGCTGGGGGAGGTGGTGAGCGGGGCTGCTGTTTACTCACTGCAAGGAGCGGAGCAGCTGGTGCTGGGGAGGGGCCCCCGGCTGGATGCAGGCAGTGTGGCTCCCAGCGCAGGGCAGCTGCGAGCGGGGGATGAGCTTTGGCAGCCGCAGCCTGATGCAGGGAGCCAGGGGCTGCTCCTGGCACGGCATGTGTGTGAAGCTCGGGGGTGTGAAGCTCGGGGATGCAGTTAGCAGGACTCCACAAACCCCTCCCCTGGCCCAGAGCTCCCACCTGGGCCTGGCCCCTGCGGCATGGCCCCCTTCAGGGCTGGCTCTCACTGGAGGGTGCAGCTGGAATTGCAGTGGGGGCTGAGGATTTTCCCAGCCCGGGAGCCAGCTAGGCCTGCCCCCTCCACCCCACGACCTGTGGAGCCTGGCCCTGGGGAAAAGGTCAGGGCTCTGCTCCCTCTGCCTGCATGGGCGGCCAACTCCTGAGGGAGGGCTCCCCAGCGCCATCCCCTGCCCTGCTGTCGTCCCAGGGGGTTCCAGCTGGTCTAGGTGGGAATCGCCTGGGTTGGGCAAATGTCACACTGGGAGGGAGGTGTGATGGTGCTGCCAGTGAGAGCCAGCTGAGGTCACTCAATTAGGGTGAACTGCAAACAAAATGGGGCAGACAAACCCCAAAAGCTGGTGGATATTTCAATACTTAGATTTTTCAAGCCAGCACAAAACAGCTTCTATATTACCATACAGGTTACTCAGAAGTCCAAACAACGCAGTTCCCTTAAAGTACCCAGCCTCAGGCCTCCGTCCAGACACACCTGTCAGATATGATGATGATTACTGAGAATCTTATCTCATCATATAAAATAAAAGGTTCTTTCAATCCCAAAGGATCAGCCACATACCCAGGTCCAATTATAACTTAGATCTTACCCAAAATACACGCTATAGTCAATTCTTATTAACTAAGTTAAATTTATTAAAAAAGAAAAGAGAGAGAGTGTTGGTTAAAAGATCAATATACAGACAGACTTGAATTTAATTCTTGAGGTTTAGATGCATAGCAGAGGTGAGCTTGTAGTTGCCAAAAGTCCTTTTAGAAATAGTCCATAGGTTATAGACCAATGTTCATATTCAGGGTGGCTCCAGTCAAAGACTGGGGATCTCAATCCTTATGGCTTAAGGTTCCCCCCTCTTGAAACCAAAGCAGATCTGAGATCTTGTATGATCATGTCCCAGGGTTCTTATACATTTCCAGCAGCCTTTCGGCCTGAGAAAACAATAGGCTTAATTCTCCTTCCTCTAAACATCATGGCAATTTGCACAGGGTAATCTAGCCATTAAACAGTTCAGATACAGGTTACTACAACCTTCAAAGAGACATATAGACAATAATACTATTTCCCTCAAGTATCATCATAAATGTTAATACTCCTTTTTTGATCTTTGAATTAAAGTTATAGCAATAGACAAGACTTGTTTGCTTACATCACAAGACCTGAGCAAACATCTACCCTTGAGATTTCTAACAATGCAGACTTGCATTTCAAAGCTCTATTTCTTTACCTATCTTCCTAACCAGTCCTTAAGGTTCATCCCTAGGTCAGGTCAGTCTGAGAGTTAATTAACTCTTTCTGACCCTGTCACCTTTCATGAAATATTATATTACACTCATAACGTCACAGGAGGTGCTGTGCTGTGCTGCTGGTGGCAGTGTTGGGGGCTCAGTGGGGTGTGCTCTCCCACCACAGTCAGTGCTAGCGCCAGTGCTGCAGCACAGCACTAGGGGGCGCTGCGCTGCCCAAGGTGCACAGCCAGGGTCCTGTCCCCTTCTGGTCATTAACGATCCCTCGGCTCTTTTTGTCAGAATAAGGGTGTTGGCTCCATTGGCCTGGCCAGGTCCTAACCCAGCAGGAGGCCTTCTGGTGTCCCAGGGCCCTGCAGGTTTCAGTTGAGTCTTCCTCACTTCCTGTCCTAACTGTTGCGCTGTGTTGTTATGCGGCTGCAGCAACCCACCCCAGAGGCGGCTGCATCTCAGGGCTAGGCAAGGTGATCCCTGGAGGTAGCCAGTAAAGCTGGTCGGTGCAGAGGCCCTAGAGCTGGTTCTCCCTGCTCAGCTGCGCCCTGCTCTCATGCTGGCCGTCTCTCCTCTCCGCATGCCCAGTCTACTTCCGCGCTCTGGTGAATTTCACCCAGTCCATTGACTACAGACCGCTGCTGGACGACGCCAATTCAGAGGAGTTCCGGGAGGTTTCGGAGGCCGTGGTGGATACGGTGAGCCCCGGCCCTACCACTTGGCCCTGCTGAGAGAGCTCCCTGGCAGCCGGCCCCTGCTACTCCCTGTCCCCTGCTCTGCCCCAGAGGTCTGTCAGCGCTGGCTGCCCTGCCTGGGCGCAAGGGGCTTCAGTCTCTAAGGCCCTTTCCGGGCAGGGTCACTGTCCCACGGCAAACTGGGGTGGGGGAAGGGCCTGGAGCCGGTGGCTGGGTCACTCACCATTAGGCCGTGCTGCCCGCAGGATTTCCCCACACCCCCGGCCATGGGGTACCGTTTGCTGATGCTCTCTCTGCCTCTCTCCCCAGCTGGAGTCCGAGTACTACAAGATTGGTGGGGAGCAGGTGGTCAGCGTGGTGTTCATCAAGTGAGTGAGGTGCCCCTGGCAGTGCCATGGGGTGGGGAGGGCAATGGAGGCCCCCCTGTTCTCCTGGGCATGGGGTATTTATCTCTGAGAGCCGGCGCTTTCCCTGCTGTCAGCACCATGCCCCTGCACGGCTGTGCCCCAAGCACCCTGCGCCAGGGTCCAGAGTGCGCATGGGGAGTCGCACACCGTGCCCAAAAAGAGATCCCCCCTGCCCTCCACAGCTGGAGACATTGCGGGGAACGGGTGGGGGTCACGGCTCAGAGCCCCCCGCAGACTCCAGCTGTTTCAAACAGGCCTGAGCGTGGGAGCTAAAGGAGCAGCCCCATTGGCACAGCAGTAGTAGGGCTTTTATCATCTGTTGAGGGGGAGGTAACTGGGACCACACGAGACGGGTGGATCCCAATTGTGAGACCCACCCACACGTGTGAATCTGCTTCCATCCAGGGCTGGCTCTAGGTTTTTTGCCGCCCCAAGCAAAAAAAAATTTGGCTGCCCCCCACCCCAGCCCTGGGCTCACCCCCCCACCAGTGCACCCCCACCCCCACCCGCACCCCCTGCCGCCCCAGCACTGGGCTCCCCCCTCCCACCAGTGCCCCCCCCC